>OX456524.1:141610529-142180529 GCA_949748255.1 Eustalomyia histrio
GGGCTGGCTAGCGGGCTAGCTAGCTGGCTAGCGGGCTAGCTAGCTGGCTAGCGGGCTAGCTAGCTGGCTAGCGGGCTAGCTGGCTGGCTAGCGGGCTAGCTAGCTGGCTAGCGGGCTAGCTAGCTGGCTGGCTAGCTAGCTGGTTAGCGGGCTAGCTAGCTGGCTAGCTAGCTGGTTAGCGGGCTAGCTAGCTGGCTAGCGGGCTAGCTAGCTGGCTAGCGGGTCAGCTAGCTGGCTAGCGGGCTGGATAGCGGGCTAGCTAGCTGGCTAGCGGGTCAGCTAGCTGGCTAGCGGGCTAGCTGGCTGGCTAGCTAGCGGGCTAGCTAGCTGGCCAGCGGGCTAGCTAGCGGGCTAGCTAGCTGGCTAGCGGGCTAACTAGTTGGCTAGCTGGCGGGCTAGCGGGCTTGCTAGCTGGCTAGCGGGCTAGCTAGCTGGCTAGCGGGCTAGCTAGCTGGCTAGCGGGCTAGCTAGCTGGCTAGGGGGCTAGCTAGCTGGCTAGCGGCTAGCTAGCTGGCTAGCGGGCTAGCTAGCTGGCTAGCGGGCTAGCTAGCTGGCTAGCTGGCTTGCAAGCTGGCTAGCGGGCTAGCTAGCTGGCTAGCTAGCGGGCTAGCTGGCTGGCTAGCTAGCGGGCTAGCTAGCTAGCTGGCTAGCTAGCTAGCTGGCTAGCGGGCTAGCTAGCGGGATAGCTAGCTGGCTAGCGGGCTAGCTAGCTGGCTAGGGGGCTAGCTAGCTGGCTAGCGGCCAGCTAGCTGGCTAGCTAGCTGGCTAGCGGGCTAGCTAGCTGGCTAGCGGCTAGCTAGCTGGCTAGCGGGCTGGATAGCGGGCTAGCTAGCTGGCTAGCGGGTCAGCTAGCTGGCTAGCGGGCTAGCTGGCTGGCTAGCTAGCGGGCTAGCTGGCTGGCTAGCTAGCGGGCTAGCTAGCTGGCCAGCGGGCTAGCTAGCGGGCTAGCTAGCTGGCTAGCGGGCTAACTAGTTGGCTAGCTGGCGGGCTAGCGGGCTTGCTAGCTGGCTAGCGGGCTAGCTAGCTGGCTAGCGGGCTAGCTAGCTGGCTAGCGGGCTAGCTAGCTGGCTAGCGGGCTAGCTAGCTGGCTAGCGGGCTAGCTAGCTGGCTAGCGGGCTAGCTAGCTGGCTAGGGGGCTAGCTAGCTGGCTAGCGGCTAGCTAGCTGGCTAGCGGGCTAGCTAGCTGGCTAGCGGGCTAGCTAGCTGGCTAGCTGGCTTGCAAGCTGGCTAGCGGGCTAGCTAGCTGGCTAGCTAGCGGGCTAGCTGGCTGGCTAGCTAGCGGGCTAGCTAGCTGGCTAGGGGGCTAGCTAGCTGGCTAGCGGGCTAGCTAGCTGGCTAGCGGGCTAGCTAGCTGGCTAGCAGGCTAGCTAGCTTCCTAGCGGGCTAGCTAACTGGCTAGCGGGCTAGCTAGCTGGCTAGCTAGTTGGCTAGCAGGCTAGCTAGCTGGCTAGCGGGTTAGCTAGCTGGCTAGCGGGCTAGCTAGCTGGCTAGCGGGCTAGCTAGCTGGCTAGCGGGCTGGATAGCGGGCTAGCTAGCTGGCTAGCGGGTCAGCGAGCTGGCTAGCGGGCTAGCTGGCTGGCTAGCGGGCTAGCTGGCTGGCCAGCGGGCTAGCTGGCTGTCCAACGGGCTAGCTGGCTGGCTAGCGGGCTTGCTGGCTGGCTAGCGGGCTAGCTGGCTGGCTAGCGGGCCAGCTGGCTGGCTAGCGGGCTAGCTGGCTGGCTAGCGGGGCTAGCTGGCTGGCTAGCCGGCTGGCTAGCGGGCTAGCTGGCTGGCTAGCGGGCTAGCTGGCTGGCCAGCGGGCTAGCTGGCTGGCCAGCGGGCTAGCTGGCTGGCTAGCGGGCTAGCTGGCTGGCTAGCTGGCTGGATAGCTGGCTAGCGGGCTAGCTAGCTGGCTAGCGGGCTTGCTAGCGGGCTGGCTAGCGGGCTAGCTAGCTGGCTAGCGGGCTAGCTGGCTGGCTAGCGGGCTGGCTGGCTGGCTAGCTAGCTGGCTAGCGGGCTAGCTAGCTGGCTAGCGGGTCAGCTAGCTGGCTAGCGGGCTGGATAGCGGGCTAGCTAGCTGGCTAGCGGGTCAGCTAGCTGGCTGGCTAGCTAGCGGGCTAGCTAGCTGGCCAGCGGGCTAGCTAGCGGGCTAGCTAGCTGGCTAGGGGGCTAGCTAGCTGGCTAGCGGCTAGCTAGCTGGCTAGCGGCTAGCTAGCTGGCTAGCGGGCTAGCTAGCTGGCTAGCTGGCTTGCTAGCTGGCTAGCGGGCTAGCTAGCTGGCTAGCGGGCTAGGGGGCTAGCTAGCTGGCTAGCTAGCGGGCTAGCTGGCTGGCTAGGGGGCTAGCTAGCTGGCCAGCGGACTAGCTAGCTGGCTAGCGGGCTAACTAGTTGGCTAGCTGGCGGGCTAGCGGGCTTGCTAGCTGGCTAGCGGGCTAGCTAGCTGGCTAGCTGGCTTGCTAGCTGGCTAGCGGGCTAGCTAGCTGGCTAGGGGGCTAGCTAGCTGGCTAGCGGCTAGCTAGCTGGCTAGCGGCTAGCTAGCTGGCTAGCGGGCTAGCTAGCTGGCTAGCTGGCTTGCTAGCTGGCTAGCGGGCTAGCTAGCTGGCTAGCGGGCTAGGGGGCTAGCTAGCTGGCTAGCTAGCGGGCTAGCTGGCTGGCTAGCTAGCGGGCTAGCTAGCTGGCTAGCGGGCTAGCTAGCCCGCTAGCTAGCCAGCGGACTAGCTAGCTGGCTAGCGGGCTAACTAGTTGGCTAGCTGGCGGGCTAGCGGGCTTGCTAGCTGGCTAGCGGGCTAGCTAGCTGGCTAGCTGGCTTGCTAGCTGGCTAGCGGGCTAGCTAGCTGGCTAGGGGGCTAGCTAGCTGGCTAGCGGCTAGCTAGCTGGCTAGCGGCTAGCTAGCTGGCTAGCGGGCTAGCTAGCTGGCTAGCTTGCTTGCTAGCTGGCTAGCGGGCTAGCTAGCTGGCTAGCGGGCTAGCTAGCTGGCTAGCTAGCGGGCTAGCTGGCTGGCTAGCTAGCGGGCTAGCTAGCTGGCCAGCGGACTAGCTAGCTGGCTAGCGGGCTAACTAGTTGGCTAGCTGGCGGGCTAGCGGGCTTGCTAGCTGGCTAGAGGGCTAGCTAGCTGGCTTGCTAGCTGGCTAGCGGGCTAGCTAGCTGGCTAGCTGGCTAGCGGGCTAGCTAGCTTCCTAGCGGGCTAGTTAACTGGCTAGCGGGCTAGCTAGCTGGCTAGCTAGTTGGCTAGCAGGCTAGCTAGCTGGCTAGCGGGTTAGCTAGCTGGCTAGCGGGCTAGCTAGCTGGCTAGCGGGCTAGCTAGCTGGCTAGCTGGCTTGCTAGCTGGCTAGCGGGCTAGCTAGCTGGCTAGCGGGCTAGCTAGCGGGCTAGCTAGCTGGCTAGCGGGCTAGCTAGCTTCCTAGCGGGCTAGCTAGCTTCCTAGCGGGCTAGCTAACTGGCTAGCGGGCTAGCTAGCTGGCTAGCTAGTTGGCTAGCAGGCTAGCTAGTTGGCTAGCAGGCTAGCTAGCTGGCTAGCGGGTTAGCTAGCTGGCTAGCGGGCTAGCTAACTGGCTAGCTGGCTGGCTAGCGGGCTAGAGCTGGCTAGCTAGCTGGCTAGCGGGCTAGCTAGTTGGCTAGCGGGCTAGCTAGTTGGCTAGCGGGCTAGCTAGCTGGCTAGCGGGCTAGCTAGCTGGCTGGCTAGCTGGCTAGCGGGCTAGCTAGCTGCCTAGCGGGCTAGCTAACTGGCTAGCGGGCTAGCTAGCTGGCTAGCGAGCTGGCTAGCGGGCTAGCTAGCTGGCTAGCGTGCTAGCTAGCTGGCTAGCGGGCTAGCTAGCTGGCTAGCGGGCTAGCTAGCTAGCTAGCTTCCTAGCGGGCTAGCTAACTGGCTAGCGGGCTAGCTAGCTGGCTAGCTAGTTGGCTAGCGGGCTAGCTAACTGGCTAGCGGGTTAGCTAGCTGGCTAGCTAGCTGCCTTGCCAGCTAGCTAACTGGCTAGCTGGCTGGCTAGCGGGCTAGAGCTGGCTAGCTAGCTGGCTAGCGGGCTAGCGGGCTAGCTAGCTGGCTAGCGGGCTAGCTAGCTGGCTAGCGGGCTAGCTAGCTGGCTAGCGGGCTAGCTAGCTGGCTAGCTAGCTGGCTAGCTAGCTGGTTAGCGGGCTAGCTAGCTGGTTAGCGGGCTAGCTAGCTGGCTAGCGGGCTAGCTAGCTGGCGAGCGGGCTAGCTAGCTGGCTAGTGGGCTAGCTAGCTGGTTAGCGGGCTAACTAGTTGGCTAGCTGGCGGGCTAGCTAGCTAGCTAGCGGGCTAACTAGCAGGCTAGCGGGCTAGCTAGCTGGCCAGCGGGCTAGCTAGCTGGCTAGCGGGCTAGCTAGCTGGCTAGCGGGCTAGCTAGCTGGCTAGCGGGCTAGCTAGCTGGCTAGCGGGCTAGCTAGCTGGCTAGCGGGCTAACTAGCTGGCTAGCGGGCTAGCTAGCTGGCTAGCGGGCTAGCTAGCTGGCTAGCGGGCTAGCTAGCTTCCTAGCGGGCTAGCTAACTGGCTAGCGGGCTAGCTAGCTGGCTAGCTAGTTGGCTAGCAGGCTAGCTAGTTGGCTAGCAGGCTAGCTAGCTGGCTAGCGGGCTAGCTAGCTGGCTAGCGGGCTGGATAGCGGGCTAGCTAGCTGGCTAGCGGGTCAGCGAGCTGGCTAGCGGGCTGGCTAGCGGGCTAGCTGGCTGGCTAACTAGCGGGCTAGCTAGCTGGCCAGCGGGCTAGCTAGCGGGCTAGCTAGCTGGCTAGCGGGCTAACTAGTTGGCTAGCTGGCGGGCTAGCGGGCTTGCTAGCTGGCTAGCGGGCTAGCTAGCAGGCTAGCGGGCTAGCTAGCTGGCTAGCTGGCTTGCTAGCTGGCTAGCGGGCTAGCTAGCTTCCTAGCGGGCTAGCTAACTGGCTAGCGGGTTAGCTAGCTGGCTAGCTAGCTGCCTTGCGGGCTAGCTAACTGGCTAGCTGGCTGGCTAGTGGGCTAGAGCTGGCTAGCTAGCTGGCTAGCGGGCTAGCTAGCTGGTTAGCGGGCTAGCTAGCTGGTTAGCGGGCTGGCTAGCGGGCTAGCTAGCTGGCGAGCGGGCTAGCTAGCTGGCTAGTGGGCTAGCTAGCTGGTTAGCGGGCTAACTAGTTGGCTAGCAGGCTAGCTAGCTGGCTAGCGGGCTAGCTAGCTGGCTAGCGGGCTGGATAGCGGGCTAGCTAGCTGGCTAGCGGGTCAGCGAGCTGGCTAGCGGGCTGGCTAGCGGGCTAGCTGGCTGGCTAACTAGCTGGCCAGCGGGCTAGCTAGCGGGCTAGCTAGCTGGCTAGCGGGCTAACTAGTTGGCTAGCTGGCGGGCTAGCGGGCTTGCTAGCTGGCTAGCGGGCTAGCTAGCTGGCTAGCGGGCTAGCTAACTGGCTAGCGGGCTAGCTAGCTGGCTAGCTAGTTGGCTAGCAGGCTAGCTAGTTGGCTAGCAGGCTAGCTAGCTGGCTAGCGGGTTAGCTAGCTGGCTAGCGGGCTAGCTAACTGGCTAGCTGGCTGGCTAGCGGGCTAGAGCTGGCTAGCTAGCTGGCTAGCGGGCTAGCTAGTTGGCTAGCGGGCTAGCTAGTTGGCTAGCGGGCTAGCTAGCTGGCTAGCGGGCTAGCTAGCTGCCTAGCGGGCTAGCTAACTGGCTAGCGGGCTAGCTAGCTGGCTAGCGAGGTGGCTAGCGGGCTAGCTAGCTGGCTAGCGTGCTAGCTAGCTGGCTAGCGGGCTAGCTAGCTGGCTAGCGGGCTAGCTAGCTGGCTAGCGGGCTAGCTAGCTGGCTAGCGGGCTAGCTAGCTGGCTAGCGGGCTAGCTAGCTTCCTAGCGGGCTAGCTAACTGGCTAGCGGGCTAGCTAGCTGGCTAGCTAGTTGGCTAGCGGGCTAGCTAACTGGCTAGCGGGTTAGCTAGCTGGCTAGCTAGCTGCCTTGCGGGCTAGCTAACTGGCTAGCTGGCTGGCTAGCGGGCTAGAGCTGGCTAGCTAGCTGGCTAGCGGGCTAGCTAGCTGGCTAGCGGGCTAGCTAGCTGGCTAGCTAGCTGGCTAGCTGGCTAGCGGGCTAGCTAGCTGGCTAGCTAGTTGGCTAGCAGGCTAGCTAGCTGGCTAGCGGGCTAGCTAGCTGGCTAGCGGGCTAGCTAGCTGGCTAGCGGGCTGGATAGCGGGTCAGCGAGCTGGCTAGCGGGCTGGCTAGCGGGCTAGCTGGCTGGCTAACTAGCGGGCTAGCTAGCTGGCCAGCGGGCTAGCTAGCGGGCTAGCTAGCTGGCTAGCGGGCTAACTAGTTGGCTAGCTGGCGGGCTAGCGGGCTTGCTAGCTGGCTAGCGGGCTAGCTAGCTGGCTAGCGGGCTAGCTAGCTGGCTAGCGGGCTAGCTAGCTGGCTAGCTGGCTTGCTAGCTGGCTAGCGGGCTAGCTAGCTGGCTAGCGGGCTAGCTAGCTGGCTAGCTGGCTTGCTAGCTGGCTAGCGGGCTAGCTAGCTGGCTAGCGGGCTAGCTAGCGGGCTAGCTAGCTGGCTAGCGGGCTAGCTAGCTGGCTAGCGGGCTAACTAGTTGGCTAGCTGGCGGGCTAGCTGGCTGTATGGCGGGCTGGCTGGCTGGCTAGCGGGCTAGCTAGCTGGCCAGCGGGCTAGCTAGTTGGCTAGCGGGCTAGCTAGTTGGCTAGCGGGCTAGCTAGTTGGCTAGCGGGCTAGCTAGCTGGCTAGCGGGCTAGCTAGCTGGCTAGCGGGCTAGCTAGCTGGCTAGCGGGCTAGCTAGTTGGCTAGCGGGCTAGCTAGTTGGCTAGCGGGCTAGCTAGCTGGCTAGCGGGCTAGCTAGCTGGCTAGCGGGCTAGCTAGCTTCCTAGCGGGCTAGCTAGCTTCCTAGCGGGCTAGCTAACTGGCTAGCGGGCTAGCTAGCTGACTAGCTAGTTGGCTAGCGGGCTAGCTAACTGGCTAGCGGGTTAGCTAGCTGGCTAGCTAGCTGCCTTGCGGGCTAGCTAACTGGCTAGCTGGCTGGCTAGCGGGCTAGAGCTGGCTAGCTAGCTGGCTAGCGGGCCAGCTAGCTAGCCCGCTGGCCAGCTAGCTAGCCCGCTAGCCTGCTAGTTAGCCCGCTAGCTAGCTAGCTAGCCCGCCAGCTAGCCAACTAGTTAGCCCGCTAACCAGCTAGCTAGCCCACTAGCCAGCTAGCTAGCCCGCTCGCCAGCTAGCTAGCCCGCTAGCCAGCTAGCTAGCCCGCTAACCAGCTAGCTAGCCCGCTAACCAGCTAGCTAGCCAGCTAGCTAGCCAGCTAGCTAGCTGGTTAGCGGGCTAACTAGTTGGCTAGCTGGCGGGCTAGCTAGCTAGCTAGCAGGCTAACTAGCAGGCTAGCGGGCTAGCTAGCTGGCTAGCGGGCTAGCTAGCTGGCTAGCGGGCTAGCTAGCTGGCTAGCGGGCTAGCTAGCTGGCTAGCGGGCTAACTAGTTAGCTAGCTGGCTAGCGGGCTAACTAGTTGGCTAGCTGGCGGGCTAGCTGGCTGTATGGCGGGCTGGCTGGCTGGCTAGCGGGCTAGCTAGCTGGCCAGCGGGCTAGCGGGCTGGCTAGCGGGCTAGCTAGCTGGCTAGCTAGCTGGCTAGCGGGCTAGCTAGCTGGCTAGCGGGCTAGCTAGCTGGCTAGCGGGTATCCGGTGTATTAATTTCCCCCCGTGTATGTAAAACTCCAATCTTCGCGGGTGCCTTCGCAACCTTCCGTTTCCCCTCCCGGAATGGTGGGGTTGCGACCACCTGAGCATGTAGGGCTCCAATTGTCGCGGGTGTCCTCGCCACCTTCCGTTTCCTCTCCTGAACCGGGGAGGTCAGGTCCACCTGGGTGCACTTAGATTGTACATCCCGCTGTTTAACCCTTATAACCGACGGGTTAATATCAATCGCTTCCCTGTACTCTCTTAGCTGCTGGTAAAGTGCGTAAGCAGAGTCCAGATTATCGCGTACCGTCCTGTGTACGTTCCTTACCTCAGAAACGATGACATTCGCTGCGCTCAGTTTATTGCCCAACTCAATAAACGCTCTTTCCTCAGCTTGTCGCAACTGCAATAGGTGCCCCTCATCTTCCTCAGAGACTGCTGTACCGCGGGTATCTACCGGTACGCTCATATAGTCCCTTATCGTTCCCACTCCTCCACTTAGTGGTCCTTTTGACCCGTTTGCCTGAGGTGACCTTACCATCCTCGAGCTTTTCCCAAAAGGGTCTTTCACGCCCCCTTTATCCACGCTCGTTACGATCACTTCATCTTCCTCTCCTTCTTTTCTCTCCTTGCTCATTCTCTGCTGTTTATATTTATGATCCGTACTAATCAGGAACACCCATCTGAACCTACACCACCAACCCAATGGTGACAAACATAGAACGTACTCCGAGACTCGCCACGTTTTAATAGGACGGAGGCAGCTGCGACATTAGCCCATGAGCCATTTCAGTGGAATTTCACTTCCACCTACTAAGGTCATAGAATGCCGCAAACTGTCAGCCCAGGGTGCGTCAAAATCCAAAAACAGTGTCCAGCAATGCCATAATTAAGACCGTACTGGGCTTGGTCTTAATGCCTTTCGGCGGGTAGTGACTAGGGAAACCACGGAGTCGTCACGCTCCTAATTACACCTCCCCCGAGTGTACCCTTTTGGTTGGATACCTATTTGAGGGCGGCATCCTATCGCCCTGCCACAGGACTTCACTGAGCACAAGTACCCTTTTTAGGACGCTCTCCATACCTGCCAAAACTAGGGTCCGCGGGGGCGTTACTCCCGTTATCCTCGCCCGAGGATACCCTTGCGGGCTAGCTAGCGGGCTAGCTAGCTGGCTAGCTAGCTGGCTAGCGGGCTAGCTAGCTGCCTAGCGGGCTAGCTAGCTTCCTAGCGGGCTAGCTAACTGGCTAGCGGGCTAGCTAGCTGCCTAGCGGGCTAGCTAGCTTCCTAGCGGGCTAGCTAGCTTCCTATCGGGCTAGCTAACTGGCTAGCGGGCTAGCTAGCTGGCTAGCGGGCTAGCTAGCTGGCTAGCGGGCTAGCTGGCTGGCTAGCTAGCTGGTTAGCGGGCTAGCTAGCTGGTTAGCGGGCTAGCTAGCTAGCTGGTTAGCGGGCTAGCTAGCTGGCTAGCTAGCTGGTTAGCGGGCTAGCTAGCTGGCTAGCGGGCTAGCTAGCTGGCTAGCGGGCTAGCTAGCTGGCTAGCGGGCTAACTAGTTGGCTAGCTGGCGGGCTAGCGGCTAGCGGGCTTGCTAGCTGGCTAGCGGGCTAGCTAGCTGGCTAGGGGGCTAGCTAGCTGGCTAGCGGGCTAGCTAGCTGGCTAGCGGGCTAGCTAGCTGGCTAGCGGGCTAGCTAGCTGGCTAGCTATCGGGCTAGCTGGCTAGCTATCGGGCTAGCTAGCGGGCTAGCTAGCGGGCTAGTTGGCTAGCTAGCGGGCTAGCTAGCGGGCTTGCTAGCGGGCTGGCTAGCGGGCTAGCTGGCTGGATAGCGGGCTAGCTGGCTGGATAGCGGGCTAGCTGGCTGGATAGCGGGCTAGCTGGCTGTATAGCGGGCTAGCTGGCTGGCTAGCGGGCTAGCTGGCTGGCTAGCGGGCTAGCTGGCTGGCTAGCGGGCTAGCTGGCTGGCTAGCGGGCTAGCTGGCTGGCTAGCGGGCTAGCTGGCTGGCTAGCGGGCTAGCTGGCTGGCTAGCGGGCTAGCTGGCGGGCTAGCGGGCTGGCTAGCTGGCTGGCTAGCTGGCTGGCTAGCGGGCTAGCTGGCTGGCTAGCGGGCTAGCTGGCTGGCTAGCGGGCTAGCTGGCTGGCCAGCTGGCTAGCTGGCTGGCTGGCTAGCTGGCTGGCTGGCTGGCTAGCTGGCTGGCTAGCTGGCTGGCTGGCTAGCGGGCTTGCTGGCTGGCTAGCGGGCTAGCTGGCTGGCTAGCTGGCTGGATAGCTGGCTAGCGGGCTAGCTAGCTGGCTAGCGGGCTAGCTGGCTGGCTAGCGGGGCTGGCTAGCTTGCTGGCTAGCGGGGCTGGCTAGCTGGCTGGCTAGCGGGCTAGCTGGCTGGATAGCGGGCTAGCTGGCTGGATAGCGGGCTAGCTGGCTGGATAGCGGGCTAGCTAGCTGGCTAGCGGGCTAGCTAGCTGGCTAGCGGGCTAGCTAGCTGGCTAGCGGGCTAGCGGGGCTAGCTGGCTGGCTAGCTGGCTAGCTGGCTGGATAGCGGGCTAGCTGGCTAGCGGGCTAGCTGGCTGTATAGCGGGATAGCTGGCTGTATAGCGGGCTAGCTGGCTGGCTAGCTGGCTGGCTAGCGGGCTAGCTAGCGGGCTAGCTAGCCCCGCTAGCCCGCTAGCCAGCTAGCTAGCCCGCTAGCCCGCTAGCCAGCTAGCTAGCCCGCTAGCCAGCTAGCTAGCCCGCTATCCAGCCAGCTAGCCCGCTATCCAGCCAGCTAGCCCGCTATCCAGCCAGCTAGCCCGCTAGCCAGCCAGCTAGCCAGCCCCGCTAGCCAGCAAGCTAGCCAGCCCCGCTAGCCAGCCAGCTAGCCCGCTAGCCAGCTAGCTAGCCCGCTAGCCAGCTATCCAGCCAGCTAGCCAGCCAGCTAGCCCGCTAGCCAGCCAGCAAGCCCGCTAGCCAGCCAGCTAGCCAGCCAGCCAGCTAGCCAGCCAGCCAGCTGGCCAGCCAGCTAGCCCGCTAGCCAGCCAGCTAGCCCGCTAGCCAGCCAGCTAGCCAGCCAGCTAGCCCGCTAGCCAGCCAGCTAGCCCGCTAGCCAGCCAGCTAGCCAGCTAGCCAGCCAGCTAGCCCGCTAGCCAGCCAGCCAGCTAGCCAGCCAGCTAGCCAGCCAGCCAGCTAGCCAGCCAGCCAGCCAGCCAGCTAGCCAGCTAGCTAGCCAGCCAGCTAGCTAGCTAGCCAGCCAGCCAGCTAGCCAGCCAGCCGGCTAGCCAGCCAGCCAGCCAGCCAGCTAGCCAGCCAGCCAGCCAGCTAGCCAGCCAGCTAGCCAGCCAGCCAGCTAGCCAGCCAGCTAGCCAGCCCGCTAGCCATCCAGCTAGCCCGCTAGCCATCCAGCTAGCCCGCTAGCCATCCAGCTAGCCCGCTAGCCAGCCAGCTAGCCCGCTAGCCAGCCAGCTAGCCCGCTAGCCAGCCAGCTAGCCCGCTATACAGCCAGCTAGCCCGCTATACAGCCAGCTAGCCCGCTATACAGCCAGCTAGCCCGCTAGCCAGCCAGCTAGACCGCTAGCCAGCCAGCTAGCCCGCTAGCCAGCCAGCTAGCCCGCTAGCCAGCCAGCTAGCCCGCTAGCCAGCCAGCTAGTCCGCTGGCCAGCCAGCTAGCCCGCTAGCCAGCCAGCTAGTCAGCTAGCCGGCCAGCTAGCCCGCTAGCCAGCCCGCTAGCCAGCCAGCTAGCCCGCTAGCCAGCCCGCTAGCCAGCCAGCTAGCCCGCTAGCCAGCCAGCTAGCCCGCTAGCCAGCCCTCTAGCCAGCCAACTAGCCCGCTAGCCAACCAGCTAGCCAGCCCGCTAGCCCGCCAGCTAGCCCGCTAGCCAGCCAGCTAGCCCGCTAGCCAGCCAGCTAGCCCGCTAGCCAGCCAGCTAGCCCGCTAGCCAGCCAGCTAGCCCGCTAGCCAGCCAGCTAGCCCGCTAGCCAGCCAGCTAGCCCGCTAGCCAGCCAGCTAGCCCGCTAGCCAGCCAGCTAGCCCGCTAGCCAGCCAGCTAGCCCGCTATACAGCCAGCTAGCCCGCTATCCAGCCAGCTAGCCCGCTAGCCCGCTATCCAGCCAGCTAGCCCGCTATCCAGCCAGCTAGCCCGCTATCCAGCCAGCTAGCCCGCTAGCCAGCCCGCTAGCAAGCCCGCTAGCTAGCCCGCTAGCTAGCCAACTAGCCCGCTAGCTAGCCCGCTAGCTAGCCCGATAGCTAGCCAGCTAGCCCGATAGCTAGCCAGCTAGCTAGCCCGCTAGCCAGCTAGCTAGCCCGCTAGCCAGCTAGCTAGCCCGCTAGCCAGCTAACTAGCCGCTAGCCAGCTAGCTAGCCCCCTAGCCAGCTAGCTAGCCCGCTAGCCAGCTAGCAAGCCCGCTAGCCGCTAGCCCGCCAGCTAGCCAACTAGTTAGCCCGCTAGCCAGCTAGCTAGCCCGCTAGCCAGCTAGCTAGCCCGCTAGCCAGCTAGCTAGCCCGCTAACCAGCTAGCTAGCCAGCTAGCTAGCCCGCTAACCAGCTAGCTAGCCAGCTAGCTAGCCCGCTAACCAGCTAGCTAGCCCGCTAACCAGCTAGCTAGCCAGCCAGCTAGCCCGCTAGCCAGCCAGCTAGCCCGCTAGCCAGCTAGCTAGCCCGCTAGCCAGCTAGCTAGCCAGCCCGCTAGCAAGCCCGCTAGCCAGCCCGCTAGCAAGCCCGCTAGCCAGCCCGCTAGCAAGCCCGCTAGCAAGCCCGCTAGCCAGCCCGCTAGCAAGCCCGCTAGCCAACTAGCTAGCCCGCTAGCCAGCCAGCTAGCCCGCTAGCCAACTAGCTAGCCCGCTAGCCAGCTAGCTAGCCAGCTAGCTAGCCCGCTAGCTAGCCCGCTAGCCAGCTAGCTAGCCCGCTAGCCAGCTAGCTAGCTCGCTAGCCAGCTAGCTAGCCCGCTAGCCAGCTAGCTAGGCCGCTAGCCAGCTAGCTAACCCGGTAGCCAGCCCGCTAGCCAGCTAGCTAGCCCGCTAGCCAGCTAGCTAGCCAGCTAGCTAGCCCGCCAACTAGCCCGCTAGCCAGCTAGCTAGCCCGCTAGCCAGCCAACTAGCTTGCTAGCTAGCCAGCTAGCCCGCCATACAGCCAGCTAGCCAGCCAGTTAGCCCGCTAACCAGCCAGCCAGCCCGCTATCCAGCCAGCTAGCCCGCTAGCCAGCCAGCTAGCCAGCCAGCTAGCCAGCCAGCTAGCCCGCTAGCCAGCCAGCTAGCCAGCCAGCTAGCCCGCTAGCCAGCCAGCTAGCCCGCTGGCCAGCCAGCTAGCCCGCTAGCCAGCCAGCTAGCCACCCAGCTAGCCCGCTAGCCAGCTAGCTAGCCCGCTAGCCAACTAGCTAGCCCGCTGGCTAGCGGGCTAGCTAGCTGGCTAGCGGGCTAACTAGTTGGCTAGCTGGCGGGCTAGCTGGCTGTATGGCGGGCTGGCTGGCTGGCTAGCGGGCTAGCTAGCTGGCCAGCGGGCTAGCGGGCTGGCTAGCGGGCTAGCTAGCTGGCTAGCTAGCTGGCTAGCGGGCTAGCTAGCTGGCTAGCGGGCTAGCTAGCTGGCTAGCGGGCTAGCTAGCTGGCTAGCGGGTATCCGGTGTATTAATTTCCCCCCGTGTATGTAAAACTCCAATCTTCGCGGGTGCCTTCGCAACCTTCCGTTTCCCCTCCCGGAATGGTGGGGTTGCGACCACCTGAGCATGTAGGGCTCCAATTGTCGCGGGTGTCCTCGCCACCTTCCGTTTCCTCTCCTGAACCGGGGAGGTCAGGTCCACCTGGGTGCACTTAGATTGTACATCCCGCTGTTTAACCCTTATAACCGACGGGTTAATATCAATCGCTTCCCTGTACTCTCTTAGCTGCTGGTAAAGTGCGTAAGCAGAGTCCAGATTATCGCGTACCGTCCTGTGTACGTTCCTTACCTCAGAAACGATGACATTCGCTGCGCTCAGTTTATTGCCCAACTCAATAAACGCTCTTTCCTCAGCTTGTCGCAACTGCAATAGGTGCCCCTCATCTTCCTCAGAGACTGCTGTACCGCGGGTATCTACCGGTACGCTCATATAGTCCCTTATCGTTCCCACTCCTCCACTTAGTGGTCCTTTTGACCCGTTTGCCTGAGGTGACCTTACCATCCTCGAGCTTTTCCCAAAAGGGTCTTTCACGCCCCCTTTATCCACGCTCGTTACGATCACTTCATCTTCCTCTCCTTCTTTTCTCTCCTTGCTCATTCTCTGCTGTTTATATTTATGATCCGTACTAATCAGGAACACCCATCTGAACCTACACCACCAACCCAATGGTGACAAACATAGAACGTACTCCGAGACTCGCCACGTTTTAATAGGACGGAGGCAGCTGCGACATTAGCCCATGAGCCATTTCAGTGGAATTTCACTTCCACCTACTAAGGTCATAGAATGCCGCAAACTGTCAGCCCAGGGTGCGTCAAAATCCAAAAACAGTGTCCAGCAATGCCATAATTAAGACCGTACTGGGCTTGGTCTTAATGCCTTTCGGCGGGTAGTGACTAGGGAAACCACGGAGTCGTCACGCTCCTAATTACACCTCCCCCGAGTGTACCCTTTTGGTTGGATACCTATTTGAGGGCGGCATCCTATCGCCCTGCCACAGGACTTCACTGAGCACAAGTACCCTTTTTAGGACGCTCTCCATACCTGCCAAAACTAGGGTCCGCGGGGGCGTTACTCCCGTTATCCTCGCCCGAGGATACCCTTGCGGGCTAGCTAGCGGGCTAGCTAGCTGGCTAGCTAGCTGGCTAGCGGGCTAGCTAGCTGCCTAGCGGGCTAGCTAGCTTCCTAGCGGGCTAGCTAACTGGCTAGCGGGCTAGCTAGCTGCCTAGCGGGCTAGCTAGCTTCCTAGCGGGCTAGCTAGCTTCCTATCGGGCTAGCTAACTGGCTAGCGGGCTAGCTAGCTGGCTAGCGGGCTAGCTAGCTGGCTAGCGGGCTAGCTGGCTGGCTAGCTAGCTGGTTAGCGGGCTAGCTAGCTGGTTAGCGGGCTAGCTAGCTAGCTGGTTAGCGGGCTAGCTAGCTGGCTAGCTAGCTGGTTAGCGGGCTAGCTAGCTGGCTAGCGGGCTAGCTAGCTGGCTAGCGGGCTAGCTAGCTGGCTAGCGGGCTAACTAGTTGGCTAGCTGGCGGGCTAGCGGCTAGCGGGCTTGCTAGCTGGCTAGCGGGCTAGCTAGCTGGCTAGGGGGCTAGCTAGCTGGCTAGCGGGCTAGCTAGCTGGCTAGCGGGCTAGCTAGCTGGCTAGCGGGCTAGCTAGCTGGCTAGCTATCGGGCTAGCTGGCTAGCTATCGGGCTAGCTAGCGGGCTAGCTAGCGGGCTAGTTGGCTAGCTAGCGGGCTAGCTAGCGGGCTTGCTAGCGGGCTGGCTAGCGGGCTAGCTGGCTGGATAGCGGGCTAGCTGGCTGGATAGCGGGCTAGCTGGCTGGATAGCGGGCTAGCTGGCTGTATAGCGGGCTAGCTGGCTGGCTAGCGGGCTAGCTGGCTGGCTAGCGGGCTAGCTGGCTGGCTAGCGGGCTAGCTGGCTGGCTAGCGGGCTAGCTGGCTGGCTAGCGGGCTAGCTGGCTGGCTAGCGGGCTAGCTGGCTGGCTAGCGGGCTAGCTGGCTGGCTAGCGGGCTAGCTGGCGGGCTAGCGGGCTGGCTAGCTGGCTGGCTAGCTGGCTGGCTAGCGGGCTAGCTGGCTGGCTAGCGGGCTAGCTGGCTGGCTAGCGGGCTAGCTGGCTGGCCAGCTGGCTAGCTGGCTGGCTGGCTAGCTGGCTGGCTGGCTGGCTAGCTGGCTGGCTAGCTGGCTGGCTGGCTAGCGGGCTTGCTGGCTGGCTAGCGGGCTAGCTGGCTGGCTAGCTGGCTGGATAGCTGGCTAGCGGGCTAGCTAGCTGGCTAGCGGGCTAGCTGGCTGGCTAGCGGGGCTGGCTAGCTTGCTGGCTAGCGGGGCTGGCTAGCTGGCTGGCTAGCGGGCTAGCTGGCTGGATAGCGGGCTAGCTGGCTGGATAGCGGGCTAGCTGGCTGGATAGCGGGCTAGCTAGCTGGCTAGCGGGCTAGCTAGCTGGCTAGCGGGCTAGCTAGCTGGCTAGCGGGCTAGCGGGGCTAGCTGGCTGGCTAGCTGGCTAGCTGGCTGGATAGCGGGCTAGCTGGCTAGCGGGCTAGCTGGCTGTATAGCGGGATAGCTGGCTGTATAGCGGGCTAGCTGGCTGGCTAGCTGGCTGGCTAGCGGGCTAGCTAGCGGGCTAGCTAGCCCCGCTAGCCCGCTAGCCAGCTAGCTAGCCCGCTAGCCCGCTAGCCAGCTAGCTAGCCCGCTAGCCAGCTAGCTAGCCCGCTATCCAGCCAGCTAGCCCGCTATCCAGCCAGCTAGCCCGCTATCCAGCCAGCTAGCCCGCTAGCCAGCCAGCTAGCCAGCCCCGCTAGCCAGCAAGCTAGCCAGCCCCGCTAGCCAGCCAGCTAGCCCGCTAGCCAGCTAGCTAGCCCGCTAGCCAGCTATCCAGCCAGCTAGCCAGCCAGCTAGCCCGCTAGCCAGCCAGCAAGCCCGCTAGCCAGCCAGCTAGCCAGCCAGCCAGCTAGCCAGCCAGCCAGCTGGCCAGCCAGCTAGCCCGCTAGCCAGCCAGCTAGCCCGCTAGCCAGCCAGCTAGCCAGCCAGCTAGCCCGCTAGCCAGCCAGCTAGCCCGCTAGCCAGCCAGCTAGCCAGCTAGCCAGCCAGCTAGCCCGCTAGCCAGCCAGCCAGCTAGCCAGCCAGCTAGCCAGCCAGCCAGCTAGCCAGCCAGCCAGCCAGCCAGCTAGCCAGCTAGCTAGCCAGCCAGCTAGCTAGCTAGCCAGCCAGCCAGCTAGCCAGCCAGCCGGCTAGCCAGCCAGCCAGCCAGCCAGCCAGCCAGCTAGCCAGCCAGCCAGCCAGCTAGCCAGCCAGCTAGCCAGCCAGCCAGCTAGCCAGCCAGCTAGCCAGCCCGCTAGCCATCCAGCTAGCCCGCTAGCCATCCAGCTAGCCCGCTAGCCATCCAGCTAGCCCGCTAGCCAGCCAGCTAGCCCGCTAGCCAGCCAGCTAGCCCGCTAGCCAGCCAGCTAGCCCGCTATACAGCCAGCTAGCCCGCTATACAGCCAGCTAGCCCGCTATACAGCCAGCTAGCCCGCTAGCCAGCCAGCTAGACCGCTAGCCAGCCAGCTAGCCCGCTAGCCAGCCAGCTAGCCCGCTAGCCAGCCAGCTAGCCCGCTAGCCAGCCAGCTAGTCCGCTGGCCAGCCAGCTAGCCCGCTAGCCAGCCAGCTAGTCAGCTAGCCGGCCAGCTAGCCCGCTAGCCAGCCCGCTAGCCAGCCAGCTAGCCCGCTAGCCAGCCCGCTAGCCAGCCAGCTAGCCCGCTAGCCAGCCAGCTAGCCCGCTAGCCAGCCCTCTAGCCAGCCAACTAGCCCGCTAGCCAACCAGCTAGCCAGCCCGCTAGCCCGCCAGCTAGCCCGCTAGCCAGCCAGCTAGCCCGCTAGCCAGCCAGCTAGCCCGCTAGCCAGCCAGCTAGCCCGCTAGCCAGCCAGCTAGCCCGCTAGCCAGCCAGCTAGCCCGCTAGCCAGCCAGCTAGCCCGCTAGCCAGCCAGCTAGCCCGCTAGCCAGCCAGCTAGCCCGCTAGCCAGCCAGCTAGCCCGCTATACAGCCAGCTAGCCCGCTATCCAGCCAGCTAGCCCGCTAGCCCGCTATCCAGCCAGCTAGCCCGCTATCCAGCCAGCTAGCCCGCTATCCAGCCAGCTAGCCCGCTAGCCAGCCCGCTAGCAAGCCCGCTAGCTAGCCCGCTAGCTAGCCAACTAGCCCGCTAGCTAGCCCGCTAGCTAGCCCGATAGCTAGCCAGCTAGCCCGATAGCTAGCCAGCTAGCTAGCCCGCTAGCCAGCTAGCTAGCCCGCTAGCCAGCTAGCTAGCCCGCTAGCCAGCTAACTAGCCGCTAGCCAGCTAGCTAGCCCCCTAGCCAGCTAGCTAGCCCGCTAGCCAGCTAGCAAGCCCGCTAGCCGCTAGCCCGCCAGCTAGCCAACTAGTTAGCCCGCTAGCCAGCTAGCTAGCCCGCTAGCCAGCTAGCTAGCCCGCTAGCCAGCTAGCTAGCCCGCTAACCAGCTAGCTAGCCAGCTAGCTAGCCCGCTAACCAGCTAGCTAGCCAGCTAGCTAGCCCGCTAACCAGCTAGCTAGCCCGCTAACCAGCTAGCTAGCCAGCCAGCTAGCCCGCTAGCCAGCCAGCTAGCCCGCTAGCCAGCTAGCTAGCCCGCTAGCCAGCTAGCTAGCCAGCCCGCTAGCAAGCCCGCTAGCCAGCCCGCTAGCAAGCCCGCTAGCCAGCCCGCTAGCAAGCCCGCTAGCAAGCCCGCTAGCCAGCCCGCTAGCAAGCCCGCTAGCCAACTAGCTAGCCCGCTAGCCAGCCAGCTAGCCCGCTAGCCAACTAGCTAGCCCGCTAGCCAGCTAGCTAGCCAGCTAGCTAGCCCGCTAGCTAGCCCGCTAGCCAGCTAGCTAGCCCGCTAGCCAGCTAGCTAGCTCGCTAGCCAGCTAGCTAGCCCGCTAGCCAGCTAGCTAGGCCGCTAGCCAGCTAGCTAACCCGGTAGCCAGCCCGCTAGCCAGCTAGCTAGCCCGCTAGCCAGCTAGCTAGCCAGCTAGCTAGCCCGCCAACTAGCCCGCTAGCCAGCTAGCTAGCCCGCTAGCCAGCCAACTAGCTTGCTAGCTAGCCAGCTAGCCCGCCATACAGCCAGCTAGCCAGCCAGTTAGCCCGCTAACCAGCCAGCCAGCCCGCTATCCAGCCAGCTAGCCCGCTAGCCAGCCAGCTAGCCAGCCAGCTAGCCAGCCAGCTAGCCCGCTAGCCAGCCAGCTAGCCAGCCAGCTAGCCCGCTAGCCAGCCAGCTAGCCCGCTGGCCAGCCAGCTAGCCCGCTAGCCAGCCAGCTAGCCACCCAGCTAGCCCGCTAGCCAGCTAGCTAGCCCGCTAGCCAACTAGCTAGCCCGCTAGCCAACTAGCTAGCCCGCTAGCCAACTAGCTAGCCCGCTAGCCAACTAGCTAGCCCGCTAGCCAGCTAGCTAGCCAGCTAGCCAGCTAGCTAGCTAGCCCGCTTGCCAGCTAGCTAGCCCGCTAGCCAGCTAGCTAGCCCGCTAGCCAGCTAGCTAGCCCGCTAGCCAGCTAGCTAGCCCGCTAGCCAACTAGCTACCCGCTAGCCAGCTAGCTAGCCCGCTAGCCAGTTAGCTAGCCCGCTAGGAAGCTAGCTAGCCCGCTAGGCAGCTAGCTAGCCCGCTAGCCAGTTAGCTAGCCCGCTAGGAAGCTAGCTAGCCCGCTAGGCAGCTAGCTAGCCCGCTAGCCAGCTAGCTAGCCAGCTAGCTAGCCCGCTAGCCAGCTAGCTAGCCCGCTAGCCAGCTAGTTAGCCCGCTAGCCAGCTAGCTAGCCAACTAGCTAGCCCGCTAGCCAGCTAGCTAGCCCGCTAGCCAGCTAGCTAGCCCGCTAGCCAGCTAGCTAGCCCGCTAGCCAGCTAGCTAGCCCGCTAGCCAGCTAGCTAGCCAGCTCTAGCCCGCTAGCCAGTTAGCTAGCCCGCAAGGCAGCTAGCTAGCCCGCTAGCCAGCTAGCCAGCTAGCCAGCCCGCTAGCCAGCTAGCTAACCCGCTAGCCAGCTAGCTAGCCCGCTAGCCAACTAGCTAGCCAGCTAGCTAGCCCGCTAGCCAGCTAGCCAGCTAGCCAGCCCGCTAGCCAGCTAGCTAACCCGCTAGCCAGCTAGCTAGCCCGCTAGCCAACTAGCTAGCCAGCTAGCTAGCCCGCTAGCCAACTAGCTAGCCAGCTAGCTAGCCCGCTAGCCAGTTAGCTAGCCCGCTAGGAAGCTAGCTAGCCCGCTAGCCAGCTAGCTAGCCCGCTAGCCAGCTAGCTAGCCCGCTAGCCAGCTAGCTAGCCCGCTAGCCAGCTAGCTAGCCCGCTAGCCAGCCAACTAGCCCGCTAGCCAGCTAGCCAGCTAGCTAGCCCGCTAGCCAGCCAACTAGCCCGCTAGCCAGTTAGCTAGCCCGCTAGGAAGCTAGCTAGCCCGCTAGCCAGCTAGCTAGCCCGCTAGCCAGCTAGCTAGCCCGCTAGCCAGCTAGCTAGCCCGCTAGCCAGCTAGCTAGCCCGCTAGCCAGCTAGCTAGCCCGCAAGCCAGCCAACTAGCCCGCTAGCCAGCTAGCTAGCCCGCTAGCCAGCCAACTAGCCCGCTAGCTAGCCAGCTAGCCCGCCATACAGCCAGCTAGCCAGCCAGCTAGCCCGCTAACCAGCCAGCTAGCCCGCTATCCAGCCAGCTAGCCCGCTAGCCAGCCAGCCAGCCAGCTAGCCACCCAGCTAGCCCGCTAGCCAGCTAGCTAGCCCGCTAGCCAACTAGCTAGCCCGCTAGCCAGCTAGCTAGCCAACTAGCCAGCTAGCTAGCCAGCTAGCTAGCCCGCTAGCCAACTAGCTAGCCCGCTAGCCAGCTAGCTAGCCAGCTAGCCAGCTAGCTAGCTAGCCCGCTTCCCAGCTAGCTAGCCCGCTAGCCAGCTAGCTAGCCCGCTAGCCAGCTAGCTAGCCCGCTAGCCAGCTAGCTAGCCCGCTAGCCAGCTAGCTAGCCCGCTAGCCAGCTAGCTAGCCCGCTAGCCAGCTAGCTAGCCCGCTAGCCAGCTAGCTAGCCCGCTAGCCAGTTAGCTAGCCCGATAGGAAGCTAGCTAGCCCGCTAGGAAGCTAGCTAGCCCGCTAGGCAGCTAGCTAGCCCGCTAGCCAGTTAGCTAGCCCGCTAGGAAGCTAGCTAGCCCGCTAGGCAGCTAGCTAGCCCGCTAGCCAGCTAGCTAGCCAGCTAGCTAGCCCGCTAGCTAGCCCGCAAGGGTATCCTCGGGCGAGGATAACGGGAGTAACGCCCCCGCGGACCCTAGTTTTGGCAGGTATGGAGAGCGTCCTAAAAAGGGTACTTGTGCTCAGTGAAGTCCTGTGGCAGGGCGATAGGATGCCGCCCTCAAATAGGTATCCAACCAAAAGGGTACACTCGGGGGAGGTGTAATTAGGAGCGTGACGACTCCGTGGTTTCCCTAGTCACTACCCGCCGAAAGGCATTAAGACCAAGGCCAGTACGGTCTTAATTATGGCATTGCTGGACACTGTTTTTGGATTTTGACGCACCCTGGGCTGACAGTTTGCGGCATTCTATGACCTTAGTAGGTGGAAGTGAAATTCCACTGAAATGGCTCATGGGCTAATGTCGCAGCTGCCTCCGTCCTATTAAAACGTGGCGAGTCTCGGAGTACGTTCTATGTTTGTCACCATTGGGTTGGTGGTGTAGGTTCAGATGGGTGTTCCTGATTAGTACGGATCATAAATATAAACAGCAGAGAATGAGCAAGGAGAGAAAAGAAGGAGAGGAAGATGAAGTGATCGTAACGAGCGTGGATAAAGGGGGCGTGAAAGACCCTTTTGGGAAAAGCTCGAGGATGGTAAGGTCACCTCAGGCAAACGGGTCAAAAGGACCACTAAGTGGAGGAGTGGGAACGATAAGGGACTATATGAGCGTACCGGTAGATACCCGCGGTACAGCAGTCTCTGAGGAAGATGAGGGGCACCTATTGCAGTTGCGACAAGCTGAGGAAAGAGCGTTTATTGAGTTGGGCAATAAACTGAGCGCAGCGAATGTCATCGTTTCTGAGGGAAGGAACGTACACAGGACGGTACGCGATAATCTGGACTCTGCTTACGCACTTTACCAGCAGCTAAGAGAGTACAGGGAAGCGATTGATATTAACCCGTCGGTTATAAGGGTTAAACAGCGGGATGTACAATCTAAGTGCACCCAGGTGGACCTGACCTCCCCGGTTCAGGAGAGGAAACGGAAGGTGGCGAGGACACCCGCGACAATTGGAGCCCTACATGCTCAGGTGGTCGCAACCCCACCATTCCGGGAGGGGAAACGGAAGGTTGCGAAGGCACCCGCGAAGATTGGAGTTTTACATACACGGGGGGAAATTAATACACCGGATACCCGCTAGCCAGCTAGCTAGCCCGCTAGCCAGCTAGCTAGCCCGCTAGCCAGCTAGCTAGCCCGCTAGCCAGCTAGCTAGCCCGCTAGCCAGCTAGCTAGCCCGCTAGCCAGCTAGCTAGCCAGCTAGCTAGCCCGCTAGCCAGCTAGCTAGCCAGCTAGCTAGCCCGCTAGCCAGCCCGCTAGCCCGCTGGCTGGCTAGCTAGCTGGCTGGCTAGCTAGCTGGCTAGCTGGCTGGCTGGCTGGCTGGCTGGCTGGCTGGCTGGCTGGCTGGCTAGCGGGCTAGCGGGGCTGGCTAGCTGGCTGGCTTGCGGGCTAGCTGGCTGGATAGCGGGCTAGCTAGCTGGCTAGCGGGCTAGCTAGCTGGCTAGCGGGCTAGCTAGCTGGCTAGCGGGCTAGCGGGGCTAGCTGGCTGGCTAGCTGGCTAGCTGGCTGGATAGCGGGCTAGCTGGCTAGCGGGCTAGCTGGCTGTATAGCGGGATAGCTGGCTGTATAGCGGGCTAGCTGGCTGGCTAGCTGGCTGGCTAGCGGGCTAGCTAGCGGGCTAGCTAGCCCCGCTAGCCCGCTAGCCAGCTAGCTAGCCCGCTAGCCCGCTAGCCAGCTAGCTAGCCCGCTAGCCAGCTAGCTAGCCCGCTATCCAGCCAGCTAGCCCGCTATCCAGCCAGCTAGCCCGCTATCCAGCCAGCTAGCCCGCTAGCCAGCCAGCTAGCCAGCCCCGCTAGCCAGCAAGCTAGCCAGCCCCGCTAGCCAGCCAGCTAGCCCGCTAGCCAGCTAGCTAGCCCGCTAGCCAGCTATCCAGCCAGCTAGCCAGCCAGCTAGCCCGCTAGCCAGCCAGCAAGCCCGCTAGCCAGCCAGCTAGCCAGCCAGCTAGCCAGCCAGCCAGCTAGCCAGCCAGCCAGCCAGCTGGCCAGCCAGCTAGCCCGCTAGCCAGCCAGCTAGCCCGCTAGCCAGCCAGCTAGCCAGCCAGCTAGCCCGCTAGCCAGCCAGCCCGCTAGCCAGCCAGCTAGCCAGCTAGCCAGCCAGCTAGCCCGCTAGCCAGCCAGCCAGCTAGCCAGCCAGCTAGCCAGCCAGCCAGCTAGCCAGCCAGCCAGCCAGCTAGCCAGCTAGCTAGCCAGCCAGCTAGCCAGCTAGCTAGCCAGCCAGCTAGCTAGCTAGCCAGCCAGCCAGCTAGCCAGCCAGCCGGCTAGCCAGCCAGCCAGCCAGCCAGCCAGCCAGCCAGCCAGCCAGCCAGCCAGCCAGCTAGCCAGCCAGCCAGCCAGCTAGCCAGCCAGCTAGCCAGCCAGCCAGCTAGCCAGCCAGCTAGCCAGCCCGCTAGCCATCCAGCTAGCCCGCTAGCCATCCAGCTAGCCCGCTAGCCAGCCAGCTAGCCCGCTAGCCAGCCAGCTAGCCCGCTAGCCAGCCAGCTAGCCCGCTATACAGCCAGCTAGCCCGCTATACAGCCAGCTAGCCCGCTATACAGCCAGCTAGCCCGCTAGCCAGCCAGCTAGCCCGCTAGCCAGCCAGCTAGCCCGCTAGCCAGCCAGCTAGCCCGCTAGCCAGCCAGCTAGTCCGCTGGCCAGCCAGCTAGCCCGCTAGCCAGCCAGCTAGTCAGCTAGCCGGCCAGCTAGCCCGCTAGCCCGCTAGCCAGCCCGCTAGCCAGCCAGCTAGCCCGCTAGCCAGCCCGCTAGCCAGCCAGCTAGCCCGCTAGCCAGCCAGCTAGCCCGCTAGCCAGCCCTCTAGCCAGCCAACTAGCCCGCTAGCCAACCAGCTAGCCAGCCCGCTAGCCCGCCAGCTAGCCCGCTAGCCAGCCAGCTAGCCCGCTAGCCAGCCAGCTAGCCCGCTAGCCAGCCAGCTAGCCCGCTAGCCAGCCAGCTAGCCCGCTAGCCAGCCAGCTAGCCCGCTAGCCAGCCAGCTAGCCCGCTAGCCAGCCAGCTAGCCTGCTAGCCAGCCAGCTAGCCCGCTATACAGCCAGCTAGCCCGCTATCCAGCCAGCTAGCCCGCTAGCCCGCTATCCAGCCAGCTAGCCCGCTATCCAGCCAGCTAGCCCGCTATCCAGCCAGCTAGCCCGCTAGCCAGCCCGCTAGCAAGCCCGCTAGCTAGCCCGCTAGCTAGCCAACTAGCCCGCTAGCTAGCCCGATAGCTAGCCAGCTAGCCCGATAGCTAGCCAGCTAGCTAGCCCGCTAGCCAGCTAGCTAGCCCGCTAGCCAGCTAGCTAGCCCGCTAGCCAGCTAACTAGCCGCTAGCCAGCTAGCTAGCCCCCTAGCCAGCTAGCTAGCCCGCTAGCCAGCTAGCAAGCCCGCTAGCCGCTAGCCCGCCAGCTAGCCAACTAGTTAGCCCGCTAGCCAGCTAGCTAGCCCGCTAGCCAGCTAGCTAGCCCGCTAGCCAGCTAGCTAGCCCGCTAGCCAGCTAGCTAGCCCGCTAACCAGCTAGCTAGCCCGCTAACCAGCTAGCTAGCCAGCCAGCTAGCCCGCTAGCCAGCCAGCTAGCCCGCTAGCCAGCTAGCTAGCCCGCTAGCCAGCTAGCTAGCCAGCCCGCTAGCAAGCCCGCTAGCCAGCCCGCTAGCAAGCCCGCTAGCCAGCCCGCTAGCAAGCCCGCTAGCAAGCCCGCTAGCCAGCCCGCTAGCAAGCCCGCTAGCCAACTAGCTAGCCCGCTAGCCAGCCAGCTAGCCCGCTAGCCAACTAGCTAGCCCGCTAGCCAGCTAGCTAGCCAGCTAGCTAGCCCGCTAGCTAGCCCGCTAGCCAGCTAGCTAGCCCGCTAGCCAGCTAGCTAGCTCGCTAGCCAGCTAGCTAGCCCGCTAGCCAGCTAGCTAGGCCGCTAGCCAGCTAGCTAACCCGGTAGCCAGCCCGCTAGCCAGCTAGCTAGCCCGCTAGCCAGCTAGCTAGCCAGCTAGCTAGCCCGCCAACTAGCCCGCTAGCCAGCTAGCTAGCCCGCTAGCCAGCCAACTAGCTTGCTAGCTAGCCAGCTAGCCCGCCATACAGCCAGCTAGCCAGCCAGTTAGCCCGCTAACCAGCCAGCCAGCCCGCTATCCAGCCAGCTAGCCCGCTAGCCAGCCAGCTAGCCAGCCAGCTAGCCAGCCAGCTAGCCCGCTAGCCAGCCAGCTAGCCAGCCAGCTAGCCCGCTAGCCAGCCAGCTAGCCCGCTGGCCAGCCAGCTAGCCCGCTAGCCAGCCAGCTAGCCACCCAGCTAGCCCGCTAGCCAGCTAGCTAGCCCGCTAGCCAACTAGCTAGCCCGCTAGCCAACTAGCTAGCCCGCTAGCCAACTAGCTAGCCCGCTAGCCAACTAGCTAGCCCGCTAGCCAGCTAGCTAGCCAGCTAGCTAGCTAGCCCGCTTGCCAGCTAGCTAGCCCGCTAGCCAGCTAGCTAGCCCGCTAGCCAGCTAGCTAGCCCGCTAGCCAGCTAGCTAGCCCGCTAGCCAACTAGCTACCCGCTAGCCAGCTAGCTAGCCCGCTAGCCAGTTAGCTAGCCCGCTAGGAAGCTAGCTAGCCCGCTAGGCAGCTAGCTAGCCCGCTAGCCAGTTAGCTAGCCCGCTAGGAAGCTAGCTAGCCCGCTAGGCAGCTAGCTAGCCCGCTAGCCAGCTAGCTAGCCAGCTAGCTAGCCCGCTAGCCAGCTAGCTAGCCCGCTAGCCAGCTAGTTATCCCGCTAGCCAGCTAGCTAGCCAACTAGCTAGCCCGCTAGCCAGCTAGCTAGCCCGCTAGCCAGCTAGCTAGCCCGCTAGCCAGCTAGCTAGCCCGCTAGCCAGCTAGCTAGCCCGCTAGCCAGCTAGCTAGCCCGCTAGCCAGCTAGCTAGCCCGCTAGCCAGCTAGCTAGCCCGCTAGCCAGCTAGCTAGCCAGCTCTAGCCCGCTAGCCAGTTAGCTAGCCCGCAAGGCAGCTAGCTAGCCCGCTAGCCAGCTAGCCAGCCCGCTAGCCAGCTAGCTAACCCGCTAGCCAGCTAGCTAGCCCGCTAGCCAACTAGCTAGCCAGCTAGCTAGCCCGCTAGCCAGTTAGCTAGCCCGCTAGGAAGCTAGCTAGCCCGCTAGCCAGCTAGCTAGCCCGCTAGCCAGCTAGCTAGCCCGCTAGCCAGCTAGCTAGCCCGCTAGCCAGCTAGCTAGCCCGCTAGCCAGCCAACTAGCCCGCTAGCCAGCTAGCCAGCTAGCTAGCCCGCTAGCCAGCCAACTAGCCCGCTAGCTAGCCAGCTAGCCCGCCATACAGCCAGCTAGCCAGCCAGCTAGCCCGCTAACCAGCCAGCTAGCCCGCTATCCAGCCAGCTAGCCCGCTAGCCAGCCAGCCAGCCAGCTAGCCACCCAGCTAGCCCGCTAGCCAGCTAGCTAGCCCGCTAGCCAACTAGCTAGCCCGCTAGCCAGCTAGCTAGCCAACTAGCCAGCTAGCTAGCCAGCTAGCTAGCCCGCTAGCCAACTAGCTAGCCCGCTAGCCAGCTAGCTAGCCAGCTAGCCAGCTAGCTAGCTAGCCCGCTTCCCAGCTAGCTAGCCCGCTAGCCAGCTAGCTAGCCCGCTAGCCAGCTAGCTAGCCCGCTAGCCAGCTAGCTAGCCCGCTAGCCAGCTAGCTAGCCCGCTAGCCAGCTAGCTAGCCCGCTAGCCAGCTAGCTAGCCCGCTAGCCAGTTAGCTAGCCCGATAGGAAGCTAGCTAGCCCGCTAGGAAGCTAGCTAGCCCGCTAGGCAGCTAGCTAGCCCGCTAGCCAGTTAGCTAGCCCGCTAGGAAGCTAGCTAGCCCGCTAGGCAGCTAGCTAGCCCGCTAGCCAGCTAGCTAGCCAGCTAGCTAGCCCGCTAGCTAGCCCGCAAGGGTATCCTCGGGCGAGGATAACGGGAGTAACGCCCCCGCGGACCCTAGTTTTGGCAGGTATGGAGAGCGTCCTAAAAAGGGTACTTGTGCTCAGTGAAGTCCTGTGGCAGGGCGATAGGATGCCGCCCTCAAATAGGTATCCAACCAAAAGGGTACACTCGGGGGAGGTGTAATTAGGAGCGTGACGACTCCGTGGTTTCCCTAGTCACTACCCGCCGAAAGGCATTAAGACCAAGGCCAGTACGGTCTTAATTATGGCATTGCTGGACACTGTTTTTGGATTTTGACGCACCCTGGGCTGACAGTTTGCGGCATTCTATGACCTTAGTAGGTGGAAGTGAAATTCCACTGAAATGGCTCATGGGCTAATGTCGCAGCTGCCTCCGTCCTATTAAAACGTGGCGAGTCTCGGAGTACGTTCTATGTTTGTCACCATTGGGTTGGTGGTGTAGGTTCAGATGGGTGTTCCTGATTAGTACGGATCATAAATATAAACAGCAGAGAATGAGCAAGGAGAGAAAAGAAGGAGAGGAAGATGAAGTGATCGTAACGAGCGTGGATAAAGGGGGCGTGAAAGACCCTTTTGGGAAAAGCTCGAGGATGGTAAGGTCACCTCAGGCAAACGGGTCAAAAGGACCACTAAGTGGAGGAGTGGGAACGATAAGGGACTATATGAGCGTACCGGTAGATACCCGCGGTACAGCAGTCTCTGAGGAAGATGAGGGGCACCTATTGCAGTTGCGACAAGCTGAGGAAAGAGCGTTTATTGAGTTGGGCAATAAACTGAGCGCAGCGAATGTCATCGTTTCTGAGGGAAGGAACGTACACAGGACGGTACGCGATAATCTGGACTCTGCTTACGCACTTTACCAGCAGCTAAGAGAGTACAGGGAAGCGATTGATATTAACCCGTCGGTTATAAGGGTTAAACAGCGGGATGTACAATCTAAGTGCACCCAGGTGGACCTGACCTCCCCGGTTCAGGAGAGGAAACGGAAGGTGGCGAGGACACCCGCGACAATTGGAGCCCTACATGCTCAGGTGGTCGCAACCCCACCATTCCGGGAGGGGAAACGGAAGGTTGCGAAGGCACCCGCGAAGATTGGAGTTTTACATACACGGGGGGAAATTAATACACCGGATACCCGCTAGCCAGCTAGCTAGCCCGCTAGCCAGCTAGCTAGCCCGCTAGCCAGCTAGCTAGCCAGCTAGCTAGCCCGCTAGCCAGCCCGCTAGCCCGCTGGCTGGCTAGCTAGCTGGCTGGCTAGCTAGCTGGCTAGCTGGCTGGCTAGCTAGCTGGCTAGCTGGCTGGCTGGCTGGCTGGCTGGCTAGCTGGCTGGCTGGCTAGCTGGCTGGCTAGCTGGCTGGCTGGCTAGCGGGCTAGCTGGCTGGCTAGCTGGCTAGCTGGCTGGCTAGCGGGCTAGCTGGCTGGCTAGCGGGCTAGCTGGCTGGCTAGCGGGCTAGCTGGCTGGCTAGCGGGCTAATTGGCTGGCTAGCGGGCTAGCTGGCTGGCCAGCTGGCTAGCTGGCTGGCTGGCTAGCTGGCTGGCTGGCTAGCTGGCTGGCTAGCTGGCTGGCTGGCTAGCGGGCTTGCTGGCTGGCTAGCGGGCTAGCTGGCTGGCTAGCTGGCTGGATAGCTGGCTAGCGGGCTAGCTGGCTGGCTAGCGGGGCTGGCTAGCTTGCTGGCTAGCGGGGCTGGCTAGCTGGCTGGCTAGCGGGCTAGCTGGCTGGATAGCGGGCTAGCTGGCTGGATAGCGGGCTAGCTGGCTGGATAGCGGGCTAGCTAGCTGGCTAGCGGGCTAGCTAGCTGGCTAGCGGGCTAGCTAGCTGGCTAGCGGGCTAGCGGGGCTAGCTGGCTGGCTAGCTGGCTAGCTGGCTGGATAGCGGGCTAGCTGGCTAGCGGGCTAGCTGGCTAGCGGGCTAGCTGGCTGTATAGCGGGATAGCTGGCTGTATAGCGGGCTAGCTGGCTGGCTAGCTGGCTGGCTAGCGGGCTAGCTAGCGGGCTAGCTAGCGGGCTAGTTGGCTGGCTAGCGGGCTAGCTGGCTGGATAGCGGGCTAGCTAGCTGGCTAGCGGGCTAGCTAGCTGGCTAGCGGGCTAGCTAGCTGGCTAGCGGGGCTAGCTAGCCCGCTAGCTAGCCCGCTAGCCAGCTAGCCAACCAGCTAGCCCGCTATACAGCCAGCTATCCCGCTATACAGCCAGCTAGCCCGCTAGCCAGCTAGCCCGCTATCCAGCCAGCTAGCCAGCTAGCCAGCCAGCTAGCCCCGCTAGCCCGCTAGCCAGCTAGCTAGCCCGCTAGCCAGCTAGCTAGCCCGCTAGCCAGCTAGCTAGCCCGCTATCCAGCCAGCTAGCCCGCTATCCAGCCAGCTAGCCCGCTAGCCAGCCCCGCTAGCCAGCCAGCTAGCCCGCTAGCCAGCTAGCTAGCCCGCTAGCCAGCTATCCAGCCAGCTAGCCAGCCAGCTAGCCCGCTAGCCAGCCAGCTAGCCCGCTAGCCAGCCAGCTAGCCAGCCAGCTAGCCCGCTAGCCAGCCAGATAGCCCGCTAGCCAGCCAGCTAGCCAGCTAGCCAGCCAGCTAGCCCGCTAGCCAGCCAGCCAGCTAGCCAGCCAGCTAGCCAGCCAGCCAGCTAGCCAGCCAGCCAGCCAGCCAGCTAGCCAGCTAGCTAGCCAGCCAGCTAGCTAGCCAGCCAGCCAGCTAGCCAGCCAGCCAGCCAGCCGGCTAGCCAGCCAGCCAGCCAGCCAGCCAGCCAGCTAGCCAGCCAGCCAGCCAGCTAGCCAGCCAGCTAGCCAGCCAGCCAGCTAGCCAGCCAGCTAGCCAGCCCGCTAGCCATCCAGCTAGCCCGCTAGCCATCCAGCTAGCCCGCTAGCCATCCAGCTAGCCCGCTAGCCAGCCAGCTAGCCCGCTAGCCAGCCAGCTAGCCCGCTATACAGCCAGCTAGCCCGCTATACAGCCAGCTAGCCCGCTATACAGCCAGCTAGCCCGCTAGCCAGCCAGCTAGCCCGCTAGCCAGCCAGCTAGCCCGCTAGCCAGCCAGCTAGCCCGCTAGCCAGCCAGCTAGCCCGCTAGCCAGCCAGCTAGTCCGCTGGCCAGCCAGCTAGCCCGCTAGCCAGCCAGCTAGTCAGCTAGCCGGCCAGCTAGCCCGCTAGCCAGCCCGCTAGCCAGCCAGCTAGCCCGCTAGCCAGCCCGCTAGCCAGCCAGCTAGCCCGCTAGCCAGCCAGCTAGCCCGCTATACAGCTAGCTAGCCCGCTATCCAGCCAGCTAGCCCGCTAGCCCGCTATCCAGCCAGCTAGCCCGCTAGCCAGCTAGCTAGCCCGCTAGCCAGCTAGCTAGCCGCTAGCCAGCTAGCTAGCCCCCTAGCCAGCTAGCTAGCCCGCTAGCCAGCTAGCAAGCCCGCTAGCCGCTAGCCCGCCAGCTAGCCAACTAGTTAGCCCGCTAGCCAGCTAGCTAGCCCGCTAGCCAGCTAGCTAGCCCGCTAACCAGCTAGCTAGCCAGCTAGCTAGCCCGCTAACCAGCTAGCTAGCGAGCTAGCTAGCCCGCTAACCAGCTAGCTAGCCCGCTAACCAGCTAGCTAGCCAGCCAGCTAGCCCGCTAGCCAGCCAGCTAGCCCGCTAGCCAGCTAGCTAGCCCGCTAGCCAGCTAGCTAGCCAGCCCGCTAGCAAGCCCGTTAGCCAGCCCGCTAGCAAGCCCGCTAGCCAGCCCGCTAGCAAGCCCGCTAGCAAGCCCGCTAGCCAGCCCGCTAGCAAGCCCGCTAGCCAACTAGCTAGCCCGCTAGCCAGCCAGCTAGCCCGCTAGCCAACTAGCTAGCCCGCTAGCCAGCTAGCTAGCCAGCTAGCTAGCCCGCTAGCTAGCCCGTTAGCCAGCTAGCTAGCCCGCTAGCCAGCTAGCTAGCCCGCTAGCCAGCTAGCTAGCTCGCTAGCCAGCTAGCTAGGCCGCTAGGCAGCTAGCTAACCCGGTAGCCAGCCCGCTAGCCAGCTAGCTAGCCCGCTAGCCAGCTAGCTAGCCCGCCAACTAGCCCGCTAGCCAGCTAGCTAGCCCGCTAGCCAGCCAACTAGCTTGCTAGCTAGCCAGCTAGCCCGCCATACAGCCAGCTAGCCAGCCAGTTAGCCCGCTAACCAGCCAGCCAGCCCGCTATCCAGCCAGCTAGCCCGCTAGCCAGCCAGCCAGCCAGCTAGCCAGCCAGCTAGCCCGCTAGCCCGCTAGCCAGCCAGCTAGCCAGCCAGCTAGCCCGCTAGCCAGCCAGCTAGCCCGCTGGCCAGCCAGCTAGCCCGCTAGCCAGCCAGCTAGCCACCCAGCTAGCCCGCTAGCCAGCTAGCTAGCCCGCTAGCCAACTAGCTAGCCCGCTAGCCAACTAGCTAGCCCGCTAGCCAACTAGCTAGCCCGCTAGCCAACTAGCTAGCCCGCTAGCCAGCTAGCTAGCCAGCTAGCCAGCTAGCTAGCTAGCCCGCTTGCCAGCTAGCTAGCCCGCTAGCCAGCTAGCTAGCCCGCTAGCCAGCTAGCTAGCCCGCTAGCCAGCTAGCTAGCCCGCTAGCCAGCTAGCTAGCCCGCTAGGAAGCTAGCTAGCCCGCTAGGCAGCTAGCTAGCCCGCTAGCCAGTTAGCTAGCCCGCTAGGAAGCTAGCTAGCCCGCTAGGCAGCTAGCTAGCCCGCTAGCCAGCTAGCTAGCCCGCTAGCCAGCTAGCTAGCCCGCTAGCCAGCTAGTTAGCCCGCTAGCCAGCTAGCTAGCCAACTAGCTAGCCCGCTAGCCAGCTAGCTAGCCCGCTAGCCAGCTAGCTAGCCCGCTAGCCAGCTAGCTAGCCAGCTCTAGCCCGCTAGCCAGTTAGCTAGCCCGCAAGGCAGCTAGCTAGCCCGCTAGCCAGCTAGCCAGCCCGCTAGCCAGCTAGCTAACCCGCTAGCCAGCTAGCTAGCCCGCTAGCCAACTAGCTAGCCAGCTAGCTAGCCCGCTAGCCAGTTAGCTAGCCCGCTAGGAAGCTAGCTAGCCCGCTAGCCAGCTAGCTAGCCCGCTAGCCAGCTAGCTAGCCCGCTAGCCAGCTAGCTAGCCCGCTAGCCAGCCAACTAGCCCGCTAGCCAGCTAGCTAGCCCGCTAGCCAGCCAACTAGCCCGCTAGCTAGCCAGCTAGCCCGCCATACAGCCAGCTAGCCAGCCAGCTAGCCCGCTAACCAGCCAGCTAGCCCGCTATCCAGCCAGCTAGCCCGCTAGCCAGCCAGCCAGCCAGCTAGCCACCCAGCTAGCCCGCTAGCCAGCTAGCTAGCCCGCTAGCCAACTAGCTAGCCCGCTAGCCAGCTAGCTAGCCAACTAGCCAGCTAGCTAGCCAGCTAGCTAGCCCGCTAGCCAACTAGCTAGCCCGCTAGCCAGCTAGCTAGCTAGCTAGCTAGCTAGCCCGCTTCCCAGCTAGCTAGCCCGCTAGCCAGCTAGCTAGCCCGCTAGCCAGCTAGCTAGCCCGCTAGCCAGCTAGCTAGCCCGCTAGCCAACTAGCTAGCCCGCTAGCCAGCTAGCTAGCCCGCTAGCCAGCTAGCTAGCCCGCTAGCCAGCTAGCTAGCCCGCTAGCCAGCTAGCTAGCCCGCTAGCCAGTTAGCTAGCCCGATAGGAAGCTAGCTAGCCCGCTAGCCAGTTAGCTAGCCCGCTAGGAAGCTAGCTAGCCCGCTAGCCAGCTAGCTAGCCAGCTAGCTAGCCCGCTAGCTAGCCCGCAAGGGTATCCTCGGGCGAGGATAACGGGAGTAACGCCCCCGCGGACCCTAGTTTTGGCAGGTATGGAGAGCGTCCTAAAAAGGGTACTTGTGCTCAGTGAAGTCCTGTGGCAGGGCGATAGGATGCCGCCCTCAAATAGGTATCCAACCAAAAGGGTACACTCGGGGGAGGTGTAATTAGGAGCGTGACGACTCCGTGGTTTCCCTAGTCACTACCCGCCGAAAGGCATTAAGACCAAGCCCAGTACGGTCTTAATTATGGCATTGCTGGACACTGTTTTTGGATTTTGACGCACCCTGGGCTGACAGTTTGCGGCATTCTATGACCTTAGTAGGTGGAAGTGAAATTCCACTGAAATGGCTCATGGGCTAATGTCGCAGCTGCCTCCGTCCTATTAAAACGTGGCGAGTCTCGGAGTACGTTCTATGTTTGTCACCATTGGGTTGGTGGTGTAGGTTCAGATGGGTGTTCCTGATTAGTACGGATCATAAATATAAACAGCAGAGAATGAGCAAGGAGAGAAAAGAAGGAGAGGAAGATGAAGTGATCGTAACGAGCGTGGATAAAGGGGGCGTGAAAGACCCTTTTGGGAAAAGCTCGAGGATGGTAAGGTCACCTCAGGCAAACGGGTCAAAAGAACCACTAAGTGGAGGAGTGGGAACGATAAGGGACTATATGAGCGTACCGGTAGATACCCGCGGTACAGCAGTCTCTGAGGAAGATGAGGGGCACCTATTGCAGTTGCGACAAGCTGAGGAAAGAGCGTTTATTGAGTTGGGCAATAAACTGAGCGCAGCGAATGTCATCGTTTCTGAGGTAAGGAACGTACACAGGACGGTACGCGATAATCTGGACTCTGCTTACGCACTTTACCAGCAGCTAAGAGAGTACAGGGAAGCGATTGATATTAACCCGTCGGTTATAAGGGTTAAACAGCGGGATGTACAATCTAAGTGCACCCAGGTGGACCTGACCTCCCCGGTTCAGGAGAGGAAACGGAAGGTGGCGAGGACACCCGCGACAATTGGAGCCCTACATGCTCAGGTGGTCGCAACCCCACCATTCCGGGAGGGGAAACGGAAGGTTGCGAAGGCACCCGCGAAGATTGGAGTTTTACATACACGGGGGGAAATTAATACACCGGATACCCGCTAGCCAGCTAGCTAGCCCGCTAGCCAGCTAGCTAGCCCGCTAGCCAGCTAGCTAGCCCGCTAGCCAGCTAGCTAGCCAGCTAGCTAGCCCGCTAGCCAGCTAGCTAGCCAGCTAGCTAGCCCGCTAGCCAGCCCGCTAGCCCGCTGGCTGGCTAGCTAGCTGGCTGGCTAGCTAGCTGGCTAGCTGGCTGGCTGGCTGGCTGGCTGGCTGGCTGGCTGGCTAGCTGGCTGGCTGGCTAGCTGGCTGGCTAGCTGGCTGGCTGGCTAGCGGGCTAGCTGGCTGGCTAGCTGGCTAGCTGGCTGGCTAGCGGGCTAGCTGGCTGGCTAGCGGGCTAGCTGGCTGGCTAGCTGGCTGGCTAGCGGGCTAGCTGGCTGGCTAGCGGGCTAGCTGGCTGGCTAGCGGGCTAGCTGGCTGGCCAGCTGGCTAGCTGGCTGGCTGGCTAGCTGGCTGGCTGGCTAGCTGGCTGGCTAGCTGGCTGGCTGGCTAGCGGGCTTGCTGGCTGGCTAGCGGGCTAGCTGGCTGGCTAGCTGGCTGGATAGCTGGCTAGCGGGCTAGCTAGCTGGCTAGCGGGCTAGCTGGCTGGCTAGCGGGGCTGGCTAGCTTGCTGGCTAGCGGGGCTGGCTAGCTGGCTGGCTAGCGGGCTAGCTGGCTGGATAGCGGGCTAGCTGGCTGGATAGCGGGCTAGCTGGCTGGATAGCGGGCTAGCTAGCTGGCTAGCGGGCTAGCTAGCTGGCTAGCGGGCTAGCTAGCTGGCTAGCGGGCTAGCGGGGCTAGCTGGCTGGCTAGCTGGCTAGCTGGCTGGATAGCGGGCTAGCTGGCTAGCGGGCTAGCTGGCTAGCGGGCTAGCTGGCTGTATAGCGGGATAGCTGGCTGTATAGCGGGCTAGCTGGCTGGCTAGCTGGCTGGCTAGCGGGCTAGCTAGCGGGCTAGCTAGCGGGCTAGTTGGCTGGCTAGCGGGCTAGCTAGCTGGCTAGCGGGCTAGTTGGCTGGCTAGTGGGATAGCTAGCTGGCTAGCTAGCTGGCTAGCTAGCTGGCTAGCGGGCTAGCTAGCTGGCTAGCGGGCTAGCTGGCTGGCTACCGGGCTAGCTAGCTGGCTAGCGGGCTAGCTGGCTGGCTACCGGGCTAGCTAGCTGGCTAGCGGGCTAGCTAGTTGGCTAGCGGGCTAGCTAGCGGGCTGGCTAGCGGGCTTGCTAGCGGGCTTGCTAGCGGGCTGGCTAGCGGGCTTGCTAGCGGGCTGGCTAGCGGGCTAGCTAGCTGGCTGGCTAGCTGGCTGGCTAGCTAGCTGGCTAGCTAGCTGGTTAGCGGGCTAGCTAGCTGGTTAGCGGGCTAGCTAGCTGGCTAGCGGGCTAGCTAGCTGGCCAGCGGGCTAGCTAGCTGGCTAGCCGGCTAGCTAGCTGGCTAGCGGGCTAGCTAGCTGGCTAGCGGGCTAACTAGTTGGCTAGCTGGCGGGCTAGCTGGCTGTATGGCGGGCTAGCTAGCTGGCCAGCGGGCTAGCTAGCTGGCTAGCGGGCTAGCTAGCTGGCCAGCGGGCTAGCTAGCTGGCTAGCGGGCTAGCTAGCTGGCTAACGGGCTAGCTAGCTGGCTAGCGGGCTAACTAGTTGGCTAGCTGGCGGGCTAGCTGGCTGTATGGCGGGCTGGCTGGCTGGCTAGCGGGCTAACTAGCTGGCTAGCGGGCTAGCTAGCTGGCCAGCGGGCTAGCAGGCTGGCTAGCGGGCTAGCTGGCTGGCTAGCTGGCTGGCTGGCTAGCTAGCTGGTTAGCGGGCTAGCTAGCTGGTTAGCGGGCTAGCTAGCTGGCTAGCGGGCTAGCTAGCTGGCTAGCGGGCTAGCTAGCTGGCTAGCGGGCTAACTAGTTGGCTAGCTGGCGGGCTAGCTGGCTGTATGGCGGGCTAGCTAGCTAGCTGCCTAGCGGGCTAGCTAGCTTCCTAGCGGGCTAGCTAACTGGCTAGCGGGCTAGCTAGCTGGCTAGCGGGCTAGCTAGCTGGCTAGCGGGCTAGCTAGCTGGCTAGCGGGCTAGCTAGCTGGCTAGCGGGCTAGCTAGCTGGCTAGCGGGCTAGCTAGCTGGCTAGCGGGCTAGCTAGCTGGCTAGCGGGCTAGCTAGTTGGCTAGCGGGCTAGCTAGTTGGCTAGCGGGCTAGCTAGCTGGCTAGCGGGCTAGCTAGCTGGCTAGCGGGCTAGCTAGTTGGCTAGCGGGCTAGCTAGCTGGCTAGCGGGCTAGCTAGTTGGCTAGCGGGCTAGCTAGCTGGCTAGCGTGCTAGCTGGCTGGCTAGCGGGCTAGCTAGCTGGCTAGCGTGCTAGCTGGCTGGCTAGCGGGCTAGCTGGCTGTATGGCGGGCTAGCTGGCTGGCTAGCTGGCTGGCTAGCTGGCTGGCTAGCGGGCTAGCTGGCTGGCAAGCTGGCTGACTAGCGGGCTAGCTGGCTGGCTAGCGCGCTAGTTGGCTGGCTAACAGAATAGCTGGCTGGCTAGCGGGCTATCTGGCTGGCTGGCTGGCAGGCTAGCGGGCTATCTGGCTGGCTGGCTGGCAGGCTAGCGGGCTAGCTGGCTGGCTAGCTGGCTGGCTGGCTAGCGGGCTAGCTGGCTGGCTAGCGGGCTAGCTGGCTGGCTAGCGGGCTAGCTGGCTGGCTAGCGGGCTAGCTGGCTAGCGGGCTAGCGGGCTAGCTGGCTAGCGGGCTAGCAAGCTGGCTAGCGGGCTAGCTAGCTGGCTAGCGGGCTAGCGTGCTGGCTAGCGGGCTAGCTGGCTGGCTAACGGGCTACCTGGCTGGCTAGCGGGCTAGCGTGCTGGCTAGCGGGCTAGCTGGCTGGCTAACGGGCTACCTGGCTGGCTAGCGGGCTAGCTGGCTGGCTAGCGGGCTAGCTGGCTGGCTAGCGGGCTAGCTGGCGGGCTAGCGGGCTGGCTAGCTCGCTGGCTGGCTAGCGGGCTAGCTGGCTGGCTACCGGGCTAGCTGGCTGGCTAGCGGGCTAGCTGGCTGGCTAGCGCGCTAGTTGGCTTGCTAACGGAATAGCTGGCTGGCTAGCGGGCTATCTGGCTGGCTAGCTGGCTGGCTAGCAGGCTAGCTGGCTGGCTAGCAGGCTAGCTGGCTGGCTAGCAGGCTAGCTGGCTGGCTAGCGGGCTAGCTGGCTGGCTAGCGGGCTAGCTGGCTGGCTAGCGGGCTAGCTGGCTGGCTAGCGGGCTAGCTGGCTGGCTAGCGGGCTAGCTGGCTGGCTAGCGGGCTAGCTGGCTGGCTAGCGGGCTAGCTGGCTGGCTGGCTAGCGGGCTAGCTGGCTGGCTAGCGGACTAGCTGGCTGGCTAGCGGGCTAGCTGGCTGGCTAGCTGGTTGGCTAGTTGGCTAGCTGGCTGGCTAGCTAGCTGACTAGCGGGTTAGCTGGCTGGATAGCAGGCTAGATGGCTGGCTAGCTGGCTAGCGAGCTAGCTGGCGGGCTAGCTGGCTGGCTAGCGGGTTAGCTAGCTGGCTAGCGGGCTAACTAGTTGGCTAGCTGGCGGGCTAGCGGCTAGCGGGCTAGCTAGCTGGCTAGCGGGCTAGCTAGCTGGCTAGCGGGCTAGCTAGCTGGCTAGCTATCGGGCTAGCTAGCGGGCTAGCTAGCGGGCTAGTTGGCTAGATAGCGGGCTAGCTAGCGGGCTGGCTAGCGGGCTAGCTGGCTGGATAGCGGGCTAGCTGGCTGGATAGCGGGCTAGCTGGCTGGATAGCGGGCTAGCGGGCTAGCTGGCTGGATAGCGGGCTAGCTGGCTGTATAGCGGGCTAGCTGGCTGGCTAGCGGGCTAGCTGGCTGGCTAGCGGGCTAGCTGGCTGGCTAGCGGGCTAGCTGGCTGGCTAGCGGGCTAGCTGGCTGGCTAGCGGGCTAGCTGGCTGGCTAGCGGGCTAGCTGGCGGGCTAGCGGGCTGGCTAGCTGGTTGGCTAGCGGGCTAGTTGGCTGGCTAGAGGGCTGGCTAGCGGGCTAGCTGGCTGGCTAGCGGGCTGGCTAGCGGGCTAGCTGGCTGGCTAGCGGGCTGGCTAGCGGGCTAGCTGGCTGGCCAGCGGACTAGCTGGCTGGCTAGCGGGCTAGCTGGCTGGCTAGCGGGCTAGCTGGCTGGCTAGCGGGCTAGCTGGCTGGCTGGCTAGCTGGCTGGCTAGCTGGCTGGCTGGCTAGCGGGCTAGCTGGCTGGCTAGCTGGCTAGCTGGCTGGCTAGCGGGCTAGCTGGCTGGCTAGCTGGCTGGCTAGCGGGCTAGCTGGCTGGCTAGCGGGCTAGCTGGCTGGCCAGCTGGCTAGCTGGCTGGCTGGCTAGCTGGCTGGCTGGCTGGCTAGCTGGCTGGCTGGCTAGCTGGCTGGCTAGCTGGCTGGCTGGCTAGCGGGCTTGCTGGCTGGCTAGCGGGCTAGCTGGCTGGCTAGCTGGCTGGATAGCTGGCTAGCGGGCTAGCTAGCTGGCTAGCGGGCTAGCTGGCTGGCTAGCGGGGCTGGCTAGCTTGCTGGCTAGCGGGGCTGGCTAGCTGGCTGGCTAGCTGGCTGGATAGCGGGCTAGCTGGCTGGATAGCGGGCTAGCTGGCTGGATAGCGGGCTAGCTGGCTGGATAGCGGGCTAGCTAGCTGGCTAGCGGGCTAGCTAGCTGGCTAGCGGGCTAGCTAGCTGGCTAGCGGGCTAGCTAGCTGGCTAGCGGGCTAGCTAGCTGGCTAGCGGGCTAGCGGGGCTAGCTGGCTGGCTAGCTGGCTGGATAGCGGGCTAGCTGGCTAGCGGGCTAGCTGGCTGAATAGCGGGCTAGCTGGCTGTATAGCGGGCTAGCTGGCTGGCTAGCTGGCTGGCTAGCGGGCTAGCTAGCGGGCTAGCTAGCGGGCTAGTTGGCTGGCTAGCGGGCTAGCTAGCTGGCTAGCGGGCTAGTTGGCTGGCTAGTGGGATAGCTAGCTGGCTAGCTAGCTGGCTAGCGGGCTAGCTAGCTGGCTAGCGGGCTAGCTGGCTGGCTACCGGGCTAGCTAGCTGGCTAGCGGGCTAGCTGGCTGGCTACCGGGCTAGCTAGCTGGCTAGCTAGCTGGCTAGCGGGCTAGCTAGTTGGCTAGCGGGCTAGCTAGCTGGCTGGCTAGCTGGCTGGCTAGCTAGCTGGCTAGCTAGCTGGTTAGCGGGCTAGCTAGCTGGTTAGCGGGCTAGCTAGCTGGCTAGCGGGCTAGCTAGCTGGCCAGCGGGCTAGCTAGCTGGCCAGCGGGCTAGCTAGCTGGCTAGCCGGCTAGCTAGCTGGCTAGCGGGCTAGCTAGCTGGCTAGCGGGCTAACTAGTTGGCTAGCTGGCGGGCTAGCTGGCTGTATGGCGGGCTAGCTAGCTGGCCAGCGGGCTAGCTAGCTGGCTAGCGGGCTAGCTAGCTGGCCAGCGGGCTAGCTAGCTGGCTAGCGGGCTAGCTAGCTGGCTAGCGGGCTAGCTAGCTGGCTAGCGGGCTAACTAGTTGGCTAGCTGGCGGGCTAGCTGGCTGTAAGGCGGGCTGGCTGGCTGGCTAGCGGGCTAACTAGCTGGCTAGCGGGCTAGCTAGCTGGCCAGCGGGCTAGCAGGCTGGCTAGCGGGCTAGCTGGCTGGCTAGCTGGCTGGCTGGCTAGCTAGCTGGTTAGCGGGCTAGCTAGCTGGTTAGCGGGCTAGCTAGCTGGCTAGCGGGCTAGCTAGCTGGCCAGCGGGCTAGCTAGCTGGCTAGCGGGCTAGCTAGCTGGCTAGCGGGCTAGCTAGCTGGCTAGCGGGATAGCTAGCTGGCTAGCGGGCTAACTAGTTGGCTAGCTGGCTAGTTGGCTGGCTAGTGGGATAGCTAGCTGGCTAGCTAGCTGGCTGTATAGCGGGCTAGCTGGCTGGCTAGCTGGCTGGCTGGCTAGCTAGCTGGTTAGCGGGCTAGCTAGCTGGTTAGCGGGCTAGCTAGCTGGCTAGCGGGCTAGCTAGCTGGCCAGCGGGCTAGCTAGCTGGCTAGCGGGCTAGCTAGCTGGCTAGCGGGCTAGCTAGCTGGCTAGCGGGCTAACTAGTTGGCTAGCTGGCGGGCTAGCTGGCTGTATGGCGGGCTAGCTAGCTAGCTGCCTAGCGGGCTAGCTAGCTTCCTAGCGGGCTAGCTAACTGGCTAGCGGGCTAGCTAGCTGGCTAGCGGGCTAGCTAGCTGGCTAGCGGGCTAGCTAGCTGGCTAGCGGGCTAACTAGTTGGCTAGCTGGCTAGTTGGCTGGCTAGTGGGATAGCTAGCTGGCTAGCTAGCTGAATAGCGGGCTAGCTGGCTGTATAGCGGGCTAGCTGGCTGGCTAGCTGGCTGGCTAGCGGGCTAGCTAGCGGGCTAGCTAGCGGGCTAGTTGGCTGGCTAGCGGGCTAGCTAGCTGGCTAGCGGGCTAGTTGGCTGGCTAGTGGGATAGCTAGCTGGCTAGCTAGCTGGCTAGCGGGCTAGCTAGCTGGCTAGCGGGCTAGCTGGCTGGCTACCGGGCTAGCTAGCTGGCTAGCGGGCTAGCTGGCTGGCTACCGGGCTAGCTAGCTGGCTAGCGGGCTAGCTAGTTGGCTAGCGGGCTAGCTAGCTGGCTGGCTAGCTGGCTGGCTAGCTAGCTGGCTAGCTAGCTGGTTAGCGGGCTAGCTAGCTGGTTAGCGGGCTAGCTAGCTGGCTAGCGGGCTAGCTAGCTGGCCAGCGGGCTAGCTAGCTGGCCAGCGGGCTAGCTAGCTGGCTAGCCGGCTAGCTAGCTGGCTAGCGGGCTAGCTAGCTGGCTAGCGGGCTAACTAGTTGGCTAGCTGGCGGGCTAGCTGGCTGTATGGCGGGCTAGCTAGCTGGCCAGCGGGCTAGCTAGCTGGCTAGCGGGCTAGCTAGCTGGCCAGCGGGCTAGCTAGCTGGCTAGCGGGCTAGCTAGCTGGCTAGCGGGCTAGCTAGCTGGCTAGCGGGCTAACTAGTTGGCTAGCTGGCGGGCTAGCTGGCTGTAAGGCGGGCTGGCTGGCTGGCTAGCGGGCTAACTAGCTGGCTAGCGGGCTAGCTAGCTGGCCAGCGGGCTAGCAGGCTGGCTAGCGGGCTAGCTGGCTGGCTAGCTGGCTGGCTGGCTAGCTAGCTGGTTAGCGGGCTAGCTAGCTGGTTAGCGGGCTAGCTAGCTGGCTAGCGGGCTAGCTAGCTGGCCAGCGGGCTAGCTAGCTGGCTAGCGGGCTAGCTAGCTGGCTAGCGGGCTAACTAGTTGGCTAGCTGGCGGGCTAGCTGGCTGTATGGCGGGCTAGCTAGCTAGCTAGCGGGCTAGCTAGCTGCCTAGCGGGCTAGCTAGCTTCCTAGCGGGCTAGCTAACTGGCTAGCGGGCTAGCTAGCTGGCTAGCTAGTTGGCTAGCGGGCTAGCTAGCTGGCTAGCGGGCTAGCTAGCTGGCTAGCGGGCTAGCGGGCTAGCTAGTTGGCTAGCGGGCTAGCTAGCTGGCTAGCGGGCTAGCTAGTTGGCTAGCGGGCTAGCTAGCTGGCTAGCGGGCTAGCTAGTTGGCTAGCGGGCTAGCTAGCTGGCTAGCGTGCTAGCTGGCTGGCTAGCGGGCTAGCTAGCTGGCTAGCGTGCTAGCTGGCTGGCTAGCGGGCTAGCTGGCTGTATGGCAGGCTAGCTGGCTGGCTAGCTGGCTGGCTAGCGGGCTAGCTGGCTGGCAAGCTGGCTGACTAGCGGGCTAGCTGGCTGGCTAGCGCGCTAGTTGGCTGGCTAACGGAATAGCTGGCTGGCTAGCGGGCTATCTGGCTGGCTGGCTGGCAGGCTAGCGGGCTATCTGGCTGGCTGGCTGGCAGGCTAGCGGGCTAGCTGGCTGGCTAGCTGGCTGGCTGGCTAGCGGGCTAGCTGGCTTGCTAGCGGGCTAGCTGGCTGGCTAGCGGGCTAGCTGGCTAGCGGGCTAGCAAGCTGGCTAGCGGGCTAGCAAGCTGGCTAGCGGGCTAGCTAGCTGGCTAGCGGGCTAGCTAGCTGGCTAGCGGGCTAGCTAGTTGGCTAACGGGCTAGCTAGCTGGCTAGCGGGCTAGCGGGCTAGCTGGCTGGCTAGCGGGCTAGCTGGCTGGCTAGCGGGCTAGCTGGCTGGCTAGCGGGCTAGCTGGCTAGCGGGCTAGCAAGCTGGCTAGCGGGCTAGCTAGCTGGCTAGCGGGCTAGCGTGCTGGCTAGCGGGCTAGCTGGCTGGCTAACGGGCTACCTGGCTGGCTAGCGGGCTAGCGTGCTGGCTAGCGGGCTAGCTGGCTGGCTAACGGGCTACCTGGCTGGCTAGCGGGCTAGCTGGCTGGCTAGCGGGCTAGCTGGCTGGCTAGCGGGCTAGCTGGCGGGCTAGCGGGCTGGCTAGCTCGCTGGCTGGCTAGCGGGCTAGCTGGCTGGCTACCGGGCTAGCTGGCTGGCTAGCGGGCTAGCTGGCTGGCTAGCGCGCTAGTTGGCTTGCTAACGGAATAGCTGGCTGGCTAGCGGGCTATCTGGCTGGCTAGCTGGCTGGCTAGCAGGCTAGCTGGCTGGCTAGCAGGCTAGCTGGCTGGCTAGCAGGCTAGCTGGCTGGCTAGCAGGCTGGCTAGCGGGCTAGCTGGCTGGCTAGCGGGCTAGCTGGCTGGCTAGCGGGCTAGCTGGCTGGCTAGCGGGCTAGCTGGCTGGCTAGCGGGCTAGCTGGCTGGCTAGCGGACTAGCTGGCTGGCTAGCGGGCTAGCTGGCTGGCTAGCTGGTTGGCTAGTTGGCTAGCTGGCTGGCTAGCTAGCTGACTAGCGGGTTAGCTGGCTGGATAGCAGGCTAGATGGCTGGCTAGCTGGCTAGCGAGCTAGCTGGCGGGCTAGCTGGCTGGCTAGCGGGTTAGCTAGCTGGCTAGCGGGCTAACTAGTTGGCTAGCTGGCGGGCTAGCGGCTAGCGGGCTTGCTAGCTGGCTAGCGGGCTAGCTAGCTGGCTAGGGGGCTAGCTAGCTGGCTAGCGGCTAGCTAGCTGGCTAGCGGGCTAGCTAGCGGGCTAGCTAGCTGGCTAGCGGGCTAGCTAGCTGGCTAGCGGGCTAGCTAGCTGGCTAGCGGGCTAGCTAGCTGGCTAGCTATCGGGCTAGCTGGCTAGCTATCGGGCTAGCTAGCGGGCTAGCTAGCGGGCTAGTTGGCTAGCTAGCGGGCTAGCTAGCGGGCTTGCTAGCGGGCTGGCTAGCGGGCTAGCTGGCTGGATAGCGGGCTAGCTGGCTGGATAGCGGGCTAGCTGGCTGGATAGCGGGCTAGCGGGCTGGCTGGCTGGATAGCGGGCTAGCTGGCTGTATAGCGGGCTAGCTGGCTGGCTAGCGGGCTAGCTGGCTGGCTAGCGGGCTAGCTGGCTGGCTAGCGGGCTAGCTGGCTGGCTAGCGGGCTAGCTGGCTGGCTAGCGGGCTAGCTGGCTGGCTAGCGGGCTAGCTGGCTGGCTAGCGGGCTAGCTGGCTGGCTAGCGGGCTAGCTGGCGGGCTAGCGGGCTGGCTAGCTGGTTGGCTAGCGGGCTAGTTGGCTGGCTAGAGGGCTGGCTAGCGGGCTAGCTGGCTGGCTAGCGGGCTGGCTAGCGGGCTAGCTGGCTGGCTAGCGGGCTGGCTAGCGGGCTAGCTGGCTGGCCAGCGGACTAGCTGGCTGGCTAGCGGGCTAGCTGGCTGGCTAGCGGGCTAGCTGGCTGGCTGGCTAGCTGGCTGGCTAGCTGGCTGGCTGGCTAGCGGGCTAGCTGGCTGGCTAGCTGGCTAGCTGGCTGGCTAGCGGGCTAGCTGGCTGGCTAGCGGGCTAGCTGGCTGGCTAGCTGGCTGGCTAGCGGGCTAGCTGGCTGGCTAGCGGGCTAGCTGGCTGGCCAGCTGGCTAGCTGGCTGGCTGGCTAGCTGGCTGGCTGGCTGGCTAGCTGGCTGGCTGGCTAGCTGGCTGGCTAGCTGGCTGGCTGGCTAGCGGGCTTGCTGGCTGGCTAGCGGGCTAGCTGGCTGGCTAGCTGGCTGGATAGCTGACTAGCGGGCTAGCTAGCTGGCTAGCGGGCTAGCTGGCTGGCTAGCGGGGCTGGCTAGCTTGCTGGCTAGCGGGGCTGGCTAGCTGGCTGGCTAGCGGGCTAGCTGGCTGGATAGCGGGCTAGCTGGCTGGATAGCGGGCTAGCTGGCTGGATAGCGGGCTAGCTGGCTGGATAGCGGGCTAGCTGGCTGGATAGCGGGCTAGCTAGCTGGCTAGCGGGCTAGCTAGCTGGCTAGCGGGCTAGCTAGCTGGCTAGCGGGCTAGCTAGCTGGCTAGCGGGCTAGCGGGGCTAGCTGGCTGGCTAGCTGGCTGGATAGCGGGCTAGCTGGCTAGCGGGCTAGCTGGCTGTATAGCGGGCTAGCTGGCTGTATAGCGGGCTAGCTGGCTGGCTAGCTGGCTGGCTAGCGGGCTAGCTAGCGGGCTAGCTAGCGGGCTAGTTGGCTGGCTAGCGGGCTAGCTAGCTGGCTAGCGGGCTAGTTGGCTGGCTAGTGGGATAGCTAGCTGGCTAGCTAGCTGGCTAGCGGGCTAGCTAGCTGGCTAGCGGGCTAGCTGGCTGGCTACCGGGCTAGCTAGCTGGCTACCGGGCTAGCTAGCTGGCTAGCTAGCTGGCTAGCGGGCTAGCTAGTTGGCTAGCGGGCTAGCTAGCTGGCTGGCTAGCTGGCTGGCTAGCTAGCTGGCTAGCTAGCTGGTTAGCGGGCTAGCTAGCTGGTTAGCGGGCTAGCTAGCTGGCTAGCGGGCTAGCTAGCTGGCCAGCGGGCTAGCTAGCTGGCTAGCCGGCTAGCTAGCTGGCTAGCGGGCTAGCTAGCTGGCTAGCGGGCTAACTAGTTGGCTAGCTGGCGGGCTAGCTGGCTGTATGGCGGGCTAGCTAGCTGGCCAGCGGGCTAGCTAGCTGGCTAGCGGGCTAGCTAGCTGGCCAGCGGGCTAGCTAGCTGGCTAGCGGGCTAGCTAGCTGGCTAGCGGGCTAGCTAGCTGGCTAGCGGGCTAACTAGTTGGCTAGCTGGCGGGCTGGCTGGCTGGCTAGCGGGCTAACTAGCTGGCTAGCGGGCTAGCTAGCTGGCCAGCGGGCTAGCAGGCTGGCTAGCGGGCTAGCTGGCTGGCTAGCTGGCTGGCTGGCTAGCTAGCTGGTTAGCGGGCTAGCTAGCTGGTTAGCGGGCTAGCTAGCTGGCTAGCGGGCTAGCTAGCTGGCCAGCGGGCTAGCTAGCTGGCTAGCGGGCTAGCTAGCTGGCTAGCGGGCTAACTAGTTGGCTAGCTGGCGGGCTAGCTGGCTGTATGGCGGGCTAGCTAGCGGGCTAGCTAGCTGCCTAGCGGGCTAGCTAGCTTCCTAGCGGGCTAGCTAACTGGCTAGCGGGCTAGCTAGCTGGCTAGCTAGTTGGCTAGCGGGCTAGCTAGCTAGCTAGCGGGCTAGCTAGCTGGCTAGCGGGCTAGCGGGCTAGCTAGTTGGCTAGCGGGCTAGCTAGCTGGCTAGCGGGCTAGCTAGTTGGCTAGCGGGCTAGCTAGCTGGCTAGCGGGCTAGCTAGTTGGCTAGCGGGCTAGCTAGCTGGCTAGCGTGCTAGCTGGCTGGCTAGCGGGCTAGCTAGCTGGCTAGCGTGCTAGCTGGCTGGCTAGCGGGCTAGCTGGCTGTATGGCAGGCTAGCTGGCTGGCTAGCTGGCTGGCTAGCGGGCTAGCTGGCTGGCAAGCTGGCTGACTAGCGGGCTAGCTGGCTGGCTAGCGCGCTAGTTGGCTGGCTAACGGAATAGCTGGCTGGCTAGCGGGCTATCTGGCTGGCTGGCTGGCAGGCTAGCGGGCTATCTGGCTGGCTGGCTGGCAGGCTAGCGGGCTAGCTGGCTGGCTAGCTGGCTGGCTGGCTAGCGGGCTAGCTGGCTTGCTAGCGGGCTAGCTGGCTGGCTAGCGGGCTAGCTGGCTAGCGGGCTAGCAAGCTGGCTAGCGGGCTAGCAAGCTGGCTAGCGGGCTAGCTAGCTGGCTAGCGGGCTAGCGTGCTGGCTAGCGGGCTAGCTGGCTGGCTAACGGGCTACCTGGCTGGCTAGCGGGCTAGCGTGCTGGCTAGCGGGCTAGCTGGCTGGCTAACGGGCTACCTGGCTGGCTAGCGGGCTAGCTGGCTGGCTAGCGGGCTAGCTGGCTGGCTAGCGGGCTAGCTGGCGGGCTAGCGGGCTGGCTAGCTCGCTGGCTGGCTAGCGGGCTAGCTGGCTGGCTACCGGGCTAGCTGGCTGGCTAGCGGGCTAGCTGGCTGGCTAGCGCGCTAGTTGGCTTGCTAACGGAATAGCTGGCTGGCTAGCGGGCTATCTGGCTGGCTACCGGGCTAGCTGGCTGGCTAGCGGGCTAGCTGGCTGGCTAGCGCGCTAGTTGGCTTGCTAACGGAATAGCTGGCTGGCTAGCGGGCTATCTGGCTGGCTAGCTGGCTGGCTAGCAGGCTAGCTGGCTGGCTAGCAGGCTAGCTGGCTGGCTAGCAGGCTAGCTGGCTGGCTAGCGGGCTAGCTGGCTGGCTAGCGGGCTAGCTGGCTGGCTAGCGGGCTAGCTGGCTGGCTAGCGGGCTAGCTGGCTGGCTAGCGGGCTAGCTGGCTGGCTAGCGGACTAGCTGGCTGGCTAGCGGGCTAGCTGGCTGGCTAGCTGGTTGGCTAGTTGGCTAGCTGGCTGGCTAGCTAGCTGACTAGCGGGTTAGCTGGCTGGATAGCAGGCTAGATGGCTGGCTAGCGAGCTAGCTGGCGGGCTAGCTGGCTGGCTAGCGGGTTAGCTGGCTGGCTAGCGGGCTAGCTGGCTGGACAGCGGGCTAGCTGGCTGGCTAGCGGGCTAGCTGGCTGACTAGCGGGCTAGCTTGCGGTCTAGCGGGCTAGCTTGCGGTCTAGCTGGCTGGATTGCTAGCGGGGTTGGTTTGCTGGCTAGCTAGCTGGCAGGTTAGATAGCTGGCTGGCAAGCTAGCTAGATGGCTGGCGAGCTGGCTAGCTAGCTGTCTGACTGGGGGGCTAGCTGGATTAATATGTAAATATGTTTAAGATTTTAAAAATTATTGATAATAAGTAAATAGTATAGTAGGAGTTTAAGATCATATCATATTCTTTTTAATTATTTTTATTGTAAAGAAACATGAAAATTTTATTAGTAAGTTATAGAGAATAAAAATTGAGAAATTCCACTGAGCCAGCAGGATAGAATACTTAGTATTTTCGGTTGGCGCTACCCAACCTTGTCAATATCTATGCTCTTCTTCTCCCTTTGCGGTCATTGCTTGTTGATGATTGTCTATTTTATATTGAGTGTAAGGAAACAAATTAACAAACTTGTAAACAACAACACAATTAGACTAATATCAACGAAATTTAACAATTTATATTTATCCTCTATATTTTACAGTTTTTGTATTGATAATAATTTTCACTATAAATTTTCAATTTCTAACTTTATTTTGGTTTAGTTTTTTCTTAAACCTTATTCTGTTATTAATAGCTCCCAAATTCAGTTTAGCAAACTTTATCACAACAACAAAAAGTGATACCAAAAGGAGCATTAAGTAGTCACCAAATAGTCTGTGTATAGTATATACACTGTTGGAAAAAATAATAGAAACCATAAAATAATACAAAAAAATCCTTGTTACTACCATAAAAATTACTAGTTTGTAAAAATAAAAAAACCACATATAAATTTATTAGTAAATCATTAGAACTTTTCTCCAATGTTTTAAAAATTTTGGTATTTTCTTACTTTTTGAATATTAATTTCTGGGTTCTTCATTTTTTCCAGATGATGTTTTTATGAAACAAATACAAAGAAAAAATTCAATAAAAAGTTAAAAATTATAAAATATGGCTTTGTCAACAAGTTTAACACGTCAAGAGTGACAAGTTAGATTCCATTTTTTCCTGCAAGAAAAAATCAGTTTGAAATGCAAGTCGCAGTACTGTAGAAGAATTAATTTCAGTGTGGGAAAAGGCCGCCAGTCCGATAAGACTTTTAAAATATTGTATTTATTAGCTTGAAAAATGACATTCATAATTGCTTCTGTTATAGAACAATAAAGGAAAAATCTCTTATACTTAAAAGAAACGTGAAACATTATTTTGAATGCAGCGAATGCAGTTTAAAGTGCAATAACTGAATGGGGAGAGTAGGGATGTGTTTTGACACTACATCCGTGTATATAGGATTGAAAAATAGAGTATGTGTAAAAATTCTCTTTATGTGTTTTAATAAAGATGCTTGATTATACACCTATCATATGATTGTGTAAAAACAGCAATACATAAAGCATATAATTGTGGTATCTGACTCATTCGATTAGAATCAACACATTGTTCTGCTGGAACATAAAGTTGGAGAAATATTATTATGGCTAGCATGCAGGCACCACATTTTGAAAATTATTCTCGGAACATTCAGTTCTCCTGACATTCAAAAGATTTAAGGTAGCATAGCCTTTCATACACAAAGACAAGCAGTAAATGCTTTATTAGTTGTTTTAGAAAGCAAAAACCACCCCAGAGACGATTAGATGGAACTAATAGGGCTATCTCTACTAGGTCTGGGTCATACGGTCATTCTCCAGATAAAATTCATTGGAGAGCTCCAGGTGCAGTACACCACGCCCGTTGGATGGCGAAACAGATATGTTATACGCCACAAACGTCCTCAAAACAAACACAAAAAGAAAAACCGTAGTTAGAACGCTTTGTGAATTTTAGAGTACACTTAAAAAAGTTTGTAAGTTAAAATAACTGAAAATATCATTTAAAAGAAATGATATTTCATTTTAAAACCGGTCTACTTAATTTTCATTTAAATTAAATGCCATTTGTTATTTATTTTGAAATGTTGATTAATCAACTGACACATCCGTAAGAAACAACTGATATAATCAGTTAAAACAAATGTCAAAATTTTACCCACCAATCCTTAAAAAATAAATGTTTTTTTCATTTATTTGAAATTTCCGTTTTTGTATTTTTTGTTTTTTGTTTTTAATATACTCGTACAATACAAAATGTATGTATGCATATGAAGCTATAAACACTTTTTGTGTGAATATATTTGTATATGTATGTGTTTATGAAGTTCTTGTAAATTGTATTGAAAAATTTTGTATATATACAACCAATTTAAATAAAAAAACTAATTGAAAATTTTTGAATATTTTTTTTGAAACAGACAGCAAACAAAATTTAAATTTGTAATAACTGTTACGGACACAAATAAACCACAAGTTTCCGTTTTGTGGGTAAATTTTTATTAAATTTCAAACAAATGAAAAAAATAAATGAAACTGAAAAAATCGGTAAATGATAGTAAATTATTTCGAATAAATTTATAAAAAAGTTAATATAGATGTTTCTTTGAAAAATAAATGTATCTTCCTTTATTTTTAAATGGAACGGAAAACTTTTTTATTAAACTACAAACAGTTAACTACATAATATTCTGAGTGTATACATATACAAGGTAAAATATCGGTTTAAAGCCCATATGGCAACAAATGCAGCTTGGACAGACCTTTCTCTGTGGAAAGACATGATCAATTATGAAGTTATTGATCCTTAGTTTATTGAAGTGGTTGAAAATGATATAAAATTCCATCTTTAGTACCTCTGTGATAAGTTTTTGGCTTAAGTTTATTTTAAGAGAAAGTTTTAAATGAGGCAAAGGTGGTAATTGTCAAGAAGATGGAGTGTGAGTCCACTGACCGGAAAAAAAGAGAAGACTCGCCACTTTTAACTGACCAAGCCGTTTTGGCTGATTCTTCCAGCAAAAGATCATTGCAGCTGTTTGACTAGTTAAAAATAAATCAATTTTTTTGACCACACTTCCAAAAAATCACAAATTACTTGAAAGTTGTTAGTGATATAGCTGAGCGTGGTGTCAAATTGTTTGAAGAGTTTAATAAACTTCGGACAAATGATGAAGAAGAGAAATAATAAGATCCTGCAACTGATTGAAGCTAACAGAAAGTGGGTTCCGACTGAAACTACAAAACAAGCAGTTCTTGAAAGTTTAAAACGATGAAACCATTTTTATTTACCGCCCTTACCACTTTCCTACAAGAATTTTGTATTATTCATCAATTTTACACTATAATATAAACCAACTTACTACCTCTCAACCAGTTGTATTTTTGAAATTTATTATTAATGTTACATGTCTTTGAGCAATGTCTTCCAATAGGAATATTATTTTCAAACTTTGCCAAAATACTTGTTTTATTACTAGTAAAAAACAAGTAAGAGCGGCTAAATTCGGCTATGCCGAATCTTATATACCCTTCACCATGGTATTCTGAAGGAGATGAATACATCGTTGGAATCTACTACCTCATAGCTCTCCACAAACAAGCGGTATCCCCATTTATTTTTTCTTAAATGTCCAAAAATTTTAATCCAAAATAATATGTCATGTAAAATCTCAAATTTATATTTTTCCATATGTTTCAGCGCTTTTCTTGTCAAATTTGGCATTTTCTAGGCAAAAAAAAGTTGGCGACACTACTATTTATTTTTTATTTATATCATTCACAATAGTTGTGAAACGTATTTAACCTACGTACACACTCTTATTAAACAAAGGGATTTTACTGGAAAAATTAGAGGTAGTCCTGGTTTTTTGCTAATATCTCAGCCATTTATTAACCGATCTGTCTGATTTTTAATAGCAAACAGAAATGGATCACATGTAACAGAAATAAAAAAGAATCAAGTCCTCAGCATGTCTGGGTTCTTCGGAAAACCCATTTCAACACACAGACGGACAGACGGACAGACGGACAGACGGACAGACGGACATCGTTAAATCAACTTCGCTCTTCATATGGACCCAGAATATATATACTTTATAGGGTCTAAGATCAATATTGTAGAAATTACAAACGGAATGACAAACTTATATATACCCTTCCACCTATGGTGAAGGGTATAAAAAATTAAGGGGTGTCCAGATATGTAAACTGGTTTTGAAATTTTGAGTGTATAACATATACCCTACATATTACCAACACCGACAGTTCTGTTATATGTATTAATATTTTTATGCAGCCTTTATATCGTTATTGTACTTTTTTTTATTAATTTTCTAAATTTCCTTTTTTCATTTACAAATTTATCGATCTTATTAATTTCTCGTACACTGTAACCATAAAATAGCAATTTTTAATAAAGACTTTTTTAATGGCAGTTTTTTTTATTTCTTAGCACACAATAAATATAAGAAATGACTGTATGTCGGTTTGTAATAAATATTTCATTTAAGACATTATCTATAGTAAATAATTTTTTATTACTCAAAATAACAACTTTTAAAGTATTGTAGTTATTGTGTGAAAAGTTTTGTTCGTTGTATTAAAAAAATATTGAAAGAAAAATTCAACGCACAAAGGAAAAATTTTTGGAAATCAAGCACAAATAACATTAAATTAAATAGAAAACAGATTTGAAATAAATTTAAATTTGTATTATTTTAATTTAAATATGAAAATGTTTTTTTTTTTAACTAGAATCTTCTTTATTTTAAAATGTTTGTTAAAAATAATATGTTAAATCGAAAATGATATAATAAATAATTCAAAGACATAATATTTGAATAGATATTATGCTAAAAGAATAAGTTAAAGGATACAAATGTCAAAGACCATAGAAAAAGTACAATTTTGTCTGCAATGTTTTATTTTTAAGTCGCAATAGCTTTGTTTTAAAGTCATAGAGCTAATGTTGTTATCTTTTAAATCGGTTTAAAATTATGACTTTTTTTGACTTTCTTTCTAGGATTTATTCTCAATTATAAATTGTTTGTATAGTTTGTAATCCATAGATTAAATCTCGTACCAATTAGTAACATTTTTTTTTTTTCAAAAACTTATTTGAAATATACATTTAACATATAGCAACAAAGAAACTCTTAACATTTTCTATTTCCGTTTTTATTTTAACATCCTGTCGCCTTAACAACCATTGTCATTTTCATGTTGTCATCGCCATGTTACAACAACAGTTTTCAATTTGACATCTAACACATATTCAAAAATACATACTTGTACAATAAAATACATACAATACATTAACAGAAATATGCAAATTTATCATGTATCATTTCCTCGCTTAACGGCTTATTTGCTTCCTCAAAATTGGAATGCAAAGAGAAAAATTGCAACGTGTTAATTTATAATGGAAATTTTTCAATTTTATTTAAATTTTTATAAATTTTCAATATATTTTTAAATTTTTCTAGAACAAAATTTTAAATTTATTTGCATTAGGATAACACAAGGCTGGCAACCGATATCTTTTTAATGTTGTTATGCATTTTAAAATCCTTTAATTTGATAACTAATACCAATACCAATAGCGAGTCTTGATTTAGATACCGGTTTTTAACAACCATTTTCCTTAATACTGGTATCGTACCGGTATTGAATCAGTTTTTTTAACAAAATAGTTTTTTAATATTTTCAGCAAAATATATAGTGTACCAATCGACTCAGAATTACTTCCTGATTTGATTTTACCTTAAACCTTTAAAATAACTTAAAACGTTGTAAAAATAACTCACAATGTTGTAACTGGAAAATTTTTATTACAACATTTTACAAACAACTGACATAAATTGATAAAAAAAAAGACTGTTTTTAACAGTTAATTTTTGTTGGAACTTTTCAAAAAAAATTTTTTTTTTAACAATTACTTTATCTATTCCTATAATATCGATTATTGACTCACAGTCACGCACGATCACGAAACAAATATTACAATCAGGCACGAAGATTTTATTTCTACTCACGCTCACGAAATACGCTTCAAAAACTACAAATATTTCGAAAAATTAAACATAAAATAGTTTATTTTGTCGCTTGAACGACTGGAAACAAGTGTTATTTAATTGTTTTCATGCAATAAATTAATAAGAAATTTTAACGTTAAAAAGGGAAAATTTTTGAAACCCGTTCTAACATAATTAGTTCTATAACTACTTTTAAGGGAATAACTACATATTCTGTAAAAGCATCCCTGGAACAATTGGTGGTGTAGCTAGTTCTAGAACCCATGCATTATAAAAACATCTTTGGTGTGTTTTAGGAACAAGTGATTTAGAACAATTTATACACGCATCAGTTGCAAGAACCTGATACTAAGTTTCAAAACAGCTCCATAGAGCTATTAAAAATTTTTAAAAAATTTCTTAAACCTTAAATTATTAATTTAAAAAAGTTATAAAAATTTCTCCTATAAAATAGAAAACAGCATTTATGAAAATAAACGTTATCGAAAGGCTGAAGGGAAGGACATAAAATAAATTGAATAACTAACTTGTTCGTTCCTATTTTCGTAATGAAGATTGCTTCCTTCAGGCTTACCGCTTCGATTTTTTTGGAATACTTTTCCTCAAAATACTATTAATGATCAAATCAATGCATATACATTTTGTTTTAAATTTAGTTAAAAAAAGTCTTTTAGACGAATCTTTTTTATCCTAAATTTATAATAATAAAATTAATAATAGTTGTTTTGTATAATTCCATAGAAAAACAACTGTGGTCACAGTTAAAAACAACTACTGATTACTACACAAACACTGCCATTTAGTAATTGTCAGACCTTTTTGAGGGTATTTGTTTTATAATTTGAGTAAGCAACATTTTCTTTTACTACACCAATACATGATTTAAAATACCAACCGACATCAAAGTCGATACAATACCATCAATTGTTTCGGTTGCCAACCGTGTGGAAAACATACATAGTTTTTCAAGTTCCTAGTTTTCAACGCTTTTAAGCAGTTGCGTCCAAACACTAATACTATGATATTTCGTTTATAGTATAGCTTTTTTTTAGGGACGGAAAATTCAGTACGTCAGTACTTTTCCATCAACTTATATAACTTTTCAAACACACAACGATCAGTCTATGTTCACAAAAAAAAAATGTCTTTAATAAAGCGTGGGAACGGTTGTTTTTGTTTATTGAAAACATTGACGGCCACCCCCCCCGTATGTTTGGTTTGTGGTTATAATGCTAAATGAAAGGCATTATAATACATGCCAAAAGAGATTTTTGAATAAAAATTCAGATAGGGCCAAATTAGTAGATGAACAAAATATCAAAGAAAAGATTCCTTTTGTTGTTGCTCTATCCTTAGGAAAGCACAGCAAGCCTTTTGAAGATAGCGTTTTTATTTTAAAGATCTTTCAAAAGAAATTAAAAATTTCCATCCTTGTATTTTGCTCTTATACATGTGAAAGCTATCGTCGAAGCTCGCTGTAGGTGAAAAAGCTTGCACATTGTGCATATGAGTTGGACGCAACTGCTTTAACGGCAAATGTGGAGAAGAATTATTCGCTAGAATTTTTTTTGCAAAAATACACTGAATTCGATATCTTCTGGTAGAGAACTAAAGATTCCCTCCGAAATTTGTTTGCTTATTTTTACCGTATTTAGCTCATTAATACGGATCATCTGAGTGATACAACTTTAATCAAGTCACACAAAAAACATAATTTAGTGGAACTTCCCATTGTGCATGTAGTATTTTTCTGGATGTGTTTGATAAGGGATGGATGTATTTACAATAGAGAATAGGAAATACAGAGAGTTAATCCATAAATGTCAAACTACACAATATATAACAGCCTTTACTAAACTAACGAATGAATCGAGAATAATTGAATAAATTGTCTTTTACATGCAAACATAAGAGTACACTCAAAAGAAAAAGTGTGTAAAAAATCCATAAATCTGCTGTTTATCTAACTTAACTACTTTTTTTCTGGTTGAAATGCTGTACAGTGGGGGAAATTGTATATTTCTTTAAATACATTTGTCTATAGATCACAGTTTTAAGCAAATATTTTAGTTTACAGAGAAATGCAAATTTTTGAATAATCTACTGGATGAAAGTTAATCCACTTTTTAATCTGCTTCATTTTCATATGAATTTTTTTGACAGTTAAACGTTTAACTCGACAGTTAAAAGTATATTGATTATTACAAAGAAATTAAATAATGATCACGAATTTGCTAATGATTATTTATTAAAATTGAAGAATACAATTACATTTAATTTATGTTCCATAACTTTTTAATGTTTTAACAGAAAAAATTGGTTATTTTGCCGATTTTTTATCCCTAACAAATAAATAATATTTTAAAATCAGCCTATTTTCAAAATTTGTTTTTTTTAATTCCATTTTTTTCTCCCACTGTGCACTGCACAGATTTTGATAATTTTTAATGCAAAGCTTAATGGGTATTTTTCTTTTATTTAAAATAAAACACATAAAGCCTTTCGAAATATATTTTTAAATCTTATTTCATATAAATTTAATAATTAAAAACAATTTAGGACACATGTTTACCGCAACCACCTTCTTAAAGAGCATTTGGAAAGCCCAGTTTTTAATTTTTTCTTCTGCTTATTGTGGCAGTCAAATTTTTTCGATCATAATGATGATTTTTTAGATAATACTGAATATAAAAAAGTTACTTCCGTAAAAAAATAGTTCCATTTGACAGTTTATTCGTTTTGTAAACGTAGAGCAGTTAACAAAATTACGACATTTACAGTCAAAAATCATAAAAAAATGTATAACTTTTGCCCATAAATAGGTCCATACAAAAGAATGAATTTTAATGATGTAGCAAAGTATTTACATAATTACATATTTTTGTTAAATATACTTTCAATTCGATTTTTTTTTTCTTTTTTAGCATGTTTGCGTTTTATTTTAAATGAAAGTTATACACCTCTAAATAAAACACCCTAGGGAAAATATCAAAAAAAAAACTGAAAAAAATTAATGGTAGATATATTGGAAAAGTTTTTTGTGGTCCTTGGGATCATATTTATCAAATTCAAAAATCTTTTTTTAAGAGCTAACCCAGAGAAACCGCCATTACAATTGGATTCAGCGTACTAGACTTATGTAAAACCGCCTGTTGGTTAGGATTTTAAACTGGCACAGTGTTACCAATTATTTGGCAGCGATTTTTTTCTATGCAAGTACCTTAAACATATATATCATATTATTTTCATACGATTGACATTTTTGGGACAAAGAAATGAAAATTATGTGCGGTTTGCATTCATTAAAGCCGACATAAAAGGCAATGCCACTTTTAAACTGATAATCTGATGAATTTATTTTATTTGCCATTCTAATATTTTAAATAAATATTTATAATATTCCTTGATTTCTTCTATAAGAAATCCACTCATATTTGATGTTATTTTTTATAAATATTAATATTTTTTTAAAATTGCTACACTCCAACAAGTTTTTCGATAGAATCTACTAAAAATGATAGTTAAAGCAAAGGTAACTATATGTAGTTATGTAGGTGTCCTTTACACGTTAAATTAACTTATTAATGTGAGATCTTTTTTTTAAAGCCGAAAAGATATTTACCTTAAAAAAACTAAAAATTTTGTTATTTTTAACTAAATAACAAATATGTACAGTCAAAATAACTAACAATGCCGTAAAACTAACAAAATTTTTACTATGAAAATTTTAAAATAACTGACAAAAATTGGTAAATGCAACACAATAATTTTTTCTTAAAATCTACTGATTATGCACATTAAAACAATAAAAAAATCAGTTACAAAGGGAATTACTTTTCGCTTTAACCGATAGCGTTATGTCGTTTTTTTAATTGTTGAAAAATTACTTGACAAAAACGGTAAAAGTAATCGATTTTAATACTATGAGATCTGTAAGTTTTTAAAAGAAAATATTAACTAAATATTTTAACGAATGAATTGTCATTTTTTATAGAAAAAGTACCATATTTCCATCAAAAATTATTTTGTAGAGGATTTAAGGTGTAGTCTAAATGATGTACAAGTCAATTATAAATTGTGTCATCTACATGCATTTGTGGGACATACATGGGACTTATTCGCTGAATTGACTAATTAATTAATGATATCAAAAGAATTTAAGTTATTTTTTAATAAATAATAACGGTTTTAAGTACCTGAATATAAGCTGTGCGCCTTCGCTCTTAAGTGTAATTTACTATGCTTTACTATATGTTTTGACGTGAAAAAAATCGTAATTTGAATTATAAAAATTAATATTTTTATTCTACAAACAATCACAATAAACCCAATATTTTTTACTAAAAATATATGTAAATTTTTATTAAAAATATGAAAAATTTAAATAATACAAGTTTTGTTGATGAATCTTTAAATTTAACTAATGCAGTTATTTTATACATTTTTAATAAACTCGAAATTTTCAGAAACATTACTGCTGCAAAATTAGTACCAACATTTGTATACCGAATATTTCGGTATAACAAATGGATATGACAATATGTCATATATACTGGGCTTTGACTGTAAACATTACGATTACGTTACCTATAGTAATGCTTTATCTACCTAAAAATATAAAATTCATTTAATGATCTTTCAATACGATTGAAAGATTCCATGTTTGACGTCAGTTAAGATGGATGTGGGTGAAATATATACCTGAAAACCACAGCAATAAAGACAGGAACGAGGTTGTTACAAGTACAAGGACATTGCGTAAAACCACAAACAACGCAACCCGGTGTCTTAACATGCAATAAATTGATAGCAAGCAATTGTCAACGTGATTTTATATCAAGTGAAGGCAATTAATTATCGTTGACAAATAATCTGTTCTTTTCATGATGGCTGCCATCAAATATCACTTCCCACCCTGACACATAGACGGCGCTACTAGACTTAAATCTATATAATTTTTAGTTAGCCCTAACCTTCAAAAGACACGTGTAAAAATTTGACAGCTGTCGGATCATTAGTTTGTGGATTATAGCATTTTGAGTGAAGCAACTTTTGTTTTTGTGAAAAAAATGGATAAAAAGGAATTTCGCGTGTTGATAAAATATTGCTTTTTGAAGGGAAAAAATACAGTTGAAGCAAAAACTTGACTTGATGACGAGTTTCAGGACACTGCCCCAGTCAAATCAACCATCAAGGATTTTCTATGCTAAGTTTAGACGTGGTGAAATGAACACCGAAGACGGTGAACGCAGACGCCCAAAAGAGGTTGTTACGGACAAAAACATCAAAAATATCCACAAAATGATTTCGAATGACCGTTAGTTGAAATTGAATGAAATAGCAGGTACTGTAAAGGATCTCAACTGAACGTGTACATTATATCATTCACGAATATTTGGGTATGAGAAAGCTCTGTGCAAAGTGGTTGCCGCGCAGGCTCACTTTTGACCAAAACCAAGTCAGTGAAAACGAAGGCGAAAATCGTATTCTCCAGATCTGGGCCCCAGCGACTATTTCCTATTCTCAGACCTCAAAATGATGCTCGCTGGGAAGAAATTTTCGTCGAATGAAGAGGTGATCGCCGAAACTGAGGCCTATTTGAAGCAAAGAAAAAATCGTACTACAAAAATGGTATCGAAAAGTTGGACGGTCGCTACAATCAGTGTATTACCCTTGAAGGGAACTATCTTGAATAAAAAAAAAGAATTTTGCTAAAAAAAAATGTGTTTTAGTATGGTAGGCCGGGGACTTTTCAATTGACCTGTTATTTTAATTTTATAGTAAAAAAAACAACACAAATTTTAGTAAATAAAAATGTAATTATTTACTATTTGATAATATTTTGTGTTTTTTAAAGAAAAAATTCTGATATTTCTTAGCAATGAAATGGACAAGTGTTCTCCACTACAATGCAAGTAACATAATTTTGACGTTTCCCTGTAATCGATATGGCAATTAGGTAGAGGACAAAATAATATCATAGAGGAAGAATAGTATAGAAGATGCAACGCCGTCAGCAGCCAAATAAAATTTTATACAGAATACAAAGGTTCGGAAACTTTGAGAAAACAGGGGAAAATTGAGCTAATTTCCCTGATTTCTGCAAAAATTTGAGTAAATTTCCCTGTTTTTAAACCTTTTTTCCAAATCCAATTGGGAAAGCTGCTAAAAACTAATTGGATTTGCAAATAAATTCAATTGGAATCGCAAAAAATCCAATTTAAAAAGATGCTGAACCTTTGAAATCTGCACATACAAAACTAAGAGAACGTTTTTTACGACGTGAGAGACATCGTCATGGTGTGATAATATACGTTTGAAATTAGAAATAAATGTACACAAATTAAAAGTGAATTTGAATCGTAAAAAATTTAAAAAAATTTTAATGACACAAAGTATAAGATTTTTTTAATAGATTTGTAAGTGATAACGGTTACTGAATTTTTGGGTAGCAAATATACACTAAAAAGTAGCTCTTCCAAAGTTGCAGCGCTTAAAAAATCATGCTTATTTTTCTGCTGGTTACTCAATAAAGAATCTTGAAAATAAATATATACACAAAAAAAAACTATTACTATATAACAATTGTGTTGTTCTGTGCTATTGGTAACAGAGTTGTTAAAATTTCATTTTAATAAAATAAAACAATACAACCCAACAGCAAATCGTCGTTTGAGAGAAATGAACATTTTAACAACCCTGTTTTTTTACTACGGCGATACAACAATATAATACTTAGTGGACTCCTTTCATATATATTACATTTTAGTCAAAAAAAATATAACTTAAAATTCCAAGCAAAAAAATAAATAATTACAAATAAAATCTATGATTTTAAAAGTGTAAAAATTACAGCTAGTTAGTTTAAAAATTCTAGCAACATTTATTTGTTAAAAAATTTTTTGGTGTAGTGTTTTTTAAAGAATTTGTCAAAATATTTACACAAATAATGAGTGGTTTAGGACCGGCGGCTTGTTGGCTCGCTCATAAACGTATTGAATCATGGTCACGCATAGCTAAAGAACGAGTTGGTGCGGTGCGTAAAGTAACCATAGATCGTAATTCAGAAGATATGCCTACAACATCAAATAATATTAATGCCGCCGTCGTCGCTGACAGTACAGCAACAACATCGGGATCAACAACATCACATACACCACCATTACCACAGCCAATGACACCGCCACCATCAGCATCGTCGATTACATCGAATACCAGTGGTATTGGTAGTGTAACAGATAGTTATGATTTACAAACCGATTCAGAACAGGTGAAGTATTTTTTAGAGATCTTTTATTGTGAATTTTATAATTTTCAGCTTAAAAATAAATGGATTTTAAAATTTAATCTTAACAAAAACTAAAAAGACTACTATTGTAGAATCAACAATAAAGATTTTTACGTTTTCTTAAAGAAACCTTCTCACGCCAACAAAAAATTTTTAGACACTCAAGCAAAAGCTATATAAGTTTTCGTCTAATGAAACCATTTTATTAATATTCCCAGCAATATTTCATAGAAATATGTATGAGTTTTGAATCACTCATACATATTGCAACGCCCTCTTTAATCTCACCGTAGTTAAAAATATAACAGGGCTAGGAACAAACAAGCTTAAAGTTCATCAACTCTACACCAGATGACGCACAAAATAACTATTCTAAAAGTTGACAACTCTCGCAATTACAGTGTTGCCATATTTTAACCCCTCCATTTTTATCATCTTCGATCTCTCTTCTTCACTCTTCCCAGAGAAAGCAACACAATAAATAATAAGAAGAATTTACGCACAGTTGCGTCCATATTATTTAAAAATTAGAAAAAAATTGGTTAAAGAATACAGCAATTGTTGAATAGACATGTGTTAACTAAAGCAGCCCTCCTCTCTGAAATATTGTTTTGTTGCATGATGAAAAATATATACATTGTTGACTTTATCCTTATGTTGCACATCTTTTAATGTTTTTTATATTTTTTCGTTATCTTTTCAGGAGGTTAATTTTACTAAAGAATCACAACCAATTCAACCTCAATCGAACCTAGGATCTTCACATACCGTTAATGCTGATGTTTTACGTGGCCCAGCCGATATATTACACAGTCCATTGCATTTGCATCATCAATCCAGATCCTTTCCACCAAGATTACAAAGAACGCCTTCAATATCAAGCCAATCAAGTATAGATAGTGCACCATCTAGACAATCGGTAAGTGATTAAATTAACAAACTGCACATGTCCATAAATTCACTCTTCCGAAGTGAAAATACTAGAATTGTTGTTCAAACCGTATTTCTTTCAAACCGAATTCGGTTAATACAACCCCAATAGAGTTGTCGCAACGCTTTTTATGACGGTTGTGATAACCTTGCAATTGAACATTAAACAAATCATCTTTGAAGGTTTTTTTAATGTTCCAGGTACCTGTTTTGACATAAACGTTAGATATTTAGAGTTGACTTTAGATAAGACAGTGGGCCCGGATAAAATACCGGTATTGGTTCTAAAACAGTGTTCTTTGACGCTATCACAACCCTCTTTAGCACTTCATACCGTAGGGGTATTTTTCCTTCGTATTAGAAGGTTTCCAATTTCCAGCCAATCCTTAATAAAGGTCCGGCTAACAACGCTGACAGTTATCGCCAAATTGCAATATTCTGTGAGCTCTTGAATATTATGGAGAGCATGTATAACTACCATCTTGCCAAGTAACTGCAACCCAATTCACTTCTTGATGATCGGAAATGTAGCTTTCGTAATAGTCGTTCTCGTGTTGCCGGTAATGATATACACTTTTCTCACTATAAGGGTTGTTATAGATGGCGTATTATCCAATGCAGGAATACCACAGATCTTCGTTTGTTTTCCTTTCCTCTTTTGTTTTTAATGATTTTTTTGATTAAATTACCTGTCTTCTCTTTTGAAAATGATTTGTGGAGGTTGAAGGCAAATTAGTTTAGGAATGACACTATCAATCAGGACCTAATGACAATCTTTCAGCGTCGTCGTGTGAATAGGGTCCATTAGGGTTCATTATAACAAACGCAAGGCACAGTGTTGGTTTTCTTACCCATAGTGCCATGAGATCATCAATGACATATGTACATGGGTAGCATCAATATTGAATCAGAATTTCTTGATATTCTGTGCGTGAGAATTCAATGTAATACAGGCTGGAGAAATCATGTTATCCAAGTGTCAATAGAGGCTCTCAAGTGCCTTAGCTTTTCTAACCGGTGCAGGAAATACTTCACTTCTTAGTATTTGTACTACTGGCCGAAATTGGAATACAACTCTCATATATGGGCAAAGTCTATGTTGGAGCTTCTGGACCGTGTGATAACGTCAGTCTTGGCGCTCATTAATGATAATAGAATATTCAGCTCTGCTCACTCAATGCAGCAACTTCGGAACGTGGGTTATATAAACGTGTTCTCCTGAGATAAGTGAAGAGATCTTGTTTTTGATTCATTTTACCTTTATATTTGCCATATGTAGTTGGATAACAAATAATTTCAATTATTGTATTTATAGTGTCATCGTGGCTCATCACCACAAATACGTACTTTTGGTCCAGATGGTCGTAGTTCCCTACCCACCGATTCGGGATTTCCATATTATGTAAGTTTGGCAGAATTATAATCTTTTTGGCTTTTATTAATGTTTTTTTAATATATTTTCAGTTATCACGTACCCCTAGCCCCATGCGCACAATATCTTTGGATGCACGCAGTGCCAGTCAAGTAGCACAAGAAGTAGCTGATTTGCGTAATCATAGTCCTTCGCAAAATAGTTTGGCTTCTTTATCCAGTGTTACAAATGCACCTCTTTCACCACATTCACCACACTCTTCGAAACACAGCGGTCGTTGTATTTCTCCTCTGCTCATACCACCAAGAGTACAACCTAATATTGATCCAACTTTGGGTCCAGCCTCGCCGTTGGGCGCCATACAACCTGATTTGTATAGAGGACCAGATGGTCCTATATATTTAAATGCTCCCGAAAATAGCCCAGCATTGGGACGTTTACATTTAAGAATTAAATATGATTATCATTTGTTTGATTTAACAGTACACTTGATTGAAGGTAAGAGGAGTAGATAAATAGTTGCCTTTCCCAAATCCTTTAAAACCTTGCCAATCTTTTACAGCTCATAATTTATGTCCCATTGAGGAAGGAGGTTTCAGAGATCCCTATGTTCGTTTGCTATTAGAACCAGAAGTGGATAAACGTAAACGCCAGACTTTAATTCATCGTGGTAAAACAAATCCCTGTTTTGATCAACATTTTAAGTTTCCGGTTTCACGTGACCAATTACCGGGTAAAGAATTGGTTTTACAAGTTTTAGACTATGATCGCTATTCTCATAATGATATAATAGGAGAAGTTCGTATAAGTATTGATGCATTAGATTTATCAAAATCAGTAGAGGTAAATGTGTATTACGAGCTAAAAATACAGCTATAAAAAATTTCGTTTTCTTTTTAGATTTGGGGTGATTTATTACGCACAAAAAAGCCACCAGAAGATCGTCCTGAACTATTGTGTTCTTTAAATTATTTACCCCAAGCTGAACGTTTGACTGTGGTTATAATGAAAGCTAAAAATTTGGATACCATTCAAGAGACATATGTTAAGGTAGGAAAAGATTTTTGTTTTAAAATAACTGCATATAAATATTTAAAATTTTAAATCTTTTAATATGTTTTTTAGCTGTATTTAATACAAAATGGCAAACGTGTTAAAAAACGCAAGACTAGTATTAGTAGAACAGAGGATCCCACTAATCCTACCTGGAATGAACCATTTACGTTTAATTTACAATCATCTTATTTACATAATGCAGCTATAGAGGTAGGATATTTAATTTAAAATATATTGTGGTATAAGTGCTTTCAATAAACTTTTCCATGGTAAATTAGGATGTAGCCTCCAAAACATTTTTACGTTTTAGTCTTGAATTTCTTGATATTTTAGGGTTAATATTCGTGTTCACCATCGATAAGTTCATCGCAAGCAACTCGTCGTCTTACATTCGCATTAAAGAAGTATCAAAATGTAGGGAAAATTACCAAAATAGATTCTTTGACCTCACCTAGGTTGAGTGATAATAACCTTGACAAAGTACCTGGGAATAATATTAGACAACAAGCCGTCACGGAAACTCAATGTTCGGGGAGAGGCCCAAAAAGACTACAAATTCACCTATGCCAAAAAAAAAAACAAATATAAGCAAAACTTGGAGTCTGTCACCTAATTCCATGCATTGGATTTTCACGGCATTTAGTAAGACAATTCTGCCGAATAAAGTAGGTACTTGTTAGGCTTGTATTGGAGAGGAGAATTTATTGCAGGTGTAAAAATAGGCCTTTTGACCAACGGAAGCCTATATTACCCATATGATGAGCTTCACTGGAAAGAGGAAGGAGTCAGAGCTGCGGTTTTCTGTCAAGAATTATGTATCGAGAAGTTTAATAAACTTTACGATGACTGCAGGATTTTTCCTTTGTGACCTTGCTTTTTTCAGTCAATTATCCAAGTGTCGACTTGGAATTAGCAGTAAATATGTATTGGATTCGTACATAGAGGTACATAGAGGGTAATAAGATGGTGAACTACAAAAACAAGGAATTTAGTTGCCCGTCGAAAGGGTTTTTGACATTCGAGTGATACTTAGCTGATATGGAGGAATACCGAAACGTGCAAGGCGTCAAAAGTTATATGGAGATTCTTAATCAAAAGATAAAATTGCTAGAAAAGCGATGGACTAAGTGTATTGAGGTTTCATAGTTGTAAAAACATAACTCTTCGTTTTTATTGTTAGGCTAAGAACACGTCCGTCGTATAAAGTGGAGTCAAAAATTACCCCAATTTTCGTTATTTCTGTATCTTGCGTTCTATCTTTAAAAAACATTTACTGGTATATAAAATACTGAAAAATAAAAACACGGTAAAACGTTTGAGTTGAAGAGATATGATTTAGAAACTACTTAGAATATTATAATTTTTTGTGGAATATTACAACAATTGCTTGAAGGTTCCTAATCAAGCTCTACCTTTAACAAGTTTATTTAAAATAGTATACATATTTATGACCGCTTTATCTATTACGAAAATTGTGTAAACCATAGAAATTGACAATTACTTTGGGAAACAAATTTTCCTTACTTTTTGTTCAAAATAAAAAAATAATTTAAAATTTCTATTATTATTTTCTAATTAACCTTACATTTTTTCTCTTTCCTAGATCTATGTTGTTTCAGTGGGTGGTGAGACGCAAGAAATTGGCAGCATTGGTTTGGGTCCCCAAGAAAGTGGTACAGGTTGCCAACATTGGCATGATATGATCAATAATGCCCGTAAACCAACAGCCATGTGGCATTATGTGCGTTAATAACACTGTGTAACACTTGTTCTAGAGGAGGGAGGTGTTGAATTCCAACGCCAAACAAAAGTACAAGGTTATTGTAGTAAAACCCCCAAAGTATTTGGCGCTGATAGGTAAAACTTTACTGTTATCACTACATGAAAGTTTCGATTTTTTTTTCACACAAAAATAGATAAAAACTGTGTAAATAAATTTTAAAGATATGTTGTCAGACTTCGGTTATACAATGTTGCAAATAATATTTTTATATAACTTTTGAGTCCTTTTTTCTAAAGAGTGAAATATGTAACTTTTAAAGTAACAAATATTGAAATTCAAAGGTACCTGATAACAAATCTGAAGTCATAGTTGAAAAACTTTAAAATGGTGGGTGCAAATTGGCAGACTTAATGTTTATAATGTATCTAATTGACTTCGGGGATGATTTGAAATAACTTATACCGAAATATAAATTAGATTTATAATAAAATTAAATTGGCGGAAACAATATGTCCAAATTTTATAAAATTATACAATACATTAAAGCTACACTATCGGACAAAATAAAGTGTAAAACCGTATTTTTATGTTATTTTTAGCAAAACTTAAACTGTTCAAATTTGATTAAATTCATTTGAAAATACTAAACAGGCACTATTTGTTTTAATAACAGAAAAATTTAATACTCGTTTTGCCAAACCGCCCTTTTTATCCAGTGGGCTTGGCATTTAAGATAAAAACAATAACGACTGTTTTGGAAATTCGCCTACATATCAGGAAATATGTATCGCATCTTTGACTAATGTAGCTAATTAATTTTTCTTTTGAATGGCATATAAATCTTTTTCTCTTTGTCGCAAGATTCAAAACTATCAGGCCTAAAACTTAGCAAAAAAAAAAAAACGTATTATATTACAATAAAATATCACAATTTTATTTTAAAGCCTGGTTTACTTTTATTTTTACGTTTTTTATAATTTTGTAAATTTAAAAAGTTTAAGGCCCAACTATAATAAACAAAGTTGAATTAAGGAAAAGAACAATACCATACAAATACATTGAAGTACCCATATTTAGCTTAAGTCAACTTTTGAAAAGTTTCATCTTTATTAATTCAGTAAATTTACAATCGAAACTCATCGTGCCCAATTAAAGCAAATTAAAAAAATTTCAAAAATATGAATATGAAAATAAAAATAACAATTAAAAAATAAAACAAAACAATTAAAATCCAAGAAATTAAAAAAAATATATGCAATTTTGCGAATCTCAACTAATTCATTTAAGTCAAATAAAAGTGTCGTGTAATTTGGGGCAAATTAAGTCAATTTTTGTGGACTTTTGAGTTACTTCAGCCAATTGTAGTTCGGCCATGGGAATTAATCTATAATTCCATTAATACTGACGATTTAGTAATTATACGCAAAATTATTTCAATTGTCGATAGTTGTAATTTAATTTAAATACTATTTATATTATCTGAAAGACAATTGTATAAGATTGATCTCGTGTAATTATCATTTTAAAATCTGATCAATATTTTCCAATACTGTAAACGAATTCCCATTTAAAGTCAAATTTGGAAATTTTTATCTTAAATTGACAAATTTTGAACAGTTTTAATTATGCTACGATTTTTACTTTTTTACAGTTCTATACTTCATTTTTTCCGATAGTGTACATATTACACTCTTCTAAAAAGGGAATTCAAATTGTGTATTAAAAGGGGTTTAAAATTTATATAAAAATATTCCTTGTAAAATAGTATTACGCTTAAACAACACAAAACCTATCTTGAAAGTAAATTTATACTTTTTTTATCGACATATTCAATACACTTTATGAAAAAAAAAATTGCAATTTTCATTTAGCTGTAACATATAAGTTTTACCCACAAACGCTTTATGCGGTTTTATTATACTAACTTGTATATTTGTATCCTACTCCCCCTGAATATAACCACAAATTTCTGTCATAGTGTAATTATATTAATAATTGATAAATTATAAATATATTACCACAAATACATACATACATATAAATTATACATACACATACAAACATAAATTTTAAAATTAGTTAATTTACAAAAAACTAACTATACAATATACATAAATCAAATATTAACAATAATTGAAATTACTTTAGCAAAAACATCAATATTATTGTTAAACATTAAAATGTATTTTTAATACAATGTAATTATTAAATATGACATTTCACCAAACAAAAAAAATGTATCCCAGCATTAACTTTAAATATGATTTAGATCATTTTTATATTGCCATGAAAGGAAAGTTCTTGCACCCTTGCTTCGAAGGAACTAAAACGACAACTTTATATACGGAAAAATTTACTCTGTCCAACAATTGTTGGTTCCTTGACGTCAGCCTCAATGATACCAACACAAAAATTAAGTACACTCCTGCTTAATCAATACCTCTAAGCGGTTTTGCAAAGTTGCCTCGGCTTTTTATTTTATGTCTATTTTTTAAACTATCGGTCTGTTTTGATGATGACGACGGCGAAAAGACGCAAAATAATTTTTGGTTGTGAGTGAAAATGTGAGGATGCCTTGAAATTTTCAGTACAAAATGGTACATTTTAAAATGTACCATTTTGCGTCCCCACATTATCACTCATACCTTTTGAATCGCTAGACCGCACGCAGAGAAAAAACATGATTGAAATATGATCACTGCTACTTTATTGTGCTTGCTGCAATCGGGTATGGTTGTCACAACCAAGTTATTGGTTTTCTAACCATCAACATGGTCGCTACCATCATTATTTAGTAAATATTTTACTATTTTATGATTGGCACCTTATATTTTATATTATGATTGGCTGTAACCATACTGTGGTAACAAAAATTCGGACTATGAAAAAAATATGATAATTATGCAACGATAAAATGCTGGCAACAATCAATAAATAATTTTACAATCAAAGAAAGAAAAGTTAGTTTTCTAATCCATAATCCAGGAATCATAATATAGTTATGAGGGCCCAAAATATGATAACATGTTGATCATACTATGATTACGTGCGATCATATTATGATAAATTCATTATAACATGAATATTCAATTTTTTAAGCTAAAGATCTTTTTTTATAAAATTTCTTATTTTATTTTCAATATTTCGCTAACAATTTGTTAGCATCTTCAAGAAAACAAAATTTAAATTATTTTGTTTTCCTGAAGATGCTAACAAATTGTTAGCGAAATATTGAAAATAAAATAAGAAATTTAATAAAAAAAAAAGATCTTTAGCTTAAAAAAAATGTAATATTAATATTAAAAAAAGATCGAATAAAGTTATATAATTTTCATTATAACATGTTTATTTAGGACCATAATATGGTAAAAATATGGTTATTTTATTATTATAATATGATAACCTAATATAGAACGATTATGGTTGGCACAACCATAAACCCAAAAATATATGATGCTCTTCGAAAATGATTGACCCAACCATATTTTTTCTTTGCGTGCGATATTGATCATTTTTAACACTAAATTCTTTCATGCTTTTGAGCAGAAAAGCATGAAAAGAATCGGGTGAAAAATAAGCAAGCTATTTTGCGTCTTTGCGCCAAGAGGTATTTCAGAGCGTCATAAAATCCGAGTTCAAAAGTTTTCAAGCTAAAATTTCTTGTTATACAATGTTATACAAATTATTACAAGATTGGACCAGAGACCATTCACTCAAACATGGCTTTGTCTAAAAGGAGAATTTACCCCTTGTTACAGAACAGGTCACATGAAGAACAATAAGTCCCCTTCCGTCTTTTCATTATAACGATAGTTGTCTACCACGCCCACATCAATACCGATATTAAAACAATAAAACGGCGATTACTACAGTGACATGTATCTGCAGAACACCATTATTAATTTTGGTATTTTAGCAATATAATTCAAGATATCTCAACACTAAACCGGTAAATTAGCGGAAAAAAACCGGTTACACAAAACACACATGGAATTGCTTTTTTTTGTTAATTTTCTTATCGATCTTAATATAGCTGTGATAATAGCTATCGTTATTATGAAAAGGTATTGAATGCCAACCATGTCTGAAAGCGACTGGTCGCACAGATACGAGTAGTATAATTTTTTTCCATATGGTATGTATCTATTAAATTACTATTGCAATTATTTATATATCCAAGAAAGTAATGATTCATTTTGTAGCTCATAAATAACAAATGTGGAAGTACTTTCCTTGTATGTTAATTTTCAGAAATAACATAATAAAAATCATAAAGTTTGTGCGAACAATTTTAAAGTTATTGCTGGTATACGAGAATACATAAGTATAAATTTAAATAAAATGAACAAATTGTAATTGAAATTAACTATCCACCATTATAAAAATAATTAACAAAAACAAACAAAAAACAATAGCATTCCCGTGTAAAAAAAAAAAATCAGATCTAATCAGATCTCATTAGGTCTAATTGCACCAGATTTAATTAGACCTTAAAACAGGGACCAAATTTGACATCTAATAAGATTTAATTAGCACATATTTTCAGATCGGGGATTAGATATGATCCTATATTAACAGATCTGCTCAAATTTGGCCATAAGAATCAAAGTTTTTAGATTCCTTTAAATAAAACCAAATTTGGTACTAGATCTTAACAGATCTATCCATAAAATGTATTACATATCCCATATCTTATCATACAAGATCAGATCTTAGTAAATTCAATCATATCTAATTAGATGTCAACAGATCTGATATAATTTTTTTTATACAGGCTGTTAAAATTCAGCAGTTTTTTTATTAATGCATTTTATAGTTAATTTTTCTAAAACTGGGGGTTTTATAATCATATACATCAAAGAGGGAATTAACGTGATAACTCACCCAGAATTTGTTCTAGAATTTTAAAATTTTTCGAAAGGGATTCATTTATCATCACTTTCACTGTGGATTCTGAATTCAATTTTGTCAAATAATGCATTTTTAAGCATAATATGCCATGCCACAGAGCTAAACGAGAACATGCCACCAAACTTTACCAAAAGAAACAGTTTGATGTCATATGAAAAGAGGTAAATTTACTTCTATCCCAACGCTTTGTAAAAATGGCACACACAAACTATTCCTAAAGAATTTTTAAAATTAACAAAATTTGTTTTTTTCTTTTATAAAAAGCAACACGGGAAATTATTTATATTAATTAATGTGGTTATTTAAAAAAAAAGGATAGAGAAAATATAAAAGACAGTGAAAGATGAAGGGCTTCAAACATGGCAAGACTGTAATTACGCGAGATAATAAATATTAAAACAGTTGTTGCTAGCCATCTGACGGAGAGTTGGCGAAATTGTTGAAGCTTTTTTAATTCATAACCCTGTTATATTATTTTACTTTGAACGGGCTTAATGCTATGGGAGTACCGAAGGACGACGTTGCGATATGTATGAGGGATATAAAACTCATACGTGTTATTTTTCTAAATTGATGTCGGATATCGGATATCGCAACATTCTGTGTAACAGTCCAACGTGCTAACCATTACAACACAGCGCATCACAAAAAATGCTGCGAATCTGGTGATAACTCGATTTAGCTTTAAGAAATTTTTGGTTAAACTATCTTACAAGGAAGATATGTTTGGCTTGTACACTCAGATCTAAATAAAACTCTTATATGTTGTAAATGAGAATTAACTAATATAAATAAACTATATTTCACGGTCTGAATCAAAGCCCTTCGAAAGGACGGTTGTAGGGGCTCACAACCTGCGAAGGCATTCAATACGATTGGCAATACGATCCTAACAAAGCAGATTTCAGCATTCCCAACGGCACTTAGAATTGGGCGCCGGTCGTTTGGTGATTTTCGAAACAAAAAGTCAAAAACACGCAGAATTAAACAAGGAGTCATTCTGGGTGGGGTTATGTCCTCGACGTTGTTCAATTTCTACGTCTCGAAGCTGTCAGCACCACAGAAAGGGGTCTTACTGATATCCTACGACGACGACTTATGGTATAATACTGATAGCACTGGAAAGAACATGCATGCTACTGAAATCTGTAACAAAATCCAAAGTAGGAACAAGGACCTCAAGTCGCTAGCCGGATAAAGAAATCTTTTTGCAAAACCACAAACCGATTTGTTGGTCACTTGTTCATTATGCCGCACCTATGGGGACGCCCACAGTTAGCGATATCCAGTGGAAAAAAACTGCAAACCTTTCAAAACTTCGTGGATGTGTACAAATGTCCTCATGAGAACATCCCAACAGAAAGGGAAGAAATGCTTAAGAATCGGTTTCTTTTGGGATGTTATCTGAATTATAACTACAACCACAACCATGACAGAAACTATAATTTTTTATTTTTTTATCGGCATCTTGAATATCTTTCATTGGATACCTAATTTCCATCTGTAAAACCCAAAAATCCATTTTTTACTCCCTAAACCTTTGAAATGGAGCATAACAAAACCAGATCTGCCATGAATTTTAATTCTCTACAACATATCAAAATTTTTGTAAAATTCTAAGTGCATCGCTTAGGATATTTTCCTTGTTTAGCTGTTAATTGCATTATGATTGTTTGGAAGGTTTACTATATTTGAAATTTATAAAATCAATTTAGCAGTTTTTTGCTTTAAAAATTTCAAAATGACGGCAGATTATACTTTTTTAATTTTCAGTTATCAGTATTGATAAAATATACAATAAGCAGTGTTGTATAAAGCTGCACAAATGTAGTATAAATATTTTTGGAATATTATCCGATATTCGAAACATATGTCTTTATTTTATTTATCATTTATAGTAGATTCTAATAGCAAACTATTTGAATTGTAAGATAATATCCGTGTAGGTGATGTGGAAGGTGCGTCATCTTTTATGTCGGTATGGAAACATTTAATAACTTCGATATTTCTCAACCGATTGACTTAGGAACACATGTTTTTGAAACGTCAATTCACGTATCGGCGTTTGCGCCAAAACGATCGTTGGCCAATTTTTCTTCAGAAAAGGCAAAACTGTCGATAGAAAACGATATCGATGGATGTTGGATCATTATGTCTGGCCGAAAATGCATGAAAAGGTCTGCGCGGCTACTGGTTTTACTGGTTTTAACAAAAAGGAGCACATGGCACCACTGTATATGAAACAATGCAGTTTCTGCAACAAAAATTACCAGGCAGTGTGATGTCAAAAAAATGCGACATTGATTGCCCACCCAGGTCTCCAGATCCCACTCCTCCGGATTTCTTTTTCTCAGATCATTGACGAGCTCAAGGCAAAAACACTCATGCCGAAATCATCGCTATATCGCCCGATATGCTTCAAAAAGTTATGGAAAGCGCAACAAAAGGAACACATTTTACCATGGCCAATAGAGGCGACCATTTGATTGATGTTGTATTGAAAAAGTAGTCCAAATGAAATGGAAATTTATTGGTTTTTTAAGTTAATCAATATTCATATACCGAAATAAAACATGACGCACCTTTTATAACCAGGCACAGCATTATGGGGTAAAACTTTATAATATCTAGCATAAATTAAACCAATGAATTCAGGCCTATTCACACCAATGGAAACATTACAATTTCTTAATAATAAATGACTTAAAACATAGTGAACTTACCTTGAAAATTTCATAGAATCTGCAAAGAAACAAAAAGGAAATAATATTTATTTAATATATGATATTTTTAAATTAAACTAAATATTAAATTTAGATGTAGAATGTACACTGTGAATATAACTATTTTTTTAAAAAACAACTACTTAAACGTTTTAAACAAAAAATGTTCGAAAAAACTTAAAACAAATTTTTGAACCCGATATATTTATCACTAGGCCAACCAAAAAAAAGAGCCATAGCTTGATGCTTTATTTAAAGGGGTAAAACAAGTTCTGATCTTGAAAATATAAGAACTTTAAGCTATATTTGTTACACTTAAAATAATATGTCAGTAATTTATTTAGCTTAAAATAAACTCTTTTTATTTTTTAGATTTACTTATGAATTTATTACTTGAAAATAATTTAATTTTAAATTATTTTACTTCAAGCCTCATATTTTCTATTAAATTACGGACACAATATTTTGAGTGTAGCAAAAAATCGCCATAAAAAGGCATCTATTGAAACCTATAATCTCATAACTACTTAATAACAACAAACAATTGTATGCCAAAATCTGAAAAATAAAAATTTGTCAACTACAAATTTGCTCGTAAAAAATAGGCGTTCAAAAGGGTGGGTTTTATGGAATTTTTTTTTTTTTTAAATATACAATGATTGACGACAAGTCAGTCAACAATTAATTCTTAAGATATTGTACGATTAAGGGTACTTGAAATCTCAAAGAAAAGAAGAAAAAAACAGCATCAATTATGCAAATATAAAAGTAGTAATCAAGACTTTGAATTTTTTGTATATAAATCAATTCATTACAAATTTTTAAAATGACAATTATTATGCCAAAAGTATTTTTAAACAAAATCTGTTCACAATTTCAAAATTTTTTTCAAGTGTGTATGTGTTTTTTGTTAGTTTCAAAGAAAAGAACAATTTGTTTCGTATGAATAACTTATGTAGCTAAAGATTTATAAAGTAAATTGTTTTTAATATTGTAAATAACTGTCAACTACAATTTGACAGATTTAAGATTACCAATTTATTAAAGAAAACAAGTAAGAGCGGCTAAATTCGGCTATGCCGAATCTTATATACCCTTCACCATGGTTGGGAAAAAACTGAAGTTTATATATGGACATATATGAAATGGACAGATTTATATACGGACGCCTTTAAGAGGAAATTAACCATTTAGTTTGGAGATAAAACTTGGACTCGGGAAGATTTATGGTTCCAGAAAATATGTATTTTAAAAAAATGTATGTTTTGGGCATAACTTTTTTGTATCTGAACCGATATTTCCGAGTTTTTCAGCAAATATGTTATACTAAAGATTTTCGATCTTTTGCTATATAAGACGTATCCATAGGTCATAATACAGCTCTAGAATAGTGTTTGTTGTTTGTGTATAAAAGGTTAAGAGGTGAAAGAAAAGAATTTCAACAAATCGTTAAAAGAAATCACTAGAACTGCATGTGTTTTATTTTTACAAAATAGTTTGATTTAGCTGGCAAATTTGCATTTAGGATTTTATTTCGCTTTTTTATTAGAAATATTTGTAATTTTTTTAGCTTAATTTTAAAAATTTGAAGGAAAATAGTTTATAATTTTTTTTATAAATTATTATAAGTTATGACCTAAAATAGTTGCACTCAAAGGTAAATTATGTATAAAATTTTCTTAATATGTGAGAAATAAAATGGTTTAAAAATCTTTTTATAAATTCTTTTAAATCGGAGCAAAAAATAGAAATAAAACCGTTTGTATTTTGTTAGTATCAGAGGGTTTTTATACAAATTTTGATGTTTTTAGCCTATTTATGGATTATTTAATTATTAATATAAAATTTTATTTAAATTAATTATTAAATGTAAAAAAAAACAAAAAATAAACAAAAAAAAATCTTAACGAACCCGCGACCCTTTCATCTGTGGTGAAAGGTATAAAAACGTTTGTATTTTGTTTGTATCAGAGGGTTTTTATAAAAATGTTGATGTTTTTAGCCTATTTATGGATTATTTAATTATTAATATAAAATTTTATATAAATTAATTATTAAATGTTAAAAAAAACCAAAAATAAGCAAAAAAAAAAAGTCTTAAGAAAATAATAAAAAAAAATGTAAAAAAAAGTGAATTGACCTCATCGAGATTTGAACCTCGAACTCCGCTTGCTTAGAGAAAAAAAGTATTTGTGACATGGCGTCTAGACAACTGAGCTATTGAAGCTTACACAAAATCATCGTCAATAGATGTACATATATAAAAGTCTTCGTCATTAGGGATTTGTTTATTTTTATTTAAATGACAAATCTTTGTATGTGTGTTGTTTGTGTATAAATGGTGGAGAGAAAGAAAAAAAAAATTTTAACACATGGATGTGTTGTTATGTTCAAAATTCTACATACATATTAAACAAAGGGATTTTACTGGAAAAATTAGAGGTGGTCCTGGTTTTTTGCTAATATCTCAGCCATTTATTAACCGATCTGTCTGATTTTTAATAGCAAACAGAAATGGATCACATGTAACAGAAATAAAAAAGAATCAAGTCCTCATCACGTCTGGGTTCTTCGGAAAACCCATTTCAACACACAGACGGACAGACGGACAGACGGACATCGTTAAATCAACTTCGCTCTTCATAAGGACCCAGAATATATATACTTTATAGGGTCTAAGATCAATATTGTAGAAATTACAAACGGAATGACAAACTTATATATACCCTTCCACCTGTGGTGAAGGGTATAAAAAAAACAAAAAATAAACAAAAAAAAATCTTAACGAACCCGCGACCCTTTCATCTGTGGTGAAAGGTATAAAAACGTTTGTATTTTGTTTGTATCAGAGGGTTTTTATAAAAATGTTGATGTTTTTAGCCTATTTATGGATTATTTAATTATTAATATAAAATTTTATATAAATTAATTATTAAATGTTAAAAAAAACCAAAAATAAGCAAAAAAAAAAAAGTCTTAAGAAAATAATAAAAAAAAATGTAAAAAAAAAGTGAATTGACCTCATCGAGATTTGAACCTCGAACTCCGCTTGCTTAGAGAAAAAAAGTATTTGTGACATGGCGTCTAGACAACTGAGCTATTGAAGCTCACACAAAATCATCGTCAATAGATGTACATATATAAATGTCTTCGTTCATTAGGGATTTGTTTAGTTTTTATTTAAATGACAAATCTTTGTATGTGTGTTGTTTGTGTATAAAAGGTGGAGATGAAAGAAAATAATTTTAATTATTAATATAAAATTTTATATAAATTAATTATTAAATGTTAAAAAAAAAACCAAAAATAAGCAAAAAAAAAAATATTAAGAAAATAATAAAAAAAAAATGTACAAAAAAAAAAGTGAATTGACCTTACCGAGATTTGAACCTAGAACTCCGCGGGCTTAGAGAAAAAAAGTATTTGTGACATGGCGTCTAGACAACTGAGCTATTGAAGCTTACACAAAATCATCGTCAATAGATGTACATATATAAAAGTCTTCGTCATTAGGGATTTGTTTATTTTTATTTAAATGACAAATCTTTGTATGTGTGTTGTTTGTGTATAAATGGTGGAGAGAAAGAAAAAAAAAATTTTAACACATGGATGTGTTGTTATGTTCAAAATTCTACATACATATTAAACAAAGGGATTTTACTGGAAAAATTAGAGGTGGTCCTGGTTTTTTGCTAATATCTCAGCCATTTATTAACCGATCTGTCTGATTTTTAATAGCAAACAGAAATGGATCACATGTAACAGAAATAAAAAAGAATCAAGTCCTCATCACGTCTGGGTTCTTCGGAAAACCCATTTCAACACACAGACGGACAGACGGACAGACGGACAGACGGACAGACGGACATCGTTAAATCAACTTCGCTCTTCATAAGGACCCAGAATATATATACTTTATAGGGTCTAAGATCAATATTGTAGAAATTACAAACGGAATGACAAACTTATATATACCCTTCCACCTGTGGTGAAGGGTATAAAAATATGAATAACATAGTACCGTACCGTACCGTACCATAGTACCGTTGGTAGACTAGCTGGCTGGCTAGCGGGCTAGCTGGCTGGCTAGCGGGCTAGCTGGCTGGCTGGCTAGCTGGCTGGCTAGCTGGCTGGCTGGCTAGCGGGCTAGCTGGCTGGCTAGCTGGCTAGCTGGCTGGCTAGCGGGCTAGCTGGCTGGCTAGCGGGCTAGCTGGCTGGCTAGCTGGCTGGCTAGCGGGCTAGCTGGCTGGCTAGCGGGCTAGCTGGCTGGCCAGCTGGCTAGCTGGCTGGCTGGCTAGCTGGCTGGCTGGCTGGCTAGCTGGCTGGCTGGCTAGCTGGCTGGCTAGCTGGCTGGCTGGCTAGCGGGCTTGCTGGCTGGCTAGCGGGCTAGCTGGCTGGCTAGCTGGCTGGATAGCTGACTAGCGGGCTAGCTAGCTGGCTAGCGGGCTAGCTGGCTGGCTAGCGGGGCTGGCTAGCTTGCTGGCTAGCGGGGCTGGCTAGCTGGCTGGCTAGCGGGCTAGCTGGCTGGATAGCGGGCTAGCTGGCTGGATAGCGGGCTAGCTGGCTGGATAGCGGGCTAGCTGGCTGGATAGCGGGCTAGCTGGCTGGATAGCGGGCTAGCTAGCTGGCTAGCGGGCTAGCTAGCTGGCTAGCGGGCTAGCTAGCTGGCTAGCGGGCTAGCGGGGCTAGCTGGCTGGCTAGCTGGCTGGATAGCGGGCTAGCTGGCTAGCGGGCTAGCTGGCTGTATAGCGGGCTAGCTGGCTGTATAGCGGGCTAGCTGGCTGGCTAGCTGGCTGGCTAGCGGGCTAGCTAGCGGGCTAGCTAGCGGGCTAGTTGGCTGGCTAGCGGGCTAGCTAGCTGGCTAGCGGGCTAGTTGGCTGGCTAGTGGGATAGCTAGCTGGCTAGCTAGCTGGCTAGCGGGCTAGCTAGCTGGCTAGCGGGCTAGCTGGCTGGCTACCGGGCTAGCTAGCTGGCTACCGGGCTAGCTAGCTGGCTAGCTAGCTGGCTAGCGGGCTAGCTAGTTGGCTAGCGGGCTAGCTAGCTGGCTGGCTAGCTGGCTGGCTAGCTAGCTGGCTAGCTAGCTGGTTAGCGGGCTAGCTAGCTGGTTAGCGGGCTAGCTAGCTGGCTAGCGGGCTAGCTAGCTGGCCAGCGGGCTAGCTAGCTGGCTAGCCGGCTAGCTAGCTGGCTAGCGGGCTAGCTAGCTGGCTAGCGGGCTAACTAGTTGGCTAGCTGGCGGGCTAGCTGGCTGTATGGCGGGCTAGCTAGCTGGCTAGCTAGCTGGCCAGCGGGCTAGCTAGCTGGCTAGCGGGCTAGCTAGCTGGCCAGCGGGCTAGCTAGCTGGCTAGCGGGCTAGCTAGCTGGCTAGCGGGCTAGCTAGCTGGCTAGCGGGCTAACTAGTTGGCTAGCTGGCGGGCTGGCTGGCTGGCTAGCGGGCTAACTAGCTGGCTAGCGGGCTAGCTAGCTGGCCAGCGGGCTAGCAGGCTGGCTAGCGGGCTAGCTGGCTGGCTAGCTGGCTGGCTGGCTAGCTAGCTGGTTAGCGGGCTAGCTAGCTGGTTAGCGGGCTAGCTAGCTGGCTAGCGGGCTAGCTAGCTGGCCAGCGGGCTAGCTAGCTGGCTAGCGGGCTAGCTAGCTGGCTAGCGGGCTAACTAGTTGGCTAGCTGGCGGGCTAGCTGGCTGTATGGCGGGCTAGCTAGCGGGCTAGCTAGCTGCCTAGCGGGCTAGCTAGCTTCCTAGCGGGCTAGCTAACTGGCTAGCGGGCTAGCTAGCTGGCTAGCTAGTTGGCTAGCGGGCTAGCTAGCTAGCTAGCGGGCTAGCTAGCTGGCTAGCGGGCTAGCGGGCTAGCTAGTTGGCTAGCGGGCTAGCTAGCTGGCTAGCGGGCTAGCTAGTTGGCTAGCGGGCTAGCTAGCTGGCTAGCGGGCTAGCTAGTTGGCTAGCGGGCTAGCTAGCTGGCTAGCGTGCTAGCTGGCTGGCTAGCGGGCTAGCTAGCTGGCTAGCGTGCTAGCTGGCTGGCTAGCGGGCTAGCTGGCTGTATGGCAGGCTAGCTGGCTGGCTAGCTGGCTGGCTAGCGGGCTAGCTGGCTGGCAAGCTGGCTGACTAGCGGGCTAGCTGGCTGGCTAGCGCGCTAGTTGGCTGGCTAACGGAATAGCTGGCTGGCTAGCGGGCTATCTGGCTGGCTGGCTGGCAGGCTAGCGGGCTATCTGGCTGGCTGGCTGGCAGGCTAGCGGGCTAGCTGGCTGGCTAGCTGGCTGGCTGGCTAGCGGGCTAGCTGGCTTGCTAGCGGGCTAGCTGGCTGGCTAGCGGGCTAGCTGGCTAGCGGGCTAGCAAGCTGGCTAGCGGGCTAGCAAGCTGGCTAGCGGGCTAGCTAGCTGGCTAGCGGGCTAGCGTGCTGGCTAGCGGGCTAGCTGGCTGGCTAACGGGCTACCTGGCTGGCTAGCGGGCTAGCGTGCTGGCTAGCGGGCTAGCTGGCTGGCTAACGGGCTACCTGGCTGGCTAGCGGGCTAGCTGGCTGGCTAGCGGGCTAGCTGGCTGGCTAGCGGGCTAGCTGGCTGGCTAGCGGGCTAGCTGGCGGGCTAGCGGGCTGGCTAGCTCGCTGGCTGGCTAGCGGGCTAGCTGGCTGGCTACCGGGCTAGCTGGCTGGCTAGCGGGCTAGCTGGCTGGCTAGCGCGCTAGTTGGCTTGCTAACGGAATAGCTGGCTGGCTAGCGGGCTATCTGGCTGGCTACCGGGCTAGCTGGCTGGCTAGCGGGCTAGCTGGCTGGCTAGCGCGCTAGTTGGCTTGCTAACGGAATAGCTGGCTGGCTAGCGGGCTATCTGGCTGGCTAGCTGGCTGGCTAGCAGGCTAGCTGGCTGGCTAGCAGGCTAGCTGGCTGGCTAGCAGGCTAGCTGGCTGGCTAGCAGGCTAGCTGGCTGGCTAGCGGGCTAGCTGGCTGGCTAGCGGGCTAGCTGGCTGGCTAGCGGGCTAGCTGGCTGGCTAGCGGGCTAGCTGGCTGGCTAGCGGGCTAGCTGGCTGGCTAGCGGACTAGCTGGCTGGCTAGCGGGCTAGCTGGCTGGCTAGCTGGTTGGCTAGTTGGCTAGCTGGCTGGCTAGCTAGCTGACTAGCGGGTTAGCTGGCTGGATAGCAGGCTAGATGGCTGGCTAGCGAGCTAGCTGGCGGGCTAGCTGGCTGGCTAGCGGGTTAGCTGGCTGGCTAGCGGGCTAGCTGGCTGGACAGCGGGCTAGCTGGCTGGCTAGCGGGCTAGCTGGCTGACTAGCGGGCTAGCTTGCGGTCTAGCGGGCTAGCTTGCGGTCTAGCTGGCTGGATTGCTAGCGGGGTTGGTTTGCTGGCTAGCTAGCTGGCAGGTTAGATAGCTGGCTGGCTAGCTAGCTAGATGGCTGGCGAGCTGGCTAGCTAGCTGTCTGACTGGGGGGCTAGCTGGATTAATATGTAAATATGTTTAAGATTTTAAAAATTATTGATAATAAGTAAATAGTATAGTAGGAGTTTAAGATCATATCATATTCTTTTTAATTATTTTTATTGTAAAGAAACATGAAAATTTTATTAGTAAGTTATAGAGAATAAAAATTGAGAAATTCCACTGAGCCAGCAGGATAGAATACTTAGTATTTTCGGTTGGCGCTACCCAACCTTGTCAATATCTATGCTCTTCTTCTCCCTTTGCGGTCATTGCTTGTTGATGATTGTCTATTTTATATTGAGTGTAAGGAAACAAATTAACAAACTTGTAAACAACAACACAATTAGACTAATATCAACGAAATTTAACAATTTATATTTATCCTCTATATTTTACAGTTTTTGTATTGATAATAATTTTCACTATAAATTTTCAATTTCTAACTTTATTTTGGTTTAGTTTTTTCTTAAACCTTATTCTGTTATTAATAGCTCCCAAATTCAGTTTAGCAAACTTTATCACAACAACAAAAAGTGATACCAAAAGGAGCATTAAGTAGTCACCAAATAGTCTGTGTATAGTATATACACTGTTGGAAAAAATAATAGAAACCATAAAATAATACAAAAAAATCCTTGTTACTACCATAAAAATTACTAGTTTGTAAAAATAAAAAAACCACATATAAATTTATTAGTAAATCATTAGAACTTTTCTCCAATGTTTTAAAAATTTTGGTATTTTCTTACTTTTTGAATATTAATTTCTGGGTTCTTCATTTTTTCCAGATGATGTTTTTATGAAACAAATACAAAGAAAAAATTCAATAAAAAGTTAAAAATTATAAAATATGGCTTTGTCAACAAGTTTAACACGTCAAGAGTGACAAGTTAGATTCCATTTTTTCCTGCAAGAAAAAATCAGTTTGAAATGCAAGTCGCAGTACTGTAGAAGAATTAATTTCAGTGTGGGAAAAGGCCGCCAGTCCGATAAGACTTTTAAAATATTGTATTTATTAGCTTGAAAAATGACATTCATAATTGCTTCTGTTATAGAACAATAAAGGAAAAATCTCTTATACTTAAAAGAAACGTGAAACATTATTTTGAATGCAGCGAATGCAGTTTAAAGTGCAATAACTGAATGGGGAGAGTAGGGATGTGTTTTGACACTACATCCGTGTATATAGGATTGAAAAATAGAGTATGTGTAAAAATTCTCTTTATGTGTTTTAATAAAGATGCTTGATTATACACCTATCATATGATTGTGTAAAAACAGCAATACATAAAGCATATAATTGTGGTATCTGACTCATTCGATTAGAATCAACACATTGTTCTGCTGGAACATAAAGTTGGAGAAATATTATTATGGCTAGCATGCAGGCACCACATTTTGAAAATTATTCTCGGAACATTCAGTTCTCCTGACATTCAAAAGATTTAAGGTAGCATAGCCTTTCATACACAAAGACAAGCAGTAAATGCTTTATTAGTTGTTTTAGAAAGCAAAAACCACCCCAGAGACGATTAGATGGAACTAATAGGGCTATCTCTACTAGGTCTGGGTCATACGGTCATTCTCCAGATAAAATTCATTGGAGAGCTCCAGGTGCAGTACACCACGCCCGTTGGATGGCGAAACAGATATGTTATACGCCACAAACGTCCTCAAAACAAACACAAAAAGAAAAACCGTAGTTAGAACGCTTTGTGAATTTTAGAGTACACTTAAAAAAGTTTGTAAGTTAAAATAACTGAAAATATCATTTAAAAGAAATGATATTTCATTTTAAAACCGGTCTACTTAATTTTCATTTAAATTAAATGCCATTTGTTATTTATTTTGAAATGTTGATTAATCAACTGACACATCCGTAAGAAACAACTGATATAATCAGTTAAAACAAATGTCAAAATTTTACCCACCAATCCTTAAAAAATAAATGTTTTTTTCATTTATTTGAAATTTCCGTTTTTGTATTTTTTGTTTTTTGTTTTTAATATACTCGTACAATACAAAATGTATGTATGCATATGAAGCTATAAACACTTTTTGTGTGAATATATTTGTATATGTATGTGTTTATGAAGTTCTTGTAAATTGTATTGAAAAATTTTGTATATATACAACCAATTTAAATAAAAAAACTAATTGAAATTTTTTGAATATTTTTTTTGAAACAGACAGCAAACAAAATTTAAATTTGTAATAACTGTTACGGACACAAATAAACCACAAGTTTCCGTTTTGTGGGTAAATTTTTATTAAATTTCAAACAAATGAAAAAAATAAATGAAACTGAAAAAATCGGTAAATGATAGTAAATTATTTCGAATAAATTTATAAAAAAGTTAATATAGATGTTTCTTTGAAAAATAAATGTATCTTCCTTTATTTTTAAATGGAACGGAAAACTTTTTTATTAAACTACAAACAGTTAACTACATAATATTCTGAGTGTATACATATACAAGGTAAAATATCGGTTTAAAGCCCATATGGCAACAAATGCAGCTTGGACAGACCTTTCTCTGTGGAAAGACATGATCAATTATGAAGTTATTGATCCTTAGTTTATTGAAGTGGTTGAAAATGATATAAAATTCCATCTTTAGTACCTCTGTGATAAGTTTTTGGCTTAAGTTTATTTTAAGAGAAAGTTTTAAATGAGGCAAAGGTGGTAATTGTCAAGAAGATGGAGTGTGAGTCCACTGACCGGAAAAAAAGAGAAGACTCGCCACTTTTAACTGACCAAGCCGTTTTGGCTGATTCTTCCAGCAAAAGATCATTGCAGCTGTTTGACTAGTTAAAAATAAATCAATTTTTTTGACCACACTTCCAAAAAATCACAAATTACTTGAAAGTTGTTAGTGATATAGCTGAGCGTGGTGTCAAATTGTTTGAAGAGTTTAATAAACTTCGGACAAATGATGAAGAAGAGAAATAATAAGATCCTGCAACTGATTGAAGCTAACAGAAAGTGGGTTCCGACTGAAACTACAAAACAAGCAGTTCTTGAAAGTTTGAAACGATGAAACCATTTTTATTTACCGCCCTTACCACTTTCCTACAAGAATTTTGTATTATTCATCAATTTTACACTATAATATAAACCAACTTACTACCTCTCAACCAGTTGTATTTTTGAAATTTATTATTAATGTTACATGTCTTTGAGCAATGTCTTCCAATAGAAATATTATTTTCAAACTTTGCCAAAATACTTGTTTTATTACTAGTAAAAAACAAGTAAGAGCGGCTAAATTCGGCTATGCCGAATCTTATATACCCTTCACCATGGTATTCTGAAGGAGATGAATACATCGTTGGAATCTACTACCTCATAGCTCTCCACAAACAAGCGGTATCCCCATTTATTTTTTCTTAAATGTCCAAAAATTTTAATCCAAAATAATATGTCATGTAAAATCTCAAATTTATATTTTTCCATATGTTTCAGCGCTTTTCTTGTCAAATTTGGCATTTTCTAGGCAAAAAAAAGTTGGCGACACTACTATTTATTTTTTATTTATATCATTCACAATAGTTGTGAAACGTATTTAACCTACGTACACACTCTTATTAAACAAAGGGATTTTACTGGAAAAATTAGAGGTAGTCCTGGTTTTTTGCTAATATCTCAGCCATTTATTAACCGATCTGTCTGATTTTTAATAGCAAACAGAAATGGATCACATGTAACAGAAATAAAAAAGAATCAAGTCCTCAGCATGTCTGGGTTCTTCGGAAAACCCATTTCAACACACAGACGGACAGACGGACAGACGGACAGACGGACATCGTTAAATCAACTTCGCTCTTCATATGGACCCAGAATATATATACTTTATAGGGTCTAAGATCAATATTGTAGAAATTACAAACGGAATGACAAACTTATATATACCCTTCCACCTATGGTGAAGGGTATAAAAAATTAAGGGGTGTCCAGATATGTAAACTGGTTTTGAAATTTTGAGTGTATAACATATACCCTACATATTACCAACACCGACAGTTCTGTTATATGTATTAATATTTTTATGCAGCCTTTATATCGTTATTGTACTTTTTTTTATTAATTTTCTAAATTTCCTTTTTTCATTTACAAATTTATCGATCTTATTAATTTCTCGTACACTGTAACCATAAAATAGCAATTTTTAATAAAGACTTTTTTAATGGCAGTTTTTTTTATTTCTTAGCACACAATAAATATAAGAAATGACTGTATGTCGGTTTGTAATAAATATTTCATTTAAGACATTATCTATAGTAAATAATTTTTTATTACTCAAAATAACAACTTTTAAAGTATTGTAGTTATTGTGTGAAAAGTTTTGTTCGTTGTATTAAAAAAATATTGAAAGAAAAATTCAACGCACAAAGGAAAAATTTTTGGAAATCAAGCACAAATAACATTAAATTAAATAGAAAACAGATTTGAAATAAATTTAAATTTGTATTATTTTAATTTAAATATGAAAATGTTTTTTTTTTTAACTAGAATCTTCTTTATTTTAAAATGTTTGTTAAAAATAATATGTTAAATCGAAAATGATATAATAAATAATTCAAAGACATAATATTTGAATAGATATTATGCTAAAAGAATAAGTTAAAGGATACAAATGTCAAAGACCATAGAAAAAGTACAATTTTGTCTGCAATGTTTTATTTTAAAGTCGCAATAGCTTTGTTTTAAAGTCATAGAGCTAATGTTGTTATCTTTTAAATCGGTTTAAAATTATGACTTTTTTTGACTTTCTTTCTAGGATTTATTCTCAATTATAAATTGTTTGTATAGTTTGTAATCCATAGATTAAATCTCGTACCAATTAGTAACATTTTTTTTTTTCAAAAACTTATTTGAAATATACATTTAACATATAGCAACAAAGAAACTCTTAACATTTTCTATTTCCGTTTTTATTTTAACATCCTGTCGCCTTAACAACCATTGTCATTTTCATGTTGTCATCGCCATGTTACAACAACAGTTTTCAATTTGACATCTAACACATATTCAAAAATACATACTTGTACAATAAAATACATACAATACATTAACAGAAATATGCAAATTTATCATGTATCATTTCCTCGCTTAACGGCTTATTTGCTTCCTCAAAATTGGAATGCAAAGAGAAAAATTGCAACGTGTTAATTTATAATGGAAATTTTTCAATTTTATTTAAATTTTTATAAATTTTCAATATATTTTTAAATTTTTCTAGAACAAAATTTTAAATTTATTTGCATTAGGATAACACAAGGCTGGCAACCGATATCTTTTTAATGTTGTTATGCATTTTAAAATCCTTTAATTTGATAACTAATACCAATACCAATAGCGAGTCTTGATTTAGATACCGGTTTTTAACAACCATTTTCCTTAATACTGGTATCGTACCGGTATTGAATCAGTTTTTTTAACAAAATAGTTTTTTAATATTTTCAGCAAAATATATAGTGTACCAATCGACTCAGAATTACTTCCTGATTTGATTTTACCTTAAACCTTTAAAATAACTTAAAACGTTGTAAAAATAACTCACAATGTTGTAACTGGAAAATTTTTATTACAACATTTTACAAACAACTGACATAAATTGATAAAAAAAAAGACTGTTTTTAACAGTTAATTTTTGTTGGAACTTTTCAAAAAAAATTTTTTTTTTAACAATTACTTTATCTATTCCTATAATATCGATTATTGACTCACAGTCACGCACGATCACGAAACAAATATTACAATCAGGCACGAAGATTTTATTTCTACTCACGCTCACGAAATACGCTTCAAAAACTACAAATATTTCGAAAAATTAAACATAAAATAGTTTATTTTGTCGCTTGAACGACTGGAAACAAGTGTTATTTAATTGTTTTCATGCAATAAATTAATAAGAAATTTTAACGTTAAAAAGGGAAAATTTTTGAAACCCGTTCTAACATAATTAGTTCTATAACTACTTTTAAGGGAATAACTACATATTCTGTAAAAGCATCCCTGGAACAATTGGTGGTGTAGCTAGTTCTAGAACCCATGCATTATAAAAACATCTTTGGTGTGTTTTAGGAACAAGTGATTTAGAACAATTTATACACGCATCAGTTGCAAGAACCTGATACTAAGTTTCAAAACAGCTCCATAGAGCTATTAAAAATTTTTAAAAAATTTCTTAAACCTTAAATTATTAATTTAAAAAAGTTATAAAAATTTCTCCTATAAAATAGAAAACAGCATTTATGAAAATAAACGTTATCGAAAGGCTGAAGGGAAGGACATAAAATAAATTGAATAACTAACTTGTTCGTTCCTATTTTCGTAATGAAGATTGCTTCCTTCAGGCTTACCGCTTCGATTTTTTTGGAATACTTTTCCTCAAAATACTATTAATGATCAAATCAATGCATATACATTTTGTTTTAAATTTAGTTAAAAAAAGTCTTTTAGACGAATCTTTTTTATCCTAAATTTATAATAATAAAATTAATAATAGTTGTTTTGTATAATTCCATAGAAAAACAACTGTGGTCACAGTTAAAAACAACTACTGATTACTACACAAACACTGCCATTTAGTAATTGTCAGACCTTTTTGAGGGTATTTGTTTTATAATTTGAGTAAGCAACATTTTCTTTTACTACACCAATACATGATTTAAAATACCAACCGACATCAAAGTCGATACAATACCATCAATTGTTTCGGTTGCCAACCGTGTGGAAAACATACATAGTTTTTCAAGTTCCTAGTTTTCAACGCTTTTAAGCAGTTGCGTCCAAACACTAATACTATGATATTTCGTTTATAGTATAGCTTTTTTTTTAGGGACGGAAAATTCAGTACGTCAGTACTTTTCCATCAACTTATATAACTTTTCAAACACACAACGATCAGTCTATGTTCACAAAAAAAAAATGTCTTTAATAAAGCGTGGGAACGGTTGTTTTTGTTTATTGAAAACATTGACGGCCACCCCCCCGTATGTTTGGTTTGTGGTTATAATGCTAAATGAAAGGCATTATAATACATGCCAAAAGAGATTTTTGAATAAAAATTCAGATAGGGCCAAATTAGTAGATGAACAAAATATCAAAGAAAAGATTCCTTTTGTTGTTGCTCTATCCTTAGGAAAGCACAGCAAGCCTTTTGAAGATAGCGTTTTTATTTTAAAGATCTTTCAAAAGAAATTAAAAATTTCCATCCTTGTATTTTGCTCTTATACATGTGAAAGCTATCGTCGAAGCTCGCTGTAGGTGAAAAAGCTTGCACATTGTGCATATGAGTTGGACGCAACTGCTTTAACGGCAAATGTGGAGAAGAATTATTCGCTAGAATTTTTTTTGCAAAAATACACTGAATTCGATATCTTCTGGTAGAGAACTAAAGATTCCCTCCGAAATTTGTTTGCTTATTTTTACCGTATTTAGCTCATTAATACGGATCATCTGAGTGATACAACTTTAATCAAGTCACACAAAAAACATAATTTAGTGGAACTTCCCATTGTGCATGTAGTATTTTTCTGGATGTGTTTGATAAGGGATGGATGTATTTACAATAGAGAATAGGAAATACAGAGAGTTAATCCATAAATGTCAAACTACACAATATATAACAGCCTTTACTAAACTAACGAATGAATCGAGAATAATTGAATAAATTGTCTTTTACATGCAAACATAAGAGTACACTCAAAAGAAAAAGTGTGTAAAAAATCCATAAATCTGCTGTTTATCTAACTTAACTACTTTTTTTCTGGTTGAAATGCTGTACAGTGGGGGAAATTGTATATTTCTTTAAATACATTTGTCTATAGATCACAGTTTTAAGCAAATATTTTAGTTTACAGAGAAATGCAAATTTTTGAATAATCTACTGGATGAAAGTTAATCCACTTTTTAATCTGCTTCATTTTCATATGAATTTTTTTGACAGTTAAACGTTTAACTCGACAGTTAAAAGTATATTGATTATTACAAAGAAATTAAATAATGATCACGAATTTGCTAATGATTATTTATTAAAATTGAAGAATACAATTACATTTAATTTATGTTCCATAACTTTTTAATGTTTTAACAGAAAAAATTGGTTATTTTGCCGATTTTTTATCCCTAACAAATAAATAATATTTTAAAATCAGCCTATTTTCAAAATTTGTTTTTTTTAATTCCATTTTTTTCTCCCACTGTGCACTGCACAGATTTTGATAATTTTTAATGCAAAGCTTAATGGGTATTTTTCTTTTATTTAAAATAAAACACATAAAGCCTTTCGAAATATATTTTTAAATCTTATTTCATATAAATTTAATAATTAAAAACAATTTAGGACACATGTTTACCGCAACCACCTTCTTAAAGAGCATTTGGAAAGCCCAGTTTTTAATTTTTTCTTCTGCTTATTGTGGCAGTCAAATTTTTTCGATCATAATGATGATTTTTTAGATAATACTGAATATAAAAAAGTTACTTCCGTAAAAAAATAGTTCCATTTGACAGTTTATTCGTTTTGTAAACGTAGAGCAGTTAACAAAATTACGACATTTACAGTCAAAAATCATAAAAAAATGTATAACTTTTGCCCATAAATAGGTCCATACAAAAGAATGAATTTTAATGATGTAGCAAAGTATTTACATAATTACATATTTTTGTTAAATATACTTTCAATTCGATTTTTTTTTTCTTTTTTAGCATGTTTGCGTTTTATTTTAAATGAAAGTTATACACCTCTAAATAAAACACCCTAGGGAAAATATCAAAAAAAAAACTGAAAAAAATTAATGGTAGATATATTGGAAAAGTTTTTTGTGGTCCTTGGGATCATATTTATCAAATTCAAAAATCTTTTTTTAAGAGCTAACCCAGAGAAACCGCCATTACAATTGGATTCAGCGTACTAGACTTATGTAAAACCGCCTGTTGGTTAGGATTTTAAACTGGCACAGTGTTACCAATTATTTGGCAGCGATTTTTTTCTATGCAAGTACCTTAAACATATATATCATATTATTTTCATACGATTGACATTTTTGGGACAAAGAAATGAAAATTATGTGCGGTTTGCATTCATTAAAGCCGACATAAAAGGCAATGCCACTTTTAAACTGATAATCTGATGAATTTATTTTATTTGCCATTCTAATATTTTAAATAAATATTTATAATATTCCTTGATTTCTTCTATAAGAAATCCACTCATATTTGATGTTATTTTTTATAAATATTAATATTTTTTTAAAATTGCTACACTCCAACAAGTTTTTCGATAGAATCTACTAAAAATGATAGTTAAAGCAAAGGTAACTATATGTAGTTATGTAGGTGTCCTTTACACGTTAAATTAACTTATTAATGTGAGATCTTTTTTTTAAAGCCGAAAAGATATTTACCTTAAAAAAACTAAAAATTTTGTTATTTTTAACTAAATAACAAATATGTACAGTCAAAATAACTAACAATGCCGTAAAACTAACAAAATTTTTACTATGAAAATTTTAAAATAACTGACAAAAATTGGTAAATGCAACACAATAATTTTTTCTTAAAATCTACTGATTATGCACATTAAAACAATAAAAAAATCAGTTACAAAGGGAATTACTTTTCGCTTTAACCGATAGCGTTATGTCGTTTTTTTAATTGTTGAAAAATTACTTGACAAAAACGGTAAAAGTAATCGATTTTAATACTATGAGATCTGTAAGTTTTTAAAAGAAAATATTAACTAAATATTTTAACGAATGAATTGTCATTTTTTATAGAAAAAGTACCATATTTCCATCAAAAATTATTTTGTAGAGGATTTAAGGTGTAGTCTAAATGATGTACAAGTCAATTATAAATTGTGTCATCTACATGCATTTGTGGGACATACATGGGACTTATTCGCTGAATTGACTAATTAATTAATGATATCAAAAGAATTTAAGTTATTTTTTAATAAATAATAACGGTTTTAAGTACCTGAATATAAGCTGTGCGCCTTCGCTCTTAAGTGTAATTTACTATGCTTTACTATATGTTTTGACGTGAAAAAAATCGTAATTTGAATTATAAAAATTAATATTTTTATTCTACAAACAATCACAATAAACCCAATATTTTTTACTAAAAATATATGTAAATTTTTATTAAAAATATGAAAAATTTAAATAATACAAGTTTTGTTGATGAATCTTTAAATTTAACTAATGCAGTTATTTTATACATTTTTAATAAACTCGAAATTTTCAGAAACATTACTGCTGCAAAATTAGTACCAACATTTGTATACCGAATATTTCGGTATAACAAATGGATATGACAATATGTCATATATACTGGGCTTTGACTGTAAACATTACGATTACGTTACCTATAGTAATGCTTTATCTACCTAAAAATATAAAATTCATTTAATGATCTTTCAATACGATTGAAAGATTCCATGTTTGACGTCAGTTAAGATGGATGTGGGTGAAATATATACCTGAAAACCACAGCAATAAAGACAGGAACGAGGTTGTTACAAGTACAAGGACATTGCGTAAAACCACAAACAACGCAACCCGGTGTCTTAACATGCAATAAATTGATAGCAAGCAATTGTCAACGTGATTTTATATCAAGTGAAGGCAATTAATTATCGTTGACAAATAATCTGTTCTTTTCATGATGGCTGCCATCAAATATCACTTCCCACCCTGACACATAGACGGCGCTACTAGACTTAAATCTATATAATTTTTAGTTAGCCCTAACCTTCAAAAGACACGTGTAAAAATTTGACAGCTGTCGGATCATTAGTTTGTGGATTATAGCATTTTGAGTGAAGCAACTTTTGTTTTTGTGAAAAAAATGGATAAAAAGGAATTTCGCGTGTTGATAAAATATTGCTTTTTGAAGGGAAAAAATACAGTTGAAGCAAAAACTTGACTTGATGACGAGTTTCAGGACACTGCCCCAGTCAAATCAACCATCAAGGATTTTCTATGCTAAGTTTAGACGTGGTGAAATGAACACCGAAGACGGTGAACGCAGACGCCCAAAAGAGGTTGTTACGGACAAAAACATCAAAAATATCCACAAAATGATTTCGAATGACCGTTAGTTGAAATTGAATGAAATAGCAGGTACTGTAAAGGATCTCAACTGAACGTGTACATTATATCATTCACGAATATTTGGGTATGAGAAAGCTCTGTGCAAAGTGGTTGCCGCGCAGGCTCACTTTTGACCAAAACCAAGTCAGTGAAAACGAAGGCGAAAATCGTATTCTCCAGATCTGGGCCCCAGCGACTATTTCCTATTCTCAGACCTCAAAATGATGCTCGCTGGGAAGAAATTTTCGTCGAATGAAGAGGTGATCGCCGAAACTGAGGCCTATTTGAAGCAAAGAAAAAATCGTACTACAAAAATGGTATCGAAAAGTTGGACGGTCGCTACAATCAGTGTATTACCCTTGAAGGGAACTATCTTGAATAAAAAAAAAGAATTTTGCTAAAAAAAAATGTGTTTTAGTATGGTAGGCCGGGGACTTTTCAATTGACCTGTTATTTTAATTTTATAGTAAAAAAAACAACACAAATTTTAGTAAATAAAAATGTAATTATTTACTATTTGATAATATTTTGTGTTTTTTAAAGAAAAAATTCTGATATTTCTTAGCAATGAAATGGACAAGTGTTCTCCACTACAATGCAAGTAACATAATTTTGACGTTTCCCTGTAATCGATATGGCAATTAGGTAGAGGACAAAATAATATCATAGAGGAAGAATAGTATAGAAGATGCAACGCCGTCAGCAGCCAAATAAAATTTTATACAGAATACAAAGGTTCGGAAACTTTGAGAAAACAGGGGAAAATTGAGCTAATTTCCCTGATTTCTGCAAAAATTTGAGTAAATTTCCCTGTTTTTAAACCTTTTTTCCAAATCCAATTGGGAAAGCTGCTAAAAACTAATTGGATTTGCAAAGAAATTCAATTGGAATCGCAAAAAATCCAATTTAAAAAGATGCTGAACCTTTGAAATCTGCACATACAAAACTAAGAGAACGTTTTTTACGACGTGAGAGACATCGTCATGGTGTGATAATATACGTTTGAAATTAGAAATAAATGTACACAAATTAAAAGTGAATTTGAATCGTAAAAAATTTAAAAAAATTTTAATGACACAAAGTATAAGATTTTTTTAATAGATTTGTAAGTGATAACGGTTACTGAATTTTTGGGTAGCAAATATACACTAAAAAGTAGCTCTTCCAAAGTTGCAGCGCTTAAAAAATCATGCTTATTTTTCTGCTGGTTACTCAATAAAGAATCTTGAAAATAAATATATACACAAAAAAAAACTATTACTATATAACAATTGTGTTGTTCTGTGCTATTGGTAACAGAGTTGTTAAAATTTCATTTTAATAAAATAAAACAATACAACCCAACAGCAAATCGTCGTTTGAGAGAAATGAACATTTTAACAACCCTGTTTTTTTACTACGGCGATACAACAATATAATACTTAGTGGACTCCTTTCATATATATTACATTTTAGTCAAAAAAAATATAACTTAAAATTCCAAGCAAAAAAATAAATAATTACAAATAAAATCTATGATTTTAAAAGTGTAAAAATTACAGCTAGTTAGTTTAAAAATTCTAGCAACATTTATTTGTTAAAAAATTTTTTGGTGTAGTGTTTTTTAAAGAATTTGTCAAAATATTTACACAAATAATGAGTGGTTTAGGACCGGCGGCTTGTTGGCTCGCTCATAAACGTATTGAATCATGGTCACGCATAGCTAAAGAACGAGTTGGTGCGGTGCGTAAAGTAACCATAGATCGTAATTCAGAAGATATGCCTACAACATCAAATAATATTAATGCCGCCGTCGTCGCTGACAGTACAGCAACAACATCGGGATCAACAACATCACATACACCACCATTACCACAGCCAATGACACCGCCACCATCAGCATCGTCGATTACATCGAATACCAGTGGTATTGGTAGTGTAACAGATAGTTATGATTTACAAACCGATTCAGAACAGGTGAAGTATTTTTTAGAGATCTTTTATTGTGAATTTTATAATTTTCAGCTTAAAAATAAATGGATTTTAAAATTTAATCTTAAAAAAAACTAAAAAGACTACTATTGTAGAATCAACAATAAAGATTTTTACGTTTTCTTAAAGAAACCTTCTCACGCCAACAAAAAATTTTTAGACACTCAAGCAAAAGCTATATAAGTTTTCGTCTAATGAAACCATTTTATTAATATTCCCAGCAATATTTCATAGAAATATGTATGAGTTTTGAATCACTCATACATATTGCAACGCCCTCTTTAATCTCACCGTAGTTAAAAATATAACAGGGCTAGGAACAAACAAGCTTAAAGTTCATCAACTCTACACCAGATGACGCACAAAATAACTATTCTAAAAGTTGACAACTCTCGCAATTACAGTGTTGCCATATTTTAACCCCTCCATTTTTATCATCTTCGATCTCTCTTCTTCACTCTTCCCAGAGAAAGCAACACAATAAATAATAAGAAGAATTTACGCACAGTTGCGTCCATATTATTTAAAAATTAGAAAAAAATTGGTTAAAGAATACAGCAATTGTTGAATAGACATGTGTTAACTAAAGCAGCCCTCCTCTCTGAAATATTGTTTTGTTGCATGATGAAAAATATATACATTGTTGACTTTATCCTTATGTTGCACATCTTTTAATGTTTTTTATATTTTTTCGTTATCTTTTCAGGAGGTTAATTTTACTAAAGAATCACAACCAATTCAACCTCAATCGAACCTAGGATCTTCACATACCGTTAATGCTGATGTTTTACGTGGCCCAGCCGATATATTACACAGTCCATTGCATTTGCATCATCAATCCAGATCCTTTCCACCAAGATTACAAAGAACGCCTTCAATATCAAGCCAATCAAGTATAGATAGTGCACCATCTAGACAATCGGTAAGTGATTAAATTAACAAACTGCACATGTCCATAAATGCACTCTTCCGAAGTGAAAATACTAGAATTGTTGTTCAAACCGTATTTCTTTCAAACCGAATTCGGTTAATACAACCCCAATAGAGTTGTCGCAACGCTTTTTATGACGGTTGTGATAACCTTGCAATTGAACATTAAACAAATCATCTTTGAAGGTTTTTTTTAATGTTCCAGGTACCTGTTTTGACATAAACGTTAGATATTTAGAGTTGACTTTAGATAAGACAGTGGGCCCGGATAAAATACCGGTATTGGTTCTAAAACAGTGTTCTTTGACGCTATCACAACCCTCTTTAGCACTTCATACCGTAGGGGTATTTTTCCTTCGTATTAGAAGGTTTCCAATTTCCAGCCAATCCTTAATAAAGGTCCGGCTAACAACGCTGACAGTTATCGCCAAATTGCAATATTCTGTGAGCTCTTGAATATTATGGAGAGCATGTATAACTACCATCTTGCCAAGTAACTGCAACCCAATTCACTTCTTGATGATCGGAAATGTAGCTTTCGTAATAGTCGTTCTCGTGTTGCCGGTAATGATATACACTTTTCTCACTATAAGGGTTGTTATAGATGGCGTATTATCCAATGCAGGAATACCACAGATCTTCGTTTGTTTTCCTTTCCTCTTTTGTTTTTAATGATTTTTTTGATTAAATTACCTGTCTTCTCTTTTGAAAATGATTTGTGGAGGTTGAAGGCAAATTAGTTTAGGAATGACACTATCAATCAGGACCTAATGACAATCTTTCAGCGTCGTCGTGTGAATAGGGTCCATTAGGGTTCATTATAACAAACGCAAGGCACAGTGTTGGTTTTCTTACCCATAGTGCCATGAGATCATCAATGACATATGTACATGGGTAGCATCAATATTGAATCAGAATTTCTTGATATTCTGTGCGTGAGAATTCAATGTAATACAGGCTGGAGAAATCATGTTATCCAAGTGTCAATAGAGGCTCTCAAGTGCCTTAGCTTTTCTAACCGGTGCAGGAAATACTTCACTTCTTAGTATTTGTACCACTGGCCGAAATTGGAATACAACTCTCATATATGGGCAAAGTCTATGTTGGAGCTTCTGGACCGTGTGATAACGTCAGTCTTGGCGCTCATTAATGATAATAGAATATTCAGCTCTGCTCACTCAATGCAGCAACTTCGGAACGTGGGTTATATAAACGTGTTCTCCTGAGATAAGTGAAGAGATCTTGTTTTTGATTCATTTTACCTTTATATTTGCCATATGTAGTTGGATAACAAATAATTTCAATTATTGTATTTATAGTGTCATCGTGGCTCATCACCACAAATACGTACTTTTGGTCCAGATGGTCGTAGTTCCCTACCCACCGATTCGGGATTTCCATATTATGTAAGTTTGGCAGAATTATAATCTTTTTGGCTTTTATTAATGTTTTTTTAATATATTTTCAGTTATCACGTACCCCTAGCCCCATGCGCACAATATCTTTGGATGCACGCAGTGCCAGTCAAGTAGCACAAGAAGTAGCTGATTTGCGTAATCATAGTCCTTCGCAAAATAGTTTGGCTTCTTTATCCAGTGTTACAAATGCACCTCTTTCACCACATTCACCACACTCTTCGAAACACAGCGGTCGTTGTATTTCTCCTCTGCTCATACCACCAAGAGTACAACCTAATATTGATCCAACTTTGGGTCCAGCCTCGCCGTTGGGCGCCATACAACCTGATTTGTATAGAGGACCAGATGGTCCTATATATTTAAATGCTCCCGAAAATAGCCCAGCATTGGGACGTTTACATTTAAGAATTAAATATGATTATCATTTGTTTGATTTAACAGTACACTTGATTGAAGGTAAGAGGAGTAGATAAATAGTTGCCTTTCCCAAATCCTTTAAAACCTTGCCAATCTTTTACAGCTCATAATTTATGTCCCATTGAGGAAGGAGGTTTCAGAGATCCCTATGTTCGTTTGCTATTAGAACCAGAAGTGGATAAACGTAAACGCCAGACTTTAATTCATCGTGGTAAAACAAATCCCTGTTTTGATCAACATTTTAAGTTTCCGGTTTCACGTGACCAATTACCGGGTAAAGAATTGGTTTTACAAGTTTTAGACTATGATCGCTATTCTCATAATGATATAATAGGAGAAGTTCGTATAAGTATTGATGCATTAGATTTATCAAAATCAGTAGAGGTAAATGTGTATTACGAGCTAAAAATACAGCTATAAAAAATTTCGTTTTCTTTTTAGATTTGGGGTGATTTATTACGCACAAAAAAGCCACCAGAAGATCGTCCTGAACTATTGTGTTCTTTAAATTATTTACCCCAAGCTGAACGTTTGACTGTGGTTATAATGAAAGCTAAAAATTTGGATACCATTCAAGAGACATATGTTAAGGTAGGAAAAGATTTTTGTTTTAAAATAACTGCATATAAATATTTAAAATTTTAAATCTTTTAATATGTTTTTTAGCTGTATTTAATACAAAATGGCAAACGTGTTAAAAAACGCAAGACTAGTATTAGTAGAACAGAGGATCCCACTAATCCTACCTGGAATGAACCATTTACGTTTAATTTACAATCATCTTATTTACATAATGCAGCTATAGAGGTAGGATATTTAATTTAAAATATATTGTGGTATAAGTGCTTTCAATAAACTTTTCCATGGTAAATTAGGATGTAGCCTCCAAAACATTTTTACGTTTTAGTCTTGAATTTCTTGATATTTTAGGGTTAATATTCGTGTTCACCATCGATAAGTTCATCGCAAGCAACTCGTCGTCTTACATTCGCATTAAAGAAGTATCAAAATGTAGGGAAAATTACCAAAATAGATTCTTTGACCTCACCTAGGTTGAGTGATAATAACCTTGACAAAGTACCTGGGAATAATATTAGACAACAAGCCGTCACGGAAACTCAATGTTCGGGGAGAGGCCCAAAAAGACTACAAATTCACCTATGCCAAAAAAAAAAACAAATATAAGCAAAACTTGGAGTCTGTCACCTAATTCCATGCATTGGATTTTCACGGCATTTAGTAAGACAATTCTGCCGAATAAAGTAGGTACTTGTTAGGCTTGTATTGGAGAGGAGAATTTATTGCAGGTGTAAAAATAGGCCTTTTGACCAACGGAAGCCTATATTACCCATATGATGAGCTTCACTGGAAAGAGGAAGGAGTCAGAGCTGCGGTTTTCTGTCAAGAATTATGTATCGAGAAGTTTAATAAACTTTACGATGACTGCAGGATTTTTCCTTTGTGACCTTGCTTTTTTCAGTCAATTATCCAAGTGTCGACTTGGAATTAGCAGTAAATATGTATTGGATTCGTACATAGAGGTACATAGAGGGTAATAAGATGGTGAACTACAAAAACAAGGAATTTAGTTGCCCGTCGAAAGGGTTTTTGACATTCGAGTGATACTTAGCTGATATGGAGGAATACCGAAACGTGCAAGGCGTCAAAAGTTATATGGAGATTCTTAATCAAAAGATAAAATTGCTAGAAAAGCGATGGACTAAGTGTATTGAGGTTTCATAGTTGTAAAAACATAACTCTTCGTTTTTATTGTTAGGCTAAGAACACGTCCGTCGTATAAAGTGGAGTCAAAAATTACCCCAATTTTCGTTATTTCTGTATCTTGCGTTCTATCTTTAAAAAACATTTACTGGTATATAAAATACTGAAAAATAAAAACACGGTAAAACGTTTGAGTTGAAGAGATATGATTTAGAAACTACTTAGAATATTATAATTTTTTGTGGAATATTACAACAATTGCTTGAAGGTTCCTAATCAAGCTCTACCTTTAACAAGTTTATTTAAAATAGTATACATATTTATGACCGCTTTATCTATTACGAAAATTATGTAAACCATAGAAATTGACAATTACTTTGGGAAACAAATTTTCCTTACTTTTTGTTCAAAATAAAAAAATAATTTAAAATTTCTATTATTATTTTCTAATTAACCTTACATTTTTTCTCTTTCCTAGATCTATGTTGTTTCAGTGGGTGGTGAGACGCAAGAAATTGGCAGCATTGGTTTGGGTCCCCAAGAAAGTGGTACAGGTTGCCAACATTGGCATGATATGATCAATAATGCCCGTAAACCAACAGCCATGTGGCATTATGTGCGTTAATAACACTGTGTAACACTTGTTCTAGAGGAGGGAGGTGTTGAATTCCAACGCCAAACAAAAGTACAAGGTTATTGTAGTAAAACCCCCAAAGTATTTGGCGCTGATAGGTAAAACTTTACTGTTATCACTACATGAAAGTTTCGATTTTTTTTTCACACAAAAATAGATAAAAACTGTGTAAATAAATTTTAAAGATATGTTGTCAGACTTCGGTTATACAATGTTGCAAATAATATTTTTATATAACTTTTGAGTCCTTTTTTCTAAAGAGTGAAATATGTAACTTTTAAAGTAACAAATATTGAAATTCAAAGGTACCTGATAACAAATCTGAAGTCATAGTTGAAAAACTTTAAAATGGTGGGTGCAAATTGGCAGACTTAATGTTTATAATGTATCTAATTGACTTCGGGGATGATTTGAAATAACTTATACCGAAATATAAATTAGATTTATAATAAAATTAAATTGGCGGAAACAATATGTCCAAATTTTATAAAATTATACAATACATTAAAGCTACACTATCGGACAAAATAAAGTGTAAAACCGTATTTTTATGTTATTTTTAGCAAAACTTAAACTGTTCAAATTTGATTAAATTCATTTGAAAATACTAAACAGGCACTATTTGTTTTAATAACAGAAAAATTTAATACTCGTTTTGCCAAACCGCCCTTTTTATCCAGTGGGCTTGGCATTTAAGATAAAAACAATAACGACTGTTTTGGAAATTCGCCTACATATCAGGAAATATGTATCGCATCTTTGACTAATGTAGCTAATTAATTTTTCTTTTGAATGGCATATAAATCTTTTTCTCTTTGTCGCAAGATTCAAAACTATCAGGCCTAAAACTTAGCAAAAAAAAAAAACGTATTATATTACAATAAAATATCACAATTTTATTTTAAAGCCTGGTTTACTTTTATTTTTACGTTTTTTATAATTTTGTAAATTTAAAAAGTTTAAGGCCCAACTATAATAAACAAAGTTGAATTAAGGAAAAGAACAATACCATACAAATACATTGAAGTACCCATATTTAGCTTAAGTCAACTTTTGAAAAGTTTCATCTTTATTAATTCAGTAAATTTACAATCGAAACTCATCGTGCCCAATTAAAGCAAATTAAAAAAATTTCAAAAATATGAATATGAAAATAAAAATAACAATTAAAAAATAAAACAAAACAATTAAAATCCAAGAAATTAAAAAAAATATATGCAATTTTGCGAATCTCAACTAATTCATTTAAGTCAAATAAAAGTGTCGTGTAATTTGGGGCAAATTAAGTCAATTTTTGTGGACTTTTGAGTTACTTCAGCCAATTGTAGTTCGGCCATGGGAATTAATCTATAATTCCATTAATACTGACGATTTAGTAATTATACGCAAAATTATTTCAATTGTCGATAGTTGTAATTTAATTTAAATACTATTTATATTATCTGAAAGACAATTGTATAAGATTGATCTCGTGTAATTATCATTTTAAAATCTGATCAATATTTTCCAATACTGTAAACGAATTCCCATTTAAAGTCAAATTTGGAAATTTTTATCTTAAATTGACAAATTTTGAACAGTTTTAATTATGCTACGATTTTTACTTTTTTACAGTTCTATACTTCATTTTTTCCGATAGTGTACATATTACACTCTTCTAAAAAGGGAATTCAAATTGTGTATTAAAAGGGGTTTAAAATTTATATAAAAATATTCCTTGTAAAATAGTATTACGCTTAAACAACACAAAACCTATCTTGAAAGTAAATTTATACTTTTTTTATCGACATATTCAATACACTTTATGAAAAAAAAAATTGCAATTTTCATTTAGCTGTAACATATAAGTTTTACCCACAAACGCTTTATGCGGTTTTATTATACTAACTTGTATATTTGTATCCTACTCCCCCTGAATATAACCACAAATTTCTGTCATAGTGTAATTATATTAATAATTGATAAATTATAAATATATTACCACAAATACATACATACATATAAATTATACATACACATACAAACATAAATTTTAAAATTAGTTAATTTACAAAAAACTAACTATACAATATACATAAATCAAATATTAACAATAATTGAAATTACTTTAGCAAAAACATCAATATTATTGTTAAACATTAAAATGTATTTTTAATACAATGTAATTATTAAATATGACATTTCACCAAACAAAAAAAATGTATCCCAGCATTAACTTTAAATATGATTTAGATCATTTTTATATTGCCATGAAAGGAAAGTTCTTGCACCCTTGCTTCGAAGGAACTAAAACGACAACTTTATATACGGAAAAATTTACTCTGTCCAACAATTGTTGGTTCCTTGACGTCAGCCTCAATGATACCAACACAAAAATTAAGTACACTCCTGCTTAATCAATACCTCTAAGCGGTTTTGCAAAGTTGCCTCGGCTTTTTATTTTATGTCTATTTTTTAAACTATCGGTCTGTTTTGATGATGACGACGGCGAAAAGACGCAAAATAATTTTTGGTTGTGAGTGAAAATGTGAGGATGCCTTGAAATTTTCAGTACAAAATGGTACATTTTAAAATGTACCATTTTGCGTCCCCACATTATCACTCATACCTTTTGAATCGCTAGACCGCACGCAGAGAAAAAACATGATTGAAATATGATCACTGCTACTTTATTGTGCTTGCTGCAATCGGGTATGGTTGTCACAACCAAGTTATTGGTTTTCTAACCATCAACATGGTCGCTACCATCATTATTTAGTAAATATTTTACTATTTTATGATTGGCACCTTATATTTTATATTATGATTGGCTGTAACCATACTGTGGTAACAAAAATTCGGACTATGAAAAAAATATGATAATTATGCAACGATAAAATGCTGGCAACAATCAATAAATAATTTTACAATCAAAGAAAGAAAAGTTAGTTTTCTAATCCATAATCCAGGAATCATAATATAGTTATGAGGGCCCAAAATATGATAACATGTTGATCATACTATGATTACGTGCGATCATATTATGATAAATTCATTATAACATGAATATTCAATTTTTTAAGCTAAAGATCTTTTTTTATAAAATTTCTTATTTTATTTTCAATATTTCGCTAACAATTTGTTAGCATCTTCAGGAAAACAAAATTTAAATTATTTTGTTTTCCTGAAGATGCTAACAAATTGTTAGCGAAATATTGAAAATAAAATAAGAAATTTAATAAAAAAAAAAGATCTTTAGCTTAAAAAAAATGTAATATTAATATTAAAAAAAGATCGAATAAAGTTATATAATTTTCATTATAACATGTTTATTTAGGACCATAATATGGTAAAAATATGGTTATTTTATTATTATAATATGATAACCTAATATAGAACGATTATGGTTGGCACAACCATAAACCCAAAAATATATGATGCTCTTCGAAAATGATTGACCCAACCATATTTTTTCTTTGCGTGCGATATTGATCATTTTTAACACTAAATTCTTTCATGCTTTTGAGCAGAAAAGCATGAAAAGAATCGGGTGAAAAATAAGCAAGCTATTTTGCGTCTTTGCGCCAAGAGGTATTTCAGAGCGTCATAAAATCCGAGTTCAAAAGTTTTCAAGCTAAAATTTCTTGTTATACAATGTTATACAAATTATTACAAGATTGGACCAGAGACCATTCACTCAAACATGGCTTTGTCTAAAAGGAGAATTTACCCCTTGTTACAGAACAGGTCACATGAAGAACAATAAGTCCCCTTCCGTCTTTTCATTATAACGATAGTTGTCTACCACGCCCACATCAATACCGATATTAAAACAATAAAACGGCGATTACTACAGTGACATGTATCTGCAGAACACCATTATTAATTTTGGTATTTTAGCAATATAATTCAAGATATCTCAACACTAAACCGGTAAATTAGCGGAAAAAAACCGGTTACACAAAACACACATGGAATTGCTTTTTTTTGTTAATTTTCTTATCGATCTTAATATAGCTGTGATAATAGCTATCGTTATTATGAAAAGGTATTGAATGCCAACCATGTCTGAAAGCGACTGGTCGCACAGATACGAGTAGTATAATTTTTTTCCATATGGTATGTATCTATTAAATTACTATTGCAATTATTTATATATCCAAGAAAGTAATGATTCATTTTGTAGCTCATAAATAACAAATGTGGAAGTACTTTCCTTGTATGTTAATTTTCAGAAATAACATAATAAAAATCATAAAGTTTGTGCGAACAATTTTAAAGTTATTGCTGGTATACGAGAATACATAAGTATAAATTTAAATAAAATGAACAAATTGTAATTGAAATTAACTATCCACCATTATAAAAATAATTAACAAAAACAAACAAAAAACAATAGCATTCCCGTGTAAAAAAAAAAAATCAGATCTAATCAGATCTCATTAGGTCTAATTGCACCAGATTTAATTAGACCTTAAAACAGGGACCAAATTTGACATCTAATAAGATTTAATTAGCACATATTTTCAGATCGGGGATTAGATATGATCCTATATTAACAGATCTGCTCAAATTTGGCCATAAGAATCAAAGTTTTTAGATTCCTTTAAATAAAACCAAATTTGGTACTAGATCTTAACAGATCTATCCATAAAATGTATTACATATCCCATATCTTATCATACAAGATCAGATCTTAGTAAATTCAATCATATCTAATTAGATGTCAACAGATCTGATATAATTTTTTTTATACAGGCTGTTAAAATTCAGCAGTTTTTTTATTAATGCATTTTATAGTTAATTTTTCTAAAACTGGGGGTTTTATAATCATATACATCAAAGAGGGAATTAACGTGATAACTCACCCAGAATTTGTTCTAGAATTTTAAAATTTTTCGAAAGGGATTCATTTATCATCACTTTCACTGTGGATTCTGAATTCAATTTTGTCAAATAATGCATTTTTAAGCATAATATGCCATGCCACAGAGCTAAACGAGAACATGCCACCAAACTTTACCAAAAGAAACAGTTTGATGTCATATGAAAAGAGGTAAATTTACTTCTATCCCAACGCTTTGTAAAAATGGCACACACAAACTATTCCTAAAGAATTTTTAAAATTAACAAAATTTGTTTTTTTCTTTTATAAAAAGCAACACGGGAAATTATTTATATTAATTAATGTGGTTATTTAAAAAAAAAGGATAGAGAAAATATAAAAGACAGTGAAAGATGAAGGGCTTCAAACATGGCAAGACTGTAATTACGCGAGATAATAAATATTAAAACAGTTGTTGCTAGCCATCTGACGGAGAGTTGGCGAAATTGTTGAAGCTTTTTTAATTCATAACCCTGTTATATTATTTTACTTTGAACGGGCTTAATGCTATGGGAGTACCGAAGGACGACGTTGCGATATGTATGAGGGATATAAAACTCATACGTGTTATTTTTCTAAATTGATGTCGGATATCGGATATCGCAACATTCTGTGTAACAGTCCAACGTGCTAACCATTACAACACAGCGCATCACAAAAAATGCTGCGAATCTGGTGATAACTCGATTTAGCTTTAAGAAATTTTTGGTTAAACTATCTTACAAGGAAGATATGTTTGGCTTGTACACTCAGATCTAAATAAAACTCTTATATGTTGTAAATGAGAATTAACTAATATAAATAAACTATATTTCACGGTCTGAATCAAAGCCCTTCGAAAGGACGGTTGTAGGGGCTCACAACCTGCGAAGGCATTCAATACGATTGGCAATACGATCCTAACAAAGCAGATTTCAGCATTCCCAACGGCACTTAGAATTGGGCGCCGGTCGTTTGGTGATTTTCGAAACAAAAAGTCAAAAACACGCAGAATTAAACAAGGAGTCATTCTGGGTGGGGTTATGTCCTCGACGTTGTTCAATTTCTACGTCTCGAAGCTGTCAGCACCACAGAAAGGGGTCTTACTGATATCCTACGACGACGACTTATGGTATAATACTGATAGCACTGGAAAGAACATGCATGCTACTGAAATCTGTAACAAAATCCAAAGTAGGAACAAGGACCTCAAGTCGCTAGCCGGATAAAGAAATCTTTTTGCAAAACCACAAACCGATTTGTTGGTCACTTGTTCATTATGCCGCACCTATGGGGACGCCCACAGTTAGCGATATCCAGTGGAAAAAAACTGCAAACCTTTCAAAACTTCGTGGATGTGTACAAATGTCCTCATGAGAACATCCCAACAGAAAGGGAAGAAATGCTTAAGAATCGGTTTCTTTTGGGATGTTATCTGAATTATAACTACAACCACAACCATGACAGAAACTATAATTTTTTATTTTTTTATCGGCATCTTGAATATCTTTCATTGGATACCTAATTTCCATCTGTAAAACCCAAAAATCCATTTTTTACTCCCTAAACCTTTGAAATGGAGCATAACAAAACCAGATCTGCCATGAATTTTAATTCTCTACAACATATCAAAATTTTTGTAAAATTCTAAGTGCATCGCTTAGGATATTTTCCTTGTTTAGCTGTTAATTGCATTATGATTGTTTGGAAGGTTTACTATATTTGAAATTTATAAAATCAATTTAGCAGTTTTTTGCTTTAAAAATTTCAAAATGACGGCAGATTATACTTTTTTAATTTTCAGTTATCAGTATTGATAAAATATACAATAAGCAGTGTTGTATAAAGCTGCACAAATGTAGTATAAATATTTTTGGAATATTATCCGATATTCGAAACATATGTCTTTATTTTATTTATCATTTATAGTAGATTCTAATAGCAAACTATTTGGATTGTAAGATAATATCCGTGTAGGTGATGTGGAAGGTGCGTCATCTTTTATGTCGGTATGGAAACATTTAATAACTTCGATATTTCTCAACCGATTGACTTAGGAACACATGTTTTTGAAACGTCAATTCACGTATCGGCGTTTGCGCCAAAACGATCGTTGGCCAATTTTTCTTCAGAAAAGGCAAAACTGTCGATAGAAAACGATATCGATGGATGTTGGATCATTATGTCTGGCCGAAAATGCATGAAAAGGTCTGCGCGGCTACTGGTTTTACTGGTTTTAACAAAAAGGAGCACATGGCACCACTGTATATGAAACAATGCAGTTTCTGCAACAAAAATTACCAGGCAGTGTGATGTCAAAAAAATGCGACATTGATTGCCCACCCAGGTCTCCAGATCCCACTCCTCCGGATTTCTTTTTCTCAGATCATTGACGAGCTCAAGGCAAAAACACTCATGCCGAAATCATCGCTATATCGCCCGATATGCTTCAAAAAGTTATGGAAAGCGCAACAAAAGGAACACATTTTACCATGGCCAATAGAGGCGACCATTTGATTGATGTTGTATTGAAAAAGTAGTCCAAATGAAATGGAAATTTATTGGTTTTTTAAGTTAATCAATATTCATATACCGAAATAAAACATGACGCACCTTTTATAACCAGGCACAGCATTATGGGGTAAAACTTTATAATATCTAGCATAAATTAAACCAATGAATTCAGGCCTATTCACACCAATGGAAACATTACAATTTCTTAATAATAAATGACTTAAAACATAGTGAACTTACCTTGAAAATTTCATAGAATCTGCAAAGAAACAAAAAGGAAATAATATTTATTTAATATATGATATTTTTAAATTAAACTAAATATTAAATTTAGATGTAGAATGTACACTGTGAATATAACTATTTTTTTAAAAAACAACTACTTAAACGTTTTAAACAAAAAATGTTCGAAAAAACTTAAAACAAATTTTTGAACCCGATATATTTATCACTAGGCCAACCAAAAAAAAGAGCCATAGCTTGATGCTTTATTTAAAGGGGTAAAACAAGTTCTGATCTTGAAAATATAAGAACTTTAAGCTATATTTGTTACACTTAAAATAATATGTCAGTAATTTATTTAGCTTAAAATAAACTCTTTTTATTTTTTAGATTTACTTATGAATTTATTACTTGAAAATAATTAATTTTAAATTATTTTACTTCAAGCCTCATATTTTCTATTAAATTACGGACACAATATTTTGAGTGTAGCAAAAAATCGCCATAAAAAGGCATCTATTGAAACCTATAATCTCATAACTACTTAATAACAACAAACAATTGTATGCCAAAATCTGAAAAATAAAAATTTGTCAACTACAAATTTGCTCGTAAAAAATAGGCGTTCAAAAGGGTGGGTTTTATGGAATTTTTTTTTTTTTTAAATATACAATGATTGACGACAAGTCAGTCAACAATTAATTCTTAAGATATTGTACGATTAAGGGTACTTGAAATCTCAAAGAAAAGAAGAAAAAAACAGCATCAATTATGCAAATATAAAAGTAGTAATCAAGACTTTGAATTTTTTGTATATAAATCAATTCATTACAAATTTTTAAAATGACAATTATTATGCCAAAAGTATTTTTAAACAAAATCTGTTCACAATTTCAAAATTTTTTTCAAGTGTGTATGTGTTTTTTGTTAGTTTCAAAGAAAAGAACAATTTGTTTCGTATGAATAACTTATGTAGCTAAAGATTTATAAAGTAAATTGTTTTTAATATTGTAAATAACTGTCAACTACAATTTGACAGATTTAAGATTACCAATTTATTAAAGAAAACAAGTAAGAGCGGCTAAATTCGGCTATGCCGAATCTTATATACCCTTCACCATGGTTGGGAAAAAACTGAAGTTTATATATGGACATATATGAAATGGACAGATTTATATACGGACGCCTTTAAGAGGAAATTAACCATTTAGTTTGGAGATAAAACTTGGACTCGGGAAGATTTATGGTTCCAGAAAATATGTATTTTAAAAAAATGTATGTTTTGGGCATAACTTTTTTGTATCTGAACCGATATTTCCGAGTTTTTCAGCAAATATGTTATACTAAAGATTTTCGATCTTTTGCTATATAAGACGTATCCATAGGTCATAATACAGCTCTAGAATAGTGTTTGTTGTTTGTGTATAAAAGGTTAAGAGGTGAAAGAAAAGAATTTCAACAAATCGTTAAAAGAAATCACTAGAACTGCATGTGTTTTATTTTTACAAAATAGTTTGATTTAGCTGGCAAATTTGCATTTAGGATTTTATTTCGCTTTTTTATTAGAAATATTTGTAATTTTTTTAGCTTAATTTTAAAAATTTGAAGGAAAATAGTTTATAATTTTTTTTATAAATTATTATAAGTTATGACCTAAAATAGTTGCACTCAAAGGTAAATTATGTATAAAATTTTCTTAATATGTGAGAAATAAAATGGTTTAAAAATCTTTTTATAAATTCTTTTAAATCGGAGCAAAAAATAGAAATAAAACCGTTTGTATTTTGTTAGTATCAGAGGGTTTTTATACAAATTTTGATGTTTTTAGCCTATTTATGGATTATTTAATTATTAATATAAAATTTTATTTAAATTAATTATTAAATGTAAAAAAAAACAAAAAATAAACAAAAAAAAATCTTAACGAACCCGCGACCCTTTCATCTGTGGTGAAAGGTATAAAAACGTTTGTATTTTGTTTGTATCAGAGGGTTTTTATAAAAATGTTGATGTTTTTAGCCTATTTATGGATTATTTAATTATTAATATAAAATTTTATATAAATTAATTATTAAATGTTAAAAAAAACCAAAAATAAGCAAAAAAAAAAAAGTCTTAAGAAAATAATAAAAAAAAATGTAAAAAAAAAGTGAATTGACCTCATCGAGATTTGAACCTCGAACTCCGCTTGCTTAGAGAAAAAAAGTATTTGTGACATGGCGTCTAGACAACTGAGCTATTGAAGCTTACACAAAATCATCGTCAATAGATGTACATATATAAAAGTCTTCGTCATTAGGGATTTGTTTATTTTTATTTAAATGACAAATCTTTGTATGTGTGTTGTTTGTGTATAAATGGTGGAGAGAAAGAAAAAAAAATTTTAACACATGGATGTGTTGTTATGTTCAAAATTCTACATACATATTAAACAAAGGGATTTTACTGGAAAAATTAGAGGTGGTCCTGGTTTTTTGCTAATATCTCAGCCATTTATTAACCGATCTGTCTGATTTTTAATAGCAAACAGAAATGGATCACATGTAACAGAAATAAAAAAGAATCAAGTCCTCATCACGTCTGGGTTCTTCGGAAAACCCATTTCAACACACAGACGGACAGACGGACAGACGGACATCGTTAAATCAACTTCGCTCTTCATAAGGACCCAGAATATATATACTTTATAGGGTCTAAGATCAATATTGTAGAAATTACAAACGGAATGACAAACTTATATATACCCTTCCACCTGTGGTGAAGGGTATAAAAAAAACAAAAAATAAACAAAAAAAAATCTTAACGAACCCGCGACCCTTTCATCTGTGGTGAAAGGTATAAAAACGTTTGTATTTTGTTTGTATCAGAGGGTTTTTATAAAAATGTTGATGTTTTTAGCCTATTTATGGATTATTTAATTATTAATATAAAATTTTATATAAATTAATTATTAAATGTTAAAAAAAACCAAAAATAAGCAAAAAAAAAAAAGTCTTAAGAAAATAATAAAAAAAAATGTAAAAAAAAAGTGAATTGACCTCATCGAGATTTGAACCTCGAACTCCGCTTGCTTAGAGAAAAAAAGTATTTGTGACATGGCGTCTAGACAACTGAGCTATTGAAGCTTACACAAAATCATCGTCAATAGATGTACATATATAAAAGTCTTCGTCATTAGGGATTTGTTTATTTTTATTTAAATGACAAATCTTTGTATGTGTGTTGTTTGTGTATAAATGGTGGAGAGAAAGAAAAAAAAATTTTAACACATGGATGTGTTGTTATGTTCAAAATTCTACATACATATTAAACAAAGGGATTTTACTGGAAAAATTAGAGGTGGTCCTGGTTTTTTGCTAATATCTCAGCCATTTATTAACCGATCTGTCTGATTTTTAATAGCAAACAGAAATGGATCACATGTAACAGAAATAAAAAAGAATCAAGTCCTCATCACGTCTGGGTTCTTCGGAAAACCCATTTCAACACACAGACGGACAGACGGACAGACGGACATCGTTAAATCAACTTCGCTCTTCATAAGGACCCAGAATATATATACTTTATAGGGTCTAAGATCAATATTGTAGAAATTACAAACGGAATGACAAACTTATATATACCCTTCCACCTGTGGTGAAGGGTATAAAAAAAACAAAAAATAAACAAAAAAAAATCTTAACGAACCCGCGACCCTTTCATCTGTGGTGAAAGGTATAAAAACGTTTGTATTTTGTTTGTATCAGAGGGTTTTTATAAAAATGTTGATGTTTTTAGCCTATTTATGGATTATTTAATTATTAATATAAAATTTTATATAAATTAATTATTAAATGTTAAAAAAAACCAAAAATAAGCAAAAAAAAAAAAGTCTTAAGAAAATAATAAAAAAAAATGTAAAAAAAAAGTGAATTGACCTCATCGAGATTTGAACCTCGAACTCCGCTTGCTTAGAGAAAAAAAGTATTTGTGACATGGCGTCTAGACAACTGAGCTATTGAAGCTCACACAAAATCATCGTCAATAGATGTACATATATAAATGTCTTCGTTCATTAGGGATTTGTTTAGTTTTTATTTAAATGACAAATCTTTGTATGTGTGTTGTTTGTGTATAAAAGGTGGAGATGAAAGAAAATAATTTTAATTATTAATATAAAATTTTATATAAATTAATTATTAAATGTTAAAAAAAAAACCAAAAATAAGCAAAAAAAAAAATATTAAGAAAATAATAAAAAAAAAATGTACAAAAAAAAAAGTGAATTGACCTTACCGAGATTTGAACCTAGAACTCCGCGGGCTTAGAGAAAAAAAGTATTTGTGACATGGCGTCTAGACAACTGAGCTATTGAAGCTTACACAAAATCATCGTCAATAGATGTACATATATAAAAGTCTTCGTCATTAGGGATTTGTTTATTTTTATTTAAATGACAAATCTTTGTATGTGTGTTGTTTGTGTATAAATGGTGGAGAGAAAGAAAAAAAAAATTTTAACACATGGATGTGTTGTTATGTTCAAAATTCTACATACATATTAAACAAAGGGATTTTACTGGAAAAATTAGAGGTGGTCCTGGTTTTTTGCTAATATCTCAGCCATTTATTAACCGATCTGTCTGATTTTTAATAGCAAACAGAAATGGATCACATGTAACAGAAATAAAAAAGAATCAAGTCCTCATCACGTCTGGGTTCTTCGGAAAACCCATTTCAACACACAGACGGACAGACGGACAGACGGACAGACGGACATCGTTAAATCAACTTCGCTCTTCATAAGGACCCAGAATATATATACTTTATAGGGTCTAAGATCAATATTGTAGAAATTACAAACGGAATGACAAACTTATATATACCCTTCCACCTGTGGTGAAGGGTATAAAAATATGAATAACATAGTACCGTACCGTACCGTACCATAGTACCGTAGAAAGGGGTTGGTGTTTGTTTACTTTTTCAATTAAAAAAAAAAAATAGAAAGTACAAAAAAAAATACCATCAATTAAATTATTTTCAAGTGGAATGAAAGAAAACGATATTAAAAGTTGAAATAACTGAACTAAAAAATTACCAAAATTTTACGTCAACAACGAATTTGAGAGAAAAAACTAGTGGTAGAAATAGTAAAAATTAGCACGTTTACAAACAGGCTAAATGATAGTAGATAATTATACAAACATAATCTTCCAAATGATTTTGCAAATTTAGTTAAGACTTGTATTGTAAGGCTTCTTTAAATGCCTGTTTATTTTAACGGCGATCTCGCCACTTAGACGCAAAATTATTTATTTTTCTCACAAGAAGAGTTTTGTTGAAAATTATCAAAATCGGTCCATACAAAGGCACTAAATATATCATTTTGTATGGAAATTTTTGAGGTTCCTCACATTTTCACATCATAATTTTTCAAACGCTGTATCGATTACGAATATTTTCAACACAAAGCTGTTTGGAAAATAAAAAAGCAAACTGTATAAAAATTAGTACCCTATCAGGGCTTAGGCATTACCATTTAAATCAGTGATCGGCACTCATAGCACTCAGGGGCCGAACACAATCGGCAATTTACACATACACTACACGAATGTCAATAAACCCCTCACAGCTAAGAGCACAAAAGATACAATTATTTCATTCAGTAGTACGCTAACTTTCAACAGAGCAAGTATATGCCGCTTTGTTAAAGAAATAAAGTACACTCTAATATTTGTTTTTTTTTTATTAAAGGTATTTTTTTTATTGTAGGTATTTATTTTGTTTTTCGTTTACATTTTAAATTAAAAATGTGGAACCTTGAGTGGGAAGAATTTTTTTTTTTTTATTTTCTTGAAATATATTAAATGAGGCAAAAATGCCTTTTATGAAATCAAAAAATTATTAATTTCATTATTATGAATTATTTTTATTTTTGTAATAGAGAAAACAAAAACATGATATATTTTAATGCAATGAATACGGATATTATCTGATCGATTAATTAATTTATTCATTCACTCTTTTATCTAGAAAGATAAAATAATTTCTTACGGTGTAAAACACCAATACATTCATATTCTCTCTTTTTGCCGACCACTGATTTAAATAGACAGACATTTCACGAAGTCATAAAACAAAAGTCCACGTTAACTTTGTAAAGCCATTTGGGCAGATATGACATGCAGATATTTATTGTTATTCAAATTTTAATTTAATAATTCATAACATAAATTTGCAATCTTAAAAGATGCAACATTTGTTGCCCTGTGTAATAGAACATTTAAACTGAAACTTTTAATTAATTTATCATAAAACAACAGAACTTTCATTAAATAAACAAAATTGTTCTTCACAACATAAAGATTTTTTTTTTAATATTAATGAAAAAGATTTAGAAAAGTTCTGCAGTAAACACATTACAGTTATTCGTGTATTTAATTTGATTCTATAGTTTTGTTTGCGAAAAGTGTTTTCAGTGATTTTACTTGTTTTTTTTTGCCTAACTGTTAAAATTGTATTTTGGCAACATTTGAAATATTCTTTATTTTTATATTTTTGCATTTTTATTGCTTTACAATTCTCGTTTTCTTTTTTTGTTTAATAGTTTTTATACATTCTACAAATGTAATGTAAATACAAGAATTTTAAGTTGACGAAGCAAATGAAAAATTATAAATTCTTAAATAAAATGTAAGAAAATTTAACTGCATTTATAGTTGTTTTTAACTACAGTTGCAGTTATTTTTAACTATATTTGTAATTGTTTTTAGCTACATTTGTAAGTGTATTTACAAAAAAAAAATTGATTTTACTGAAATTTTGCTACATTGGTAGTTATTTTTACTACACTCGTAAGTTGGGGTACGTTCGTAAGTGCAGTAGTTGCGCATCAATGCAGTATAATAAAAGTAAAACGTTCAAAAAAAGCATCACTCGGCAGTACTGATTTACGTCAAACGTTTTTTTATGAAAACAATTGACAGTCCTGCCGCAAATTTTTGCAACTATGGCATCATCTTCTTTTTCGTTTTAATTGATTTTTAATTTTATATTTCTTTTAATTCTTTTTTTATTGTAAGTTAACAAAAATTTAGCATTTTACAATCAAGATTTTCAAGAATATTTGTTAATGTTATTGTAGTGAACATGTTTTTTTTATCTTTTGCAAAACGTTCTAAAAAGCAAACTGTACAGTTGTTGAGCAGTAGCAAAGCATCTGCAACAGATGATCACGCATCAGCAATAAAAGTTGGCATAACTGCCGCAGTGATGCACAAATTTTTTGCATTTACGAACGTACCCTTGTATTTATTGATTTGTTTTTGTTAAAATTAAAGAGTTATTGCATTAGATTTTAATGCAACTGTAGTGTTTACCAGAAAATGCATTTATGTGAACTGTCAATTGCAGTTGATTTTATCTACATAACATTTTGGCGCATATAAGCGATCGACTGTAACGTAAATTTTTTATAGAATTTGCAAACACAAACAGAGCTTCAGAACCTCAATAAATTTTTATTTCCTTCAGTGAATCAAATTATTTTCATAAAAAGTTTTATTGCGACAGAATTAAACGTTTGTGTTGACATTTCTTACATTCATCCCCTCTAAAGAAATCTCTACACTAAAGGATCCTTATAAATAATTTCCCTTTTATATATTAATGATATTTTGGTTCATGTCTAGACTAAAAATTAAAAAGCATATGCATACATTTTTTATTTAAAATTATTGGGAATTTTGTAAATTCATATAAGAATTCTATGTACAAATACTTTTACACATTTTACTAATAAAAAATATTGTTAATTATTTTATTCAATAAGAACATCTAAGAAACAAACCGTACCATAAACTATACATGAAAACAAAAAGTACTTTATTAAACAAACCAAAAAAAAAAAAAAACAAATGTTCCTTAAAAAAAAATATTTCAACGACGTCCTGTTTTAGACGAATTTTATTGTAAATTAATAATATCTATCAAAATAGTTTAACTTATATAAAATTTTAAAATACTGAATATTTAACAAAATGAAATATCATAATAAATAGTTATGCAAGTTTTGGTTAAAAAGAACCTTCACAAAAGCATTGGAGACAATTACTAACTAAATCGGTATCCAATTCTAAAGTTAAGAAATATTTTTATTAAAACTGAAACACTCTAACCTAAATATGTTATTTAAAACTTGTGGCCGTTTATGTCTATTTTTATGAATATTTACTGTATATCGTTGGGCGTATGCCGCGTTCAGTAAGTTTGATTTATTTTTTATATTTATATTTTAAAATAACAAGGTTTCAGAATAAAATTTACCTATTATCTTAGCAAATTTTTCAGAATAATTGGTCATGGGTTTGTATATTTTCAATATATTTGAAACAATTTTCAATAAAAATTTTAAATATTTTAAGTAAGTCTATGCGATTAGTCAAACGGTTTAATAATACTTGTATACAAAAATCCACATTTTCTAAAGAGTTCTATAGGCCGTTTTTTTTTCAACCCCTAACCCGGTGAAAATTACTTTTTTCGGCTTCATATTGTGTTTTTGTTTTTATTTATTTGTGCGAAAACATTTTTTATACAGAAAATTGCCCCCCCCCTTGGGCCTGTTCACGTAGCATATCGGTATATGAAACTATGTGTTCTTTACATCAGCAACTTTGTAGAAAATATTAACGCAAATGCTTTTGGGGAACATATTCGGCCTGATTACGTTTGCCGTATTTGTAGTCAAAATTTTCAACTCCATACAAAATGGTTTTGCGTAAATTTAAAATTATAAAGAAATTAAATTCTGATTATATATTTTTTTTATAATTTAATTGTTATTTATGATAAATTAAAATTGAAATAAAAATTTTTTAAAAGATGTGTTTTTTACGATTTTCAGCAAATTCGACTTATTGTCGAATTTGACTACAAAAGCCGTAATAAGGCCGATTAACCCTCTAATTCCACCAAATAACGGTAATTTTTGATTATATTGTAACAAATGGTAAAAAAAACACCCCTAAATTTCTGAAATGATTTGCTGAGACAAACTTATTGTTAACATAAAAATTAACTTTAAAAAGAAAAATAATTATACGCTTAAAAATACTGTAAAGTATTGTTATTATTCACACGATTATATAAATTTATAAATGTTAAAGATATGTATACATGTTAAAAATAAATTTAAAATAAAAAATATATTTATTATATTAAAATAAGTTAAAAAAATTAAACAACAACAACAAATAATAAAAAATGTTAAAACTTTAAAATAAAATCACACCTAATTTTGAATGATTTTCAACTAAACATAAAAAACCCAGATGAAATTAACTATATATTTTAAATAATATTACAATGACATTTTAAGGGAATTTATTTTAAAAAAATATTTAACTTTATAAAATAAAATGAAAACTGCAACTAAACATGTGTCCTATTAAAATTGTTTTTTTTTTATAATTGATTTTTTCAACTTAAATTTACTAGGATTTAGGAAAAGAAAAAATTCAAATTTTTTTTATATTTCCAATACTGAACATTATTTGTTTTTTTTGTAACTTAAAAATAATCAAAATTTATTGTTCAATTCGTTTTTATGAAAATTATATAAAAAATTGCATTTTTACAAAAGAGAAAAAAATAAATATTTAAAATATGAAGAAAAATCCATAAAATATAAAATTAACGAAAAAATTATGTACATATATACATATTTTATCTATTCTTATTAAAAAATATATTTGTGTATAAATGTGTAATAAATTATTAAAAAATATAAATAAAATATAAAACTAAACAAAAAAAAATGTTTTGTTTTAATTACATTTTCGTACACCCAAAGAAAAGTTTTTTTAATTTTCTTCCAAAGTAAGAACTTCATCTTTAAAGAAAAAAATGCAGAAAATTCAAATTTAATGGGGGAATGTTTACTATCATTTGAAAGAACATTCTTTGGCATTTATTTTTTGAAGATTATGTCTTATCAAATATTGGCCGGTGCTACGTCGCAGATGTTATATCCGTTGCGTCCAAATTTCAATGACTCGTTCGAACATTTCGACTGGTAACTGGCGAATGACACACGTGATGCTTTCCTCCAAGGCCTGAATCGAAGCGCGTTTGTCCGCATAAACTTTAGACTTTACATATCCCCTCAGGAAAAAGTCTAACAGTGTGTTATCACACGATCTTGGTGGCCAATCGACCGGCCAAAACGTGAAATTATGTGCTCACCGAAGTGTTCTCTCAATAAATCTAGTGATTGATACGATGTGTGGGAAGTGGCACCGTCTTGTTGAAACCAAATGTCGCCGAGATCACGAGCTTTAATTTCAGGCATCATTTAGTCGGTTATCATGGCACGATAACGGTCGCCATTGACGGTTACGTGTACACTCTCAGCTACGGCCGCCATATTTTCTTCACATTGTGCTGGACGTGGTCTATTCGGTCGAATATTATACAATAATGAATGCTGGTCTCAAAATGGGTGATGTTGTTGCGAATAGTACGCTCAGTAGGCCGATTATGTTGACCATAAGTTAAGCGAAGTGCACGAAACACATTCCTCACAGAACGTGAATTTTCGTAATAAAGTTGAACGATTTGTAAACGTTGTTCAGGCATAAGTCTTTCCATTATGAAATGCCAAACAATACTAAACAAAAATAACATGACAGCATGACACGACTCACACGTGATCTGTCAAAAAAAAGGCTATTGAAAAAAGTATCTCTACTTGGATTACCCTATATTTATAAAATATTTCATAAAAAAATAACCATAAAACTGTCTCCGTGGGCGGATTTTTGGTGAAAAATATAAAGTCCTCACTTTTTAAATCAGTTATATTTTAAAAAATTTCATAAATATTCTGATATTTTTTGCTTTTTATAAAAATGTTTCAAAACATTGACATTGATTGAAAATCTTTAAAGCATCGGCTGAAAAATCCATAGGGTGATACATATGTGGTGCTACTAATGAAAAGTCTATATGATTTTTTGGAATTAACAACCTTCAGATGTTACCTGTCAAGTATTAATGGCAATTCGTTCATTAGTGAACTTGTTTCAGCTGTGACGCTACTTTCACGATTTTGAAAACAATGGATTCAAAGCAATTTCGTGTGTTGATTTATCATTGCTCTTTATTGGGAAAAAACACCGTTGAAGACAAAGCTTGGCTTGATAAGTGTTATTCTGCTACATCCAGACATATGGTAGAAAAGTGGGTTGCTGACTTTAAACGTGGTCGTACTGACACATATGACGCCGAACGCTCTGGTTGCCCAAAAGAGGTGGTGATACCGAAAAACATCAAAAAAAGTTCACAAAATCGTTTTGGAAGACCGTAAAGTGAAGTGGCAGGAGATAGCTGATACCTTAAAGATATCGTAGAAACGTATCGGATTTATTTTTCATGAACATTTGTCACCAGACGTTGCCTACCATGGCCAAATTGCACGAATTACACTTTCAATTGCTTCCGCATCCACCGTTTTCGCCAGATTTGCCTCCCAGCGATTTTCACTTGTTTTCAGACATCAAAAAAATTCTCGCTGGAAAGAGATTTGGTTTGAATGAAGAGGTGATTGCCGAAACAGAGGCCTATTTTAAGGCGAAAGCTAAATCATTCTATAAAAAAGGTATCGAAATGTTAGAAAGGCGTTGATATATTGATGAATAAAGTCGAATTTTTCAAAAAAAAATTTTGTTTTATTGGGTTTAACTATATTTCAAGGATCTTAGAGAGAGGGTCAATAAGTCTGTGACTTTTTAAATAAAAAACAGGTTTTTGAATGAAAAAAAAAAACATTTTATTTTTCAATACAGTCTCTTTTGAGCTCAATACACCAACGTCCAACGTTCCTTCAATTTTTTTAAACCTTACAAAAAATAAGATTTGTCTAGGTCATCAAAATAGGTATTAGTTTATGAGATGATTTCATCTTTGGAGTCAAATCTCTTTTCGCCAAGCCATTTTTAGGCGTGGAAATAGGAAATAGTCACTCGGGGTTAGCAATTCGTAACTTAATTCATGGATTTTTACCATGCAACCTGCACATGCGTTTGTGGTCGGTTGTGAGCAAAATCGGCACCTCGTCTTGCGGAATGTAGTTATATGAAATGCAACACTGCTCTTATCAAGTACCATCTTTTAAATATCAAGCTATCAATGGCTGTCAAACACAAACTAAATGACGTAGCTTGTTCTGTCAGTAGCAGCAGTATTGGCCTTCCAGTTAAGGGGCGGGAAATTCAAAAAGTAACGTACTTATTGACTCGCACAATTTGCTACTTGTTACAATCGATTTTTTCCATTGAGGTAAAATTTTAATTTAAACATTATTATTTTTTTCTAAATTTCTTAGGCAGACCATATTTTTTGTATGTATTTCACCATTAATGTATGTATCGAGTCCATTACTAAAGTTTTTCTTGGGTAGATTTATAACAGGAAAATTTCAAAAAAAATTTGTTTTTTTTAGTGGGTATAAACGCGCAAAGCTAAAACTTTACTGGCAACACTGTTGCCAACATACATGATGTATGTTTCGCATTTTTACATCAAACACAACAAAACACGTTAGAGTTTGTCATGCAACATCAAACAACACTTGTTGTTATGTTTATAAAGAAACACAATGAAAAATGAACAAATATGAGAGCTTAACAAGAAAAAGGATGAGAGACAATAAGAAAAAATAAATATAAAAGATTTTCCAATTTGAAAAATGTTTTTGTTGACAGTGTTTCGCTGATAGCGAACGCGTGAATGCATAAACGACGGATGAAATAAAATAAATATATTAAATAAAAAAAAATATATAAAAATAAAAAATTATACATATGTATTAAATAAAATAAATTTATTATGATTCATTTTAATGGAAATTTAAAAACAAATATATTTTGTATAATTTAAAACTAGTGAACGACATTTTAAGCAAAAAAACTGCAATAGGTTTCAAACTAAATTTGTAACTTTTCAAAAGAATAACAAATGTCAAGTTTAATTATAAAGAGCCCCCTTAAATGGTTTAATTAAAGTTTTTTATTTGTTGGTATTATACAAATAAAAACCAACATGTGCGTGCGGGTGTTGTATATGTATACAATTTGCATTTGTGTCTGTGTTCCTGAGCCTGTTTGAGTTTATGTGTATTTAAACATTCGTGTCATTTACATTCATAATTAATACGCTCCATTTTTTCGTTAACAAAACATACGAAAAAAAAAATAAAAATAAAACAACACAAAAAAACAAAACCGTTAAAATACACATACTCATACACTACAAATACAACAACAACACACATAAATGGAAGAATAAAAAAGAAATGCACTTATATTTTTACTTTGTGCGCGCCGGAAGTGGTATCCTAACGGTATTTGTGTATAAACGAAGCAAAACAAGCAAAAACAAGCTTTAGTTATATAAAATATATATTTAAAAAAAAAAAAAAAGAAAAACAAACTCATGTCGGTAGTGTTAAACACAAAAAATATGCATAGTACAGTGAAACTTTACAAAAACGGAAAACAATCGCTAAATTGATTTTGTCCGTAATGTACAGGTGGCAAATATAAATTTCCATTAATGGTATTTACACACAAAACCGTAAATATCTGGTAGAAATTTGGAATGTGAAGGTTTCATGGAAGCATAAATCATGCTTGTAAATTTAAACAAAACCGAAAAATCGAAAACTACAGGTCGAAATTATGAAAATATTTAAATGAAATGAGGCACATAAGTTTCTACTGGTACTTTTCCGGTATTTGCTTAAATAAACATTTACAGCAACTTCGTTCAGATTTATCTCAATATGTTTCGCTCAGTTCATAAAAAAAGGATCAGTAGTGTGATTCCGATGTTTGTCGTTACTTTATAAAATTTCAAAGTAAATAAATTTTACTTCGAGGTATTTGGTTTATTATTTCTAGTTTTTTAAATTTTAAATTAACAACTTTCGGTAACTCAACCAACAATTATCTTTAGTTTACGAAATCTATAAAATCGTCAAGCAAGTTAGAGAATTGCACTACAGGACCCCTCCCGGAATTTAAAATTTTACTCAAATTATCTGTTTTGTAGGATTTTATATAGTGAGCAGGCAACAACTTTAATCTTTTTACTTGTTTTGTAAAAACTTATGCAAGTTTACCAAGTTTTTAGACTTTTCCGCTAAGAGCTTGAAAAAGGTTTGAAATTTTTAGCAGAATTTTTACCAACAAAATATGGGTAGAACTGTTTTTCCAAGTTTTTAACCAACAACTTTTTGTACAAAAACTAAAGTGTACCTTATTACTTGGTTCTTATTACTTGCAACGATTTTTTATTATTTTAAAGAATTATGATAATAATTTCCAAAGTCAACAAAAATTCACTTGCTGTAATCGAATTATTTAATTGGCAACGAATTCCGTTGTCAATACGAATCTTTTTTTTGGATGTAATAAAATTTATTCTAAAAAAAATGTCTGCTATTAATAGTGTCCATTACTTAAAAGTTCCACTGTATGTATTTTTTAAAAAGGATCAGAGATTTTATAGTATTGCTGAACATTGCATTTAAGAGAGTGTGTGTGTGTAAGAATTTCATAATGGATGCAAATTCGTATACAGAAATGATGTTTTTGATGACGATGCTGCCGCTGCTGTGCTGTTGGTAGTAGTGATGGTGAAGATGATGATGATGATGATGATGATGATGATGATTATGATGATGATGATGTTATGACGGTTTTGGGGTCTTTGTTTCCAAAGAGTACTCGTCGTTTGATGTTTGTTTTTGTCTTCGTTTGCTCTTGTTATCCTTTGAGGGAATAATAAAACACGACAACTCTGTGCTCTTTATACAGTGTTTTTCTTTTTTTGCCTACACCACATTGTGTACAATACTTTTGCTAAAAAGTATGCAAAATTTTTTTTATTTAAAAGTAACATTTGTGTGGGTGTTGCTATTTTGTTTTAGGCAGGTACAGGTACACAAGTGTAAAAGTTACGACGACTTAAATCTTTTATCCCACCATGTCGATGTCTCTCACGTAATAAAAAACGTTCTCTTGGCTTTATATGGGCAAATTACAAAGGTTCAGCATCTTTTCAAATTGGTTTTTTTTGCGATTCCAATTGAATTTCTTTGCAAATCCAATTAGTTTTTTAGCAGATTTCCCAATTGGATTTGAAAAAAAGGTTTAAAAACAGGGAAATTTACTCAAATTTTTGGCAGAAATCAGGGAAATTTGCTCAATTTTCCGAACCTTTGTATTCTGTATAAATTTTTTTTTGGCCGCTGCCGGCGTTGCTATCTCTATACTTATTATTCCTCTATGCTTTTATTACCATATTTTTCTGGCTCTAAATTTCATCAAATTGTCACATAACCGGCCTTTTAAATAGCGCTGGAAACTTAATACGGTAAAGCGCTGGCAGGACAAAAAGTGCTTTCCCAACCTCAAAATGATAAAATTATTAAGCTCGGACTTAAGCATTGGGGTAAACAACAAAGTCAGAATTTACTCTCACCCATCTTTGGTCGAATTTAATGATATTGTCTCTACAAATTTCAAGCTTCTCTTCATTAAAAATATCTTTATTTTGCTGATTTCTTCAACTAATTTGCTTTTATTTATTTTCACCAATTAATATTATCACCCTTTTAAGACATGAACACACAGCTTTCAAATCATTTTTTTTTTTGTCAGGAGGGTCCAATGAAAAATATTTGTTTCTTTAAAGAGTTGATCCATTCTTCTAAATATTTCACTGGTTTCATAAAATTTTCAAATATTTTTTGTAGGTCAGGCTCTGATTTTTCCAATTGCCGTATTTCACTCCGTAGAATTAGTGCAATATATAAGTTATTTAATTCAAATTTTATTTGCTCTTAAAGTGTATTTTTCTAATTTTAATATAGCAGCTTGAAAAATGGATAACAGATTATACATAATTTTCTATATAAAAAACAAAAGACTAGCACACAGAAGCAAAAAAAGTCTCAACAAAATGTTTGCAACTTTTCAATCCTGTGCACATAAAGCTTACGAAAAGAACATACGTTTAACCACTTATTTTCAAAAGCGAAAGCTCAGAAAGCTCAATAAAAACATGCTTTTAAAATTAAAGATGACAAAAAATTCCTGATAATGAAAAAGATGACAGAAAAAGGAAACAAATTTTATAGATGATTGCGAGTTAAAATAGATGATTGTCCTCTAAAAAAAAAATGACGCATGGTCACCTTAACTTAAGCCGACATGTTTTTCCAGAACGGTAGTTTAGGCGGCTAAGCCGACATGTTTTTCCAGAACGGTAGTTTAGGCGGCTAAGCCGACATATTTTTCCAGAACGGTAGTTTAGGCGGCTTAGCCGACAGCCTGCGGCGGCAGAAAAATCAAAATTCAATATATTTAAAGCAGGGGTGCCCAAAAAGTTCCTTATGGAAGAGCAAACATCAATACAATTAAAGAATAACCAATTATGTTTCAATATTTTTTATTGCAAAAACCAATACAAAAAGAAATAAATATTTCATATCATACGTTAAACAAAAACAAAATCTACATCGATGATCGCTGTCGTCAATGTTTACCAGCAAAGCATACAAAAGTGTTGTTGCCTTGGACTTGCGAGTATACAGTGAAGAACGACAAAAAAAAACTAATAAGACAATGTTGTTTGTGTGTTTCGTATTGCTAGTGCTGAGTGTGTATTAAAACACACAGCCTATAGCAAAGTGCTTTTACAAAAACAAATGAGCACCAAGCGCATAGGGCTTGGGCACCCTTGATTTAAAGCAAAAAATATTGGAAAAAAGAAAAAGTAAAAAACTTGGGGAAAAACATTTTTCAAAAGGAATAGAACAAAACTAGAAAGACAAAAAATGTACAAAATTTAGATAAAGCTCAAAAATCTTAAGGAAACAAAAAAATATTAACATATTGTTGATTAATTTTGTCAGTGTACACATACCCGAATAGTGCTTTTATGAGAGTTTAGTGATCTGTCGTAGTTTAGTTCTGTAACATTGTTAGATTGTTTGTGTCACTTTTCACATTTGTCACTATCCACTTAGGTAATAAGATCTTTCGATTTATTTCGAACTTCCTCATTTAAGACGAGGCCTCAGGACTCAGTTGACAAATTAAATTTTTATACAAAATTTTATTAATTTAATGAAAACTTTTTCTGATTAAATTTTAACTTCACAGATTTTCTCATTCTTCTTATTTAAATTAGTATCATGTATTTTATTTAGTGTTATGCACATATAAATAAACTTAAATTTATTTCATTTTAGACATGCACAAACATTTTTTACCCCCTTCCCCTTTTGATTTGTTGAAGATTTCCCAAAAGAGTATAATTGAGTCCAACCAAAAAACTACAACTGGCCGTTGTGTGGAGACTGTAAAGCTAAATAATTACGAACATACACCGGTCTAGACTTATAATAAACCGATGTAAAATTTAAAACTGTCTAATAAATATTATGTGACGGTACTACTGAAGAGAAAATACTCGAATAACTTATATAGGAGGGTGCTTGATTTATGAATCCGCCGATTATAAACGTCCCAAACGTCGCCAACTGCATCGGCTTAAACAGGCTGGCGGCTGAACCGTTTGACTAAAACAAACAGACAAGATATTAGATATTTTACTTCCAACTAGCCCGCGGCCTCAAATTGTATACCTAAGGCCACATAAAATCAAAAGTATGATTGTTCAAAAGGGAAAGAAAATTCCTCCTACTTTCCAGGGTCTAAATATGAACTTTAAGGATAGTAGCTAATACTAAGGGTTTATTCTGGATAAGAAACTATCTGAGGGAGACCATATCTAAAGCAGGGTGATTAAAGTTCGGCATGTGTGAGCAAGAGCCGAAGGGCACGGGACAACTAAACTAGTGTTTTTTTGCAGGATCCTTACTACATACGTAGGTGTGCAACACCGTTTTCCAGGCGAAGATGATGGATATGACGGTGTACATTCGATTTTTGAATATGAACAATTTTTAGAATTGGGACACTGTCAAAATAATCTAATCAAGATAGTGCTAATCTGCAAGGGGGAGATTAGCAATGGGCCATGATTTTGTGACGCAATCCGCTTCTATGGTTTTACAAAAACAATCGGGATGACCCTCGTTAAATCAAGAACGGGAAAGGAAAACTCTATGGTTTGTAGGGGTTGTGAGGAGCTAGCCTAGCTATTGCTAGAATCTGGCCAAAACTTTTGGCAAGCGGACGTTTTACCGTATTTGGAGTGTTTAAGGGAAAACTGATTGACTACATGAAGGAGACTGACAGTGGAACAGGTGAGTGTGGGAGAAACCCACACTCACGATATACTTTCCGTTTCCCTATATTTTGTTTAACAATTTGAACCAGTCATTCAAAAAACAAACTATAAAAATACGGACTTTCAGCAGACTTTTAGTTAAATTTAAAATTTGATAGTTTTTGTTTCTTAAAATATAAATTCGAATAATTCCTTTTCATTTTTTTTATCAAAATAGTTTGTTTAAATACAAAATTATCTCAATACAAATTACAAGAAATCATTCACAAACACATACAAGCATATTTTTTTTTTTTTTTTTTTTTTCCATATTTTTTATTATTTATTGAATCTTCACTTTTAAAAACTGTGAACTAACAATAATTATCCAAATCTTAAAACTAAATATTAACTGTTAAGTCCAGCCAGTGCCAGACTGATGTTGTGTGGTTCAACTGGGACCATTATTTCCCCTTATTATTAGCGGACCAGATCCGCAGTGTCCCTCCTCCTAAGACGCTGGTGGCCGTGATTATCAGTTAAGTTACGGGCTAGTATGTTGGGGTGTGTTTCCAGTTTTGTTAAATAGCGTTGACAGTGTCTAATAATTTCATCTTTGACCAGGGGTACATTCAGGTCTTTATGTATGTTGTAATTCCTAACATACCAGGGTGCGTTCGTGATCGTCCTCAAGAATTTATTTTGCATTCTCTGAATTTTCCCTATATTGGACGCAGAGGCAGTACCCCAGAGCTGAATTCCGTAGCACCATATGGGTTTCATGATCGAATTGTAAATGAGTAATTTGCAGTCCAGGCCTAGTTTAGAGTTTTTGCCAGTAAGCCAAGCGAGCTGAGCAGTTTTTAGCCTCATCTGAGTTATTTTCGCATCTATATGATTTTTCCACGTGAGTCGACGGTCAAGGAGAATACCTAGATATTTCACACATGTGTGTTGGGGTATATTCAGATTATTAATTTTAATGAGTGGACACGTCTCTTTTCTCAGTGTGAAAGTAATGTGGATACATTTCTGTTTATTCACCTTAATTTTCCACTTATCCAACCAAGCTTCCAATTGTGAAATGTGAGTCTGTAACATTCTAGACGCTATTTTTGAGTCATCGTGGACGCTTAAGATTGCAGTATCGTCAGCGAAAGTCGATGTGTGGGTATTAATATCTAATGGCATGTCTGAAGTATAAATGATATATAACAGAGGACCCAAAATGCTACCTTGTGGAACTCCGGCTTGTATATCTTGAGGAGAGCTGACAAAACTTTTTTCAGCAAGAGTGAATTTTCGATTTGTTATATAGCTTTTGAGTAGCTTGTGAGTATTTGTTGGTAACAAAAGTTTTATTTTAAACAGTAGACCTTCATGCCAAACCTTATCGAAAGCCTGTGAAACGTCGATAAAAAGGGCAGAGCAGTATTTTTTCTCCTCGAACGTTTAACCAGCCTGTGGGCTTGCTCAATGGTGCTGTGTTTTCTCCTGAAGCCAAATTGGTGTGATGGAATACAGTTGTTTTGTTCCACATAAACAGTTATCTTTTCCATTAGGATTTTCTCGAACAGCTTTGACAAATTGGATAATAGGCTTATAGGCCTATACGATTCCACTTTTGTGTAGTCTTTGCCTGGCTTGGGTATCATTTTAACGAGTGAAACTTTCCATTCTGGGGGATAGTATTCAAGGCGTATAATAGCATTAAAAATAAAGAGAATTATCTTTAATGCTATACGGGGTAACTCCAAGAGCATCCTGTTACCGATTCCATCGATACCAGGAGCTTTTTTGGGGTTTAGTTCAAAAATAGCCTTTTCGACCTCTCTCATCTCAAAAGTTAATCGGGTAGCTGCTCGGTGCTGGGGTAAAATCGGTGGCAACTCTGTTACAGAACTTGTTATATTTGGCGTGAATACTTTTCTTAAATGTTCTACAAACAGATCTCCTTTTTCAGTATCATTTCTAGCCCAACCTCCGTCTAATTTTCTCAAAGGAGGCTTACATAAGACAGGTCTTTTTAAATTTTTCGTCAGTTCTTGATGTTGGATCTAAATTTTCAAGATATCTGTTTAATGAAGCAGTTCTCTTATGTTCAAGTAGCTTTCTTAATTTTTTAGTGCATTCTTTCAATCGTTCCTTAAGTTGAGGAGATCTGTGCTGTTGCCACTCTCTTCGAGCTCTTCTTTTTTCATTTAAGAGTCGTTCGACATCGGCAGACAAAATAATATTTTGTCTGTTGTGTCGGGGGGGTTTGGTAGCAAGTTGAGCAGCAAGTTTGAGATTTAGTTAAAAATTTTGAATCGAGAGGTCGATATCTTCCGGTGTTCTTAGCGGTATGTTTTCCGAGCAATGTGTACTGATAAATTTTTTATACTTCAACCAATCTGTTGTTTTGCCTGTCAGTGCTAAGTCACCAGAGGGGGGTACAATTCCTCGGGGGTTTAAAATAGTAACAACTGTAGGTGTGTGATCAGATGAGAGATCCAATAATGGTTCTACATGGACCAATTCTCTCGCAATAGACATTGTTATTCCAAAGTCTATCAGATCGGGTATTTTTCGACGATCCGTTGGCCAGTACGTGGGTTCTCCACTAGAGATCACATCCATACCCAGCTTAGAAATTGTATTAAACAAAACACGGCCCTTAGGGGTAACAAGCCGTGACCCCCAGAATGTATGCTTGGCATTATAGTCTCCAGCTGCCAGAAAACGCGGTCCTAATGATTCGAAAAAGACTGTGTACTGATCCTCCGTTATGGAGAATCTGGGGGGAGAATAAATTGACGAAATCACCAAGTCCCTATCGAATTCTTCAAAACATATAGTAGTGGCCTGAAGATAATTTTCGCAAAGATCACACATAAGAAAATGTTTTAATCTAGATTTAATGAGAATAGCTGATCCTCCACATGACCTGCCTCTTGGGTCCTTAGTATCATACATTGTGTACCCGCGAATTGAAAATGAACTTCTCAGGGTTAAATGGGTCTCAGAAATAAGCATTACGTCAATTTGCTAATTCCTGAGAAAATACTCGAGCTCTTCTTTATGTTGGCATATGCCGTTAGCATTCCAGTAACATATTTTCAAACTGTTCATGGTTTAGTTAACAAAGCTTGCATCAAAATAGACTGATTTCTCATCATCTCTTGCATCATATTACTCATTGAGTTTGTAAAGTTAGTAACAGTTTGAACCAAGGATTCAATGGATGCTTCAAGTCTGCTGAAATTTTGTATCTGGGGTTCAGATTGAGAAAGTGGAGCAATTGGATTGACTTGTGCGGTTTGTGGAGTTTTTGGGGGCTGTGGTTGTCCTCTTAGAACTTCAGAGTATGAAGCACTGTTGGTGATAATTTGTGGGTATTGTGGAATATAAAATTCGGGTTCCAACTGTGATTTCATTCGGGGGTTTCGGGTTCTGTTTAAATTTGAGTTTTTTAATTTTAAATATACCTCACAACCCCTCTGGGGTTACCGCAATTGCTACATTTCTTTTCAGTATTTACTGTCTTTGGTTTGGTGCAGTCAGCTGTGCTATGCAGCTCACCGCAAACTACGCAAACTGCATGTAGTCTACAATAAGACCTAGTGTGACCATACTCCTGGCAGTTCGTACACTGAGCAGGTCCTCGTCGCTTATGTGGTGCTTCAACTGTAACTCTATAGTGTAGCAAGTACCTAAGTTGATAATTCAACTCGGAAAAGGGGTTGGGGGAGCTTATCCCGGTTTCTAATATTAACAACGGACTTAACTTTAAAGCCGTTGATTTCGAGTGCCTTCTTTACTTCAAGTGGGTCATTGTATGATTCAATACCCTTAATGACTATCTGAAGACCTTTGCTGCTCTTCAACTGGTAAGTATAAAAATTTTTTTTCTGGATTCAAGAAATGATACTAATTTTCTGAAATTGGATTCACATTGAACTTGAATCTTAGTTTCAACAATTTTGCCATTTTTTATTGGAACAATATAAAAAGAGTTTTCCCCAATAAGGCTGACTAGGGTTTTAACAAATTCATTTGAATTTTGCTCTCTTAGATAGATAGGGGGAGGTCTTTGTGGTTTAGGTATCACCGGGGCATCATTATCTTCGCTTTCCAGTAAGGCAAAACGGTTTTGGGATTGAGTGACATTTATTTCACCTCTACTAAGCTTAGGATAGGGAGCTGTTTTAGCCGATTTTGGGCTTCTTTTCCTTTTAACTATTTTAACATACCTGTCTAATCCAGTCTGTACCAATGGTTTGGCGGTAATGATGACTGGCAGGTCAACATTGGGTGTTGCGCCAGTTGAGGGGTTAATAGTTAAACTACTTACTGACGGAAAGTGAAGCATACTTTGGGGCTGTTTCAAGTTATTAGGTTGAGCCATAATATTAATATCACTGTTTAACGTAGCAGAAGATGTTGTTGGTGTTTTAATAGTCTCACTATTTGTTGATATTGTAGCTGTAGGTTTTGGTGAAGTCAAAGCAGACAGCGTTTTGTGTGTTGTTGTTAAACTAGGCACTGTATTTGTTGGTACTTTTATATTTTCATGTTCCTTTGTGTTATTGGTTTTAATTTTTTCACATGAGAGTAAAGGAGAACATGAACGGGATCTCTCAATTGTTTTTGCGGTTAAATAATTTTTGTTGTAATTGGGATCACTAATGTTTTTATTAACATTGATGTTGTCTCCCTTTAGAAAAACGTAGGCATTTCTGCCATTTGCACTGAGCCTTCTCTCCTCTTGAATTATAGAGCTCATATACTCTTTTCTTTATAAGAAAGAAAAGAAACAAAAAACAAAAAAAAAAAAAAAAATAAAACAAACAAGACAAATCCCTGTTTGTTAAGGGTTTTTTATAAAATGTTTTTTTTTATTTAAATTTTAAATTGAACACGGTTTATTTGTTTTTTGTAATAAATATATTATTTTTTAAGCGTCCAAGCGCTGTTGTTTTTTACACACTAATAAGCCGATATTTTAATAAATTCACGGACCGAATAAATAACACGTCTATCCTTATTGAGAATTTATATGGAGATACAAGCATATAAAACAAAAATATTAACCTATGTGTGTGTTCTGTTTTGCAATTACACAAACAAAAAAAAAACTTTCAAACTTGAAAAACAAACTACAAACAATTTTTTTTCTAACGTATTGTGAGTTAAAAATTTATGATTCTTTTAAACGACGTTCGATTGTTTTTACTACCTTTTTCGATTATTAAACAATGATTGAAAATAAACTACAAAATTAATTTAATATATATTTTTGTGATTGTTATTAACGAAATTATGTTGTCAGTGCAATATATTTGATCCGTATCTTTCTATTTCGGCAAATAGTCTTACGCTGAATACTTTTTCACCACAGTTTATGCAACGTGGCTCCGTGTGAATGTGTATGTGATTCAAAGTGTCCTCTTTTTTCGTTCTGTGTAGTTAGGGGGAGAGAGAATTTTGAGGCAACTTTAACAACAACTGTGAAACCTTTATATATACCAACCAACAATATAATGGATGCCAACCAAGCCAATGTTAAACCAAAAATAAAAAAAAAACACAAAATCAAACAAAACCACCAGCAAACTAAATCCTTTATAAATGAACCTACTCTCTATCAATACTCCTACCTCTCCTCTGACCACCCACCCAATCACCCATTTTCTATACACCCCCTCTCTTTTTCTGTCTTTCATTTCGTTCGTTTATTGCTTTGCTCCCAACATCTCCTTCTCGTCCTTTTCTACATTTCAGGCCTCTTAGTAACTAGTTAGTTGTATGCCTTATATACAAACGCGGGAAATATGCTTTTAAAACAGCAATTAAAGTACATACAACAACATCAAAGTTAAAGGAAAAATCTTTTTGTTGTTGTTGGTATACTATATAAGTTTAAATGTATGTGTTTGCATGTAGGTATGTGCATCATTGTACCTAAGTGTGTGTTTTTCTAGTACCCAATGGGGATTTTCAAAAGCTTCATTTATATAAAAGAGAATTCTGCAATAATAAAAGAAAAGCCGAAAAAGTCGAATAACATCAAAGGAACTAATGCCATTATGGATACAAAACAACAACAACACAACAAACGAACAAAAAATCATTATAAATTTATACAACATATTAAACATCCTAGTCTTGTAAAAGGTAACATTTCTAAAAGGACCTAAAGAAAAAAGTTACCCTAATGCGTTAGTTATAGCGGTAAATCATTGGAAATGTCTTAGATCTACAAAAGCATCCTCCTAAAAAGTTTCGACACTAAAGTTGTTTCAAAATAGGATCAAACAACAATAAAAGAAAGCCGAAAAAGTCGAATGACATCAAAGAAACTACAAAGAAATACTTAGATGAAAATAATATGAATTAGTACGACAAATGGGTATTTAACATCAAAGTCCTGCAAAGTGTATAATTAACGGAAGGATTTTTATTTGTCACAATTTTCAATTATGTTGTTTCGAATGCTACTTTTTCGGACAAATGCATTTTTTAAAAACACATAAGTTGTGTTTTATTTATTGCCGAAGACTACTTTCAGGATTTTTAAAAATGTTTCCGTTCGCCCAAAATGAATTCGTCAAGTTCATGGAAATAACCATTATTGACATTTTAACTTGAAATTACACAGAAATCTGATATATTGGACGTGTGAGGTTCTAAGCACCAGTATTATAGTCACAACTTATTAAGACTTTTGACTTGAATTTTTCTTAAGTAAAAAAAATTCTAATAACTTAATGAATGACTTAAGTAAAATACTGGCTCTAAGACCGGAATAGTTTTTAGCGTAAAAAATATAATAAATTAATTTTGATGTCTATATATTCAATACCATACAATCAGTTCTGATGTTTGTTGCTACCAAAAGTACCAGGCGAAGACCCTCTTTATATTATTCCAATGGACTTAGAATCACTTTCTTGTTGTTATTTGGGAAGTTAATAAGCGCAGATCGCTAAATGGTGCCTTTAATAAAGGGTAATTTTTTTGCTATTTGGTTTGCCATTTCACCATGAATGGACTTACAAATAAACAAGGCTTGCAAATTTTTGAATTTTATTATCAGAATTCGTGCTCTGTTAGAAATGTGCTGCTATTGAAAAATTGTATTCAGCGACGAAGCTCATTTTTGAATCAATGGGTACGTCAACAAACAAAATTTTCGAATTTTGGTGTGAAGAGCAGGAAGTTCAAGAGCTGCCAATGCACCCTGAAAGATACACTGTTTGGTGCAGTTTGTGGGCCGGCGGCATCATTGGACCTTACGATGAACGATCAAAGTCGCAACGTTACAGTCAATGGAGCAAGGTACTATGCAATGATTACCGACTTTTTTTTGCCCAAAATGGAATTTTCGATATTTTAACACCATTGAACATTTCCCGAAATGATTATACTCAAATGAAAGGTAATATTATGTGAAATTCAATTCCATAAAAATTAAAAAAAATCTAAAGTATTAACTACTCCACAATATGGACCCATGAAGTATTTTTCTCTGGGTAAGGGGTTAAAAATAGAAGCATCGCAACTCGAAAAGAAACAAGGTTAGAGACCAAAATAATTTAATAAAGTTTTGGTAGAGGGATATGCAAAAAAAATAAATTTTTGTTGAGTAGTGTTGCTTTTTGTTAAATTTCCAACTGGAAATGCCATTTTGCAAACACATACACAGGACAGTCAGTCCTTTCCGGGAAAAGGTTTCAATATGACTCAAACCTTACTATAGTGTAGGGTGTATGATAGTCAGCATTGACTATAATTTTTTTACTTGTTTGAAATAACAAAACCTCGCGGTTTCAGTTTTAATCGCACATTTAATACACTTGACGGTCATATCTAATAAGATCTAGTTCCAGATCTGTTTATATCTAAAGAGTTTGGAAAGTTAGATTACTCATGGCTAGATATGAGCAGATCTTGTCAATAGGATTATATCATATCTGGTACCAAATATGTTCATATGTTAAAATTAGGTATAACTTTAATAATTTCAGTTTAAAGTTTTTATTTAATCGATAAGATATTATAAGTACAGATCAAATTGCATGTGTTTATACAAGGTGCGCCAGAACTGCGTATATTTGTTAAGATCAAATTAGATCTCAAATCTGTACACAATTTTGAGGCCAAATAAGATCTGATAGAAACAAAGCTAATAAAATCTGGACAGATCTGTTTGTGTAATATACTTTATGGCCAGATCTGATTAGATCTTGCGCCAGATTTCATATTACAAAGATCTGAAATTATGATTAAACATTATTAGATTTAATCATATATGATAAGATATGGTATATGTTTTACATTTTTTGGCCAGATCTGATCAGATCTAGCACCAGATTTCACACCTACAAAGATCTGGAAAATTTGGTGATTTCTGTGGACAGATGTGAGCAGTTCTGGTCGTATAGGGTCATATATGGTGCCAGATCTGTTGATATCTGATGACAGACTTTTGACATTTGGGCCACAGGTCATATTGCACGCGACTCAATCCGTACTTTGAGAGATACCTTTTCAGCGCGTGAATTCTCAGGTTTCGGTAATTAGGCTTGGCCAGCCAAATCTCCCGATTTAATTATACCGGACTTCTTTTTCTGGGGATATTTTAAGTCGCCCCTCCTTGAAAAAGTTAAAAGAACTACATTCATGAAGAAATTTACAACGTTACACTACAAATGCTGCGCATAGTTTCTCAAAATGTTAGCGAAAGTCCCTAAGTTTGCATCAACGCCGACAGCGGACATAATTTTTCACAATTGATTGAAACTAAATTAATAAGTGCGAATAAACATAATCAGTTGAAAACCAAATGAGGTTTCTCTTTAAACAAAAGTTATAGCGGGTGGAGTTTTTGCTCCACCCTGCATTACCAAATATTGCGAACATAAATTGTCAAATATTTGTTAACTCTCTTTTGAAAATGACATTCCGCCGTATACCCAATACTCGAAAATAAAATATGAGATAGACAGAGATGACGAATCTGATTAGATTAAATTGGACATGACTATATATGATGCGCCAAAACTGCCTAGATCTGGTACACTCACCAAAAAAAGTCTGTAATGGCAACTGAAAATTTTGCTGTTATTACGGGAAATTTTGCTAATTTGAGCCCAGCGGTATTTTATGCTAATCTTAGCAACACATGTTTGCTGACGTGTAGTACAATGAAATTGTTAGAAAAAAATAGCTGCCGCTACTAAATTTTAGTAAACTTTATGTAAAGTGGAATTTAAAATCTGTTTGCTAAAATCAGCAAAAAAAAATTACTAAATATTATTAATATTAGTACAAAATTAAAAATTTTCAAAATCAAAATTTTATTATTTTATTTATTTTTTCCAAAATGTATTTTAGACAAAATTAAAAAAAAAACAAGGGCTTAAAAATTTTAAATATTTTTGAAAAATATTTTAGTTAATGTTTTTTACTTTTAAGGTCATATTTTAAAGGTTGGTTGAAAAGTTCCTGCGCTCACCAAGAAATGACGCTGCTAGCTCCAAACTTTTTTTCTCAAGTTTGTATAACTGTCCTGAGAACAAATGCAAAGTTGCAAGTCATTCTGTCAATTCTTTCTTTGTTTACAAGCCATTTGAAGTTGACGTGCCATTGATTTTTTTTTAATGCAGTCATTAGATTCTTTGTTTTGAAGGGTTTAAAAGCAAAGAAAATTTATGAACAATTGTTAGAAGTGTATAAGGAGTCCTCACCTTCAAAACGCACCGTTGAATTTTGGGCTGGTGAATTTAAACGTGGTCGTACCAGCCTTGAAGACGATCCATGCGAAGGACAACCAAAAACTTCAACCACAGCAGAAATCATTAAGCAGGTACATAATATGGTTAGTGAAGATCCAAGTTTGACTAAGCGTGAAATTGCTTATGCCATAGGCATCTCAGACGAACAAGTACTCCATATTTTACATGAAGAATTACGTATGAAAAAACCGACTTCATGGTGGTTCTACCACCATGATCTTAAATTGAAACAAGAAAGTTTACAGTGGACTGAAGCTGGTTGTTCAGCTCCAAAGCAGGTGAAATCACAACGATCAGCAAAGAAGGTTATGGCATCAGTTTTTTGGGATGCAAAAGGAATTTTGTTGATTGATTATCTTCAGAAAGGTAAAACAATCAACTCTGAATATTATTGCAATCTTTTGGATCAGCTGGATGCAAAAATTCGTGAGAAAAGACCTGGTTTAAAGAAGAAAAAAATCATTTTTCATCAAGACAATGCACCTGCTCACAAAAGTGTTTTGACGATGGCTAAATTCAAAGAATTAATGTACGAATTGCTTGAACATCCACCGAATTCACCAGATTTGGCTCCCAGTGACTACTAGCTCTTCAGAAATCTCAAACGGTTATTTTGCAGAGCTTCCGGAAAACCATTATAAAGATGGGATAAAATTATTGGAAGATCATTGGAACAAGTGTATTGAGCTTCTAGCAGATTATATTGAATAAAAAAATATATTTCGTAACAAAAACAGTATTATTTCATTTCGAGCGCAGGAACATTTCAACCAACCTGTAAAGTGCTGTTTTAAGTGGATGTCCTATTTTTAAACATGAATTGTTATATTACTTTCGGTCCATTTTTTTTTTTTTAATCTATGTAACATTTTAAGGCAATTAAAATTTGTGGGTGTAAGTTTTAATTAGAAATAACATTTCCTTCAATATCCACTTTTTAAAGTCAGTAAAATTTAGCAAATCGGTTTTCGAAAATTTGTAAAATGATTTCTGAAATTAGCAACAAAAATTTGTTAATAGTCTGTAATTTACGAAATGTAAACAGCAAAAAGATTTGCTAAATAATAATTTGTTTACTAAAAATCAGTACAGTCAGTAAATAGTAAAGTACAGTCAGTAATAGTACAGTCAGTAAATAGTAAAGTGGGATTGAAAACCGTTTACAAATTTTTTCCTACTAACTTTTTTTCTGAGTGTATAATTACATCTAGTAATGACATCTGGTCAGATCTGTTCCTTTTTCCCCGGGTAAAAAAATCTTATTACCTGTGTAACAAATTTTTTTTTTCAATATTTTCCACATAATCGACAGACGGCAAGGATAACGTATGAGCAATTAAATATTGATCTTATGCACTGATTGTGTTTTTTTTATAAATGAATGTAATAATTTTGCCCATTGCCACGTCGAATCAATTAATAATTTCTAATATCGCTTTTAGGTTGGCGTATTCTATTTATTTATTATGTGAATATCTTCTTAGTTGTCATATTTTCTGTAATCTTAGTTTATTTATAAATTTATGGTATGCTTTACCCATTCGCCCAGGTGTATCCACTTGCAATATAAAAATAACTATTTTGTTTCCAACTGGGATATTTTTATATAAAAATGTTCACCACTTTATACATAGAAATCTTTTTGTATTTAAAATTTCTCTTTGATGTTGCTTTTTTTTATTCTACAACACAGAGATTCATTCACATCAAGAACATCGTCATCATCATCATCAGAATGATTTTTAACGTTTTATTTCATTTTATGTTTTCAAAAAAGCAAAAACAAGTTCAACTTCTGTATGCAAATCTTTGTTGACTTTTTTCTTAGTTTTTCGTTTTAAGTTTTTTTTTTTCATATTCAACTTTGTCTTGTCACTTGCTTTTTGTTGTAGTATATCGTACTAAATATTGCCTCAAATTATACCATGTAAAAGTTCTGACTCTTTTTTTTTTGTACAAATGTCAAAAAGTCTTAATACAATTATATCTACATTCAGATAATACAAAAAAGAAAAACTTAAATAAATAAAAAATAACTTTGTACAACATATAAAACAAAAAATAAACGAAAAACATTTTCTTCTTTGAAATGTGTGTTTGAACTTTATTTAAGTGCAGGTCAATTGGTTTCAATTAATAATGCTGGGGGGATAAAACTTTCATTTGATGTTTTACCGTTTATGAAAATTTTCTCGTGGCTTTTTTTTTTTTTTTTTGATAAAGAATTCATAATATAAGAAAAAAGATGTAAATATTTCTGTTTGTTTCGTTTTTCTGCATTTTCTTTAAAATAAAACATGTTGATTATTGATTTGTAAATATTTTATGATTTTTTATGAAAGGTGTTTATTATAAAACTTCGGAAACAACAACCATTTTACCAGCAAATGTAAAAATTAGTTTTGATATTATAGTTTGAAAATTTTATTGTAGATAAATATCTTTGAAAGTTAGGTTTAGCACAAGTAAGTATTATTAACATTTGGGGTATTCACAGTAAGGCGCTATTTAATATCTGAAACAAACTACAAATATGTTAAAAGGTTCAGATGAAAAAAACAAGTAAAAAGGCTTAAATTCGGCTGTGCCAAATCCACCAATGTCCTAAAAAAAATGTTCTTTACTGTTTTTGATACAAATAATGTAAAAAACTTTAGATAAAAAATTATGGAGGTTTTTGAAGTGAACAATTTTTTGTGATAGAAAAAATATTTTCAGTTAAAAAAAATTTTTTTTGAGGTCAAAAAAAACTAGTAGTGAAAAAAATTTTTTGAGGTGAAAAACATTTCGAGATGAATATAAAATATTATTCAATCTCAGCCACTAGTGAAAATATTTTACTTGCCAGTCGCTACTACCCAGCAAAAATAAATAAAAGTGATTCTTAAGGAATCAATTTTTCAAAGTATGACTTAGTACTGATTTTTCTCTTTCAAATCAAATCTTTTTTACAACTTCTAAAATGTGATTTCGTTTATGGGATGGAAAATACAACGATTTTGCATTAGAACATGTCTAAAAATTTATAAATTTTGGTACTTCAGAAAACAAAAAGTTTTTATAACAATATTGTATATGTTATTTACCCAGGGTTGCCACCTATATGAAATATTTAAAATATAGGTTAAAAAAGTTTTTCGGGACAAGTCGTATAAAGCCGAAAGAAAACAAATACCAAAAAAGCTCAGACAACCTCTCTCAATTAAATTTAATAAACAATATTATGTGTTTAATACAGCTCAAATAAACAAAAAATTCCTATACAAATGTGCTATTCGAAAAAAAAAATGGTTTTTAGTAACAAAAATATTCGGATATGTTTTATATACCGGAGGATGCGTCATTCTTGACTGCACTTTTTAACCCCTAAACGTGACGGACCCAAATTAATACGTGTCTACTACTTTTTTGTCATCTAGAACATTTGGGTTACACCACTTGCTAGTTTTTTTGTAACTTCAAGCAATAGATACCTATCAGGGCTTCACCGTGGTATGTTGCCAAGATGGTTTTCAGTCCCAAACCTGGGATGGAAAATATACGTTAACAAAAAGTTTGTTAAAAATATAAACAAATTTTTGAAAAATCCATTGAATCCATTTTATTGAAATGTCTCGAACGATTGGTGGCAGTGGCATTACTCCGAAACCCTCCTTATTGGCAATATCATGCGTTGCAGTATCATGCGGCTCTTCAGGATCTTGTTTCAAGATCGAAAAAGGTTAAGACAAATGGTAAACCACGCTGGGTGTTTTTGTTAATATTAGGGGCTTGTGACAATGCTACATTTGCCTGTATGGGGTCTTCGGTGAGGGCGGATGGAGTGGACTAAGTTCTTCTTAAGAATTGTACTCACTTTATGACATTTAAAAGGTTCTTTAAAGTCAGTGGGGCAAAAAAGTTACAGTTGAGTTCGGATATAATGCCCACAAGGGGGTGTACTCTCTCCTCTAGTGTAATTTTCATGGTCAAGTCACTTTTAGTGGAAATTCAGGCTTAAGGTGTGCACATCCTGACTTATTGTGGATGATGTTTGTACTTTGGTGTGTGTGCCTGTTGCCTATAAAATAGAGAAATTCAAATTGAAAATCAACGAACACTACTCCCTCTTCCCTCCTTTCCATAACCTATTTCCCTAATTCCAACACAATACACTGCATAAGTAGGGGCATCCCCTGAAAAAGGCACTTGGATCTACGGTTAGGAGTGCAAGCGCCAGCTCAACGAGGTTCCTATGGGGAACAGTATATGCCTTCTATGGGTACCGAGTCATTCCACCGAGTGGAATGACCGAGTAGTTGGCAAATATTGGTTCAGTTTTGACTCCAATTAATCCAGAAACGCAGCTGCTGGTTATCAGCATGTCATTGTTAGTACATTGGATCGGCTCATACACGAAATCTGTTTTCATTGAGAGATGGTCAGCCGGGACTACTTGCGGAATCCAGATGGAATTGTGGAAAGATTTCTACTTAGTTTCAGTAGAGCTGACTAACGTTGACTTACTGTTTTGATGCCCGTCATATGGCCAAGATGGTCATTGTCTATGACCCATTGTGTATCTCATATTTGGAGGATGAGGACACGACAGAATATTTTGAAGATCCAGACGGACCATTTTGGGTAATGGCGTCTTGCTTATGGTTTCTGTCTCATAAGAAAATCGTCACTGCCCTGCCAGATTTTATTAGGAAGACTGGGAAGTTCCAGACGTGCACTCCTCTATTCTTTTCTAATTTCGATTACATTTTTCTTTTTTTTGGGGGGGTATGGTACAATGAACAATATTTGATCTGAGTGCCGCGGACTTGACTCTGTCCTTATCCAGGCCACCTCAACTTAGGTATATAAGCACTATTGCCAGGTTTCATAGTGGACTATGGATCGATTTCTAAATTATGTACTAAAACTAAGTATTATTAGGGTCTTACCGTTTGAAAGCCTATTAATAAATTACTATACAAACTCTATTTTATGAATATAAATTCAAAATTTAAAGAATTATTTTATTGTAACAATTTACGTTGACATTGCTAACAACAAGTTTTCTTTTTACTTTTGCATTCAAACAAAAAATTTACAACTTTATTTTCTTTTTATTTACAGAAATCTACACATAAACTATATAATTCTTTAAAATTATTTCAAACATAAAATAAATTAATGAAATAAAGACCAACCCACAAACATAACAAAAAAAAATACTTTAAAAATAATAAATAGTGAACAAGTGCCATAAAAAATTATGAATGAGACAATTAAAAGTAATAAAGATTAATTAAAATTCACTATAAAAAAACTGAAGCAATAAAAAAATTATTTTGAAACTAGTGATAAATTTCAAAAAAATAAAAAAAAAAATAATATAGAAAAAAAAAGCAGAACAACACTGGATAAAAAATGCAGAAAAATATGCATATAAAGGAAAATATGCAAAAAAAATCTTAAACTGATAAACAGCAAATTACAAGTAATTGTAGCTGTCGACAATGACGTTGTTGTCGTGGTCGTAAACCTCATTATTTAAAACAGAAGAGAGAAAAAACACAAACTATCAGAAATCCATAAAACAAACTACGATTACAACTTGTATAAATCAGTTAATATTTAGTCCGAGAAGAAGAAGAAACATAATCAATGCAAATTTCAATTCAACATTAATGGTGAACAAATAAATAATTATGCAGAATTTACACTTCCCATCATCATCATCATCGTGGTATCTACTTGTGCTAATAGGCCTGATATTGTCGACGTTAATGTCATTAATGCCTTTGGTAACTTCCGTTCGCCATATTGATAATGATGAATACAATTACAATGATGATGTTGTCGAAGTACATGGTGATAATGGTGGTAGTGTTAGTGTTGGTATTAATAAGCAACATTTACAACACCAAGAACAACACCAAGCACAACAGCAACAACAACAACTATTACTAAAACGTCGTAGTAGTAGTAGTAGTGGCAGTCAAACCAATCATCGTCAAAATGAATCACAACATTGGAAACGTATTTCAAAACAATATTCAAATAATAACAACAACAACTACAACTATCAACATAATAGCAATAATAAATTATTAATGGCTCTTACAAAATTTCAAAGTTCTGAAACTCAATATGCCGATGATGAAGAAGACACTGATATAACTGACAATAATTATCATTCAGTCGAGAATAATGATTCAGAAGTTTCCGAAGATAACGATGATTTTAATATAAAAGATTCAATAGATTCCATAATGTCTACTGATGTTAAACCACATACACATCCTCCTTATGGTGAGTTCTGAATTTGATAACAAACAAATACAAAAAAAAAACAAACATTTTATGTGAATTTCTAATTTAGATTCTACGAATTATAAACAAGTTTCTAATTTGTAAATATTTTATAAGTTCATAGAAAAGGTTATCATGCAATCAATTCTTTTATATTTTTAGAATGTATACACTTAAAATAATATGTCTGAAGAAATAACTCAAAAATCATTTAATTTAACAGAAACGTGTAAAAAAAAAATTAGTTGCATTTTTAATTATAGTAAACTATGAAAACAGTATTTTTTAGAGGTGAACTGATAATTTTTTGCTTAAAATATTTTGCTTCAAAACATAATAACTGGAAAACGGTTAAGAATTTCGACTTTAAATTTAAGGTAACGTGTAGTAACTACACACGTTTTTTGTAATTAAAAGAAACAACTTAAAAATTATATACAAACATTGAAAAAAAAAATAACTGTAAAAACAGTAATTTTTATCGATATTTCAGAGTTGTTTAAAAATGTTTGTAGTAAAATTTTATCAGTTATCTTTACATAATTGTTAGTTATTTTTCTGCATTTGTTAGTTGCTTTTTAACAGTTAAAAATAACTTATTTTAAAGGCAAATACAAACGCTTGTTGCCTGCACATAACTTCTTCAGACAAAGTTTTTTAAGTGCAATTTATTTTTCAAAGTGTATTTTTATACAAAAAAGCTGATTTTATTTAAAAATTATTGCAAAAATTACAATAAACACATCTTATCATCAGTTTATTGGCATACTGTAATATACAATCTTTATCTTAATGGTTCGCAACTATTAATCACTGGTCCAGATTATGGGGGCATAACACAAGTAACAGAGCATAAAATGTAAATATTCCACTACTCAAAAAAAAAACTCGTAAAGTTGTGGCCTCTTAAAGAGACCACAAATGTCCGTTAAAAGTTTTAATCCTTCAGATGCAAGCTACATTAGAAAATAATGTCAGCCATACCGCGATATCCGATTTCGATTTAAACTGGATATGTTGTAGAGGAGACAAAACTATCGAACATGCTTAAGGGTAAGAAAGGTGAATGAAAGCATTCGAAACCTTGGTGGACCACATTATCCCTTTGGAGAATTTTCGTTAAGGGCAGAGATAGACAAGTTATGTTTAGATGCAAACAGATCGGGATCGATCTAAAGACTTGAGCTTTTCATCTAAATATCTGAAATTTTAAAACAAAGTGAATTTCGAAATTGGAATTTTTCACGACAAATATTGCTCCGATCTCTCCTATTAACGATTAAAAGCGAAAATTCTGCTCGGGAAATATTTGTGATGTGATCTCTATAACGAACTTAAGACTCAAATTTACTTTATGTGCTAAAAATTTAGAATTCGCTGTGGAGGCCGCTCATTTTTGTCTGAACAAAATTTCCATTTTTTTAGGGAAATGGAAAAATATCTTTTGTGAAAATTGCAATTTCGAAATATGAATCAGTTTATTCGAAAATTTTAGATTTTCATATGAAATTAGCCCGTTGCAAGCCCGAGAAATATGGTGGATATTTGAAATAAAAAAGTGGTCCGATCCTCAGTAATTTTCGAACCTACATGGGAGCGCACAACAAGAAGACTTTCGGGCTTAAGTGTATGTCCTATTTTTGGAAATGAGTTTGTTCTGAACAGTATTTTCATTTCCGACTCCTCTTTTTCTACCTAACATACACCCTAGATATAAGATTGGCCCTAGGTAGTACACGAGTGCCTTATACACAACATATCCAATTTGTATCTACAATATATTGAAGTAAAAAACATCACAGGCATTCGTTATAGGCAAAGTTATAATGGTACTTAAATTCTTACTTAAAGAGGGATAACAGTTTTTGGTCTGAATCATCTAAAGAGTCTCTGGAGATTTTTCTCAACACTTATTTGCCAGAATGTACACAACCCTTCAAAAGCAAAAATGTTTAATATTTTACAATTTTTACCCATTCAGATTATGCAGAAAAAAATAATTAGCCACGAAAGGCTTGCCTACCAATATGAAACTTCTTAAAACACAAATTACTGCATCTTGGCAAAAGTGCTACAAAGTGATCATTCCCCAACTGGTCGAAACATACAGACTCTGCCTTTCCCTTCAATATGTTCCAATTCTTGTTAACTGGCAACAGACTCTCAACTTTTAATCTAAAAACATTGCAAAGACTAATAGATATCTGAAAACAACTAAACTTAGACAAAACTCGCAAAAAAAAATCTTGAAGATGGTGCCACCGAGTCTACTCCTTACGAGGTAGTGTAATTTAAGGAAAGAATTATTAAATACAATCATTTTACCATGGCTGTATTCTTAGATATATAATGGGACTTTAAGAACGTGAAGACTATCGCAATCAACCTCGCCTTGCGTGGAGGATTTTGATGTGCTTTTGACGGATGTCTCATGTCGTCTCTATCTAATCCAGAAACTCCAGCCCATTATACTTAGGTCAACACAATTGGAATATTGTCCCTAGATCTGTTAAATGTTGAAGCCGAATCATTTCAAAGACAGAAAAAAAGGATAGTGTTCTAAAGTCTAGTCATCCTACCCGCAAACCCTACAAGTTACTAAGTCCACATGATTCATTTGTAATAGGTGTGCCCTCAGCGTTGAATACCTGATGAAAATACTTACTATCCTACCAAGTTTTCTTTCCTGTTTACACCCTACACATTGGCTCATCTTACATTGTTCGAAGGGATTGCTTGGGTAGCGGGCATTATATTTCCGGCTCATCACAATTAATAATACTCGTCATCGGTGTAAAAAGGCATACCTCATGTTTATACGAGTTCATTTTAAGTCCTCGCAACCAGGCCTAGGTATATGCTAACACGAGTGCTTCTAAAGCCCTCCTCCGTCGAACCCTCCTACACATGGTCTGGATATCGGAGAGGTTTGAAATCCTCATTGGCTAAAATCCTTAAGAGACTATTTAAGCTTGTCACCAATAGGAGCGATGAAAGAATATCCCTGTTAATCTATCGGTTTCCTAGGATAGTCCTGAGAGCGAATACGCGTTTTGATAGAGACATTATTAAATAATATCTCTAATATAGTCAGAGTAAACACATACGTAAATCAAATGATCTCTGAACGTGGAAAAGTACCTCATGAAGGACAGTTTCTACTGAATAGGGATTTAATCCTTAATCACGATTCCTTTAATGGGTTTCAGCAAAAATTATTGCATTTAAAAATACAAAAATAATTTTATTTGGACTTTCTTTATTCTCATATATTTAGTAAGAATATTGTATACCTTAAGGCTCAATGCAGACAACCGATGAATGGGGTGATGTCCAGGAGACAATTGTATTGTCTATCATGAAAATTATCAACATTTTTCAAAAGTAATAAATAAAATCTAATATGACAATATCATATAAGGTAAAACAATATTCAAACTAAATATACAAAATTACCTATATAAAGATAGCATTTGCCAGCCATAACCAGGGGTGTATGCTTACCTTATTCAAATAAAACCCCGGGCAACACATATCATTCTATAATTTGTCTTATTTTTCATTTTAATTGTTACATTTGTAATGAAAGCTTTTTACAGTTTGTTATTAACTCTTTAATTGTTTAATATATTACCAATTATTACTTTTTTACTGTTTGTAAACAAATTCGTGTGAAAATGAGGCGTTTTTTATAATTTATATAAACAAACACAAATTAAACACATTATACTTTAATGAAACACTCGAGAGGACAGAAATAAACATAAACAAAGTGAATGTGTTAACAACTGAGAATAACAACCACTTGTATGTATAGAAAATGCGAGGGTGTTCTAAAAAGTCTAGTTAAAAATATTGAACATTGTTTAACCTAAAGCTTGAAATGGTTACGGGTTCTCCAAGCTGACTGCGGGCAGATAATAACCTTCTTATTATCTGCGATGTTACAATGCCCCGGAATTCATATAATCTCAAGACTACCCCAGTTTAGAAAGTAATTAATTTCCTCCTCGCACCTAAGGATAGTTGCTGAAATTATAGAGTTCGAAGAGATTGCCTGGATAACCACTTGACTATCCTTAAATATCCTCATAATTCCGGTGATATCTTTAATATTAATACATTTAACGCATTCCGGGATTGCCCTGTTCACCGCCTTAAAGTCAGTATTATAATCCGGAAGGCAACAGAGATGGCGCAGCCATAGACACAGCCTCACACAGTCCTTAAATTCATTTAAGAACAATACATATAGAAGTGAATGGCTGGATTGTCCCTCAAAAAGGTACCTTCTACGCTGTCTTTTATGAAGAAGACAAGATTGTTCTGACTACGCTTTTGTAGAGCCAGTGTGTCATTTTTGGGATAAAACCCCATTTGTAGCCTACAGATCTTCTACATTAGGTCCTCCCTTGGTGGGAGTTAGTGATAATATTCTTGATGTAATGTTTCTAGTACAATTTCTTGTCAAAAACTACCCCTACAAACTTTAACTTTTCAAAGACTCCTTAATTGTTTTGCCTTGGGATCGATGCTCAGCTTAAATAATAATAATCGACATTTGAGTGAAAAGGCATTTCTCAGTTTAGACCGAGTTCACGTTAAGTCCCCGTGACCTAGCTGTCTGCACAGCAGACAGCTTGGAAACCCTCTTTTTTGATGGTGATCAACATCCAGAATGCCACCCTGTGAGGTTTACGACACATGTTATCACTAATACCGATGTCGTTGCAAATTTTAAAATTTTGTAACAGGTAAAATTAGCTGGAAGCAAAATCTGGAGAATAAGGCAACAATTCGAACCTCAACTCGTGTAATTTTGCTATCGAAACTGAACATGTATACAATTGAGGATTACCTTGATGGAAGATCACTTTTTTGGCTAAATAGGGGCATTTTTTCCAAAAATGATGAATACTTCAATTATTGTTTTTCCCTTTTCGAAGTAGTCAATGTAGATAATTCCATGCAGATTCCAAAAAATCGTTGCCATAAGCTAACCAGCAGATTTCACTATCTTTGCTTTCTTCAGGGGGGAATTACCTGGTAAAACTCATTGCTTTGATTCCTGTTTCTTTTTTGATGTATAGTGGAAAATCCATGTTTCATCAGTAGTTATGCAGTAAACCAGTTTGATTGTTCGCCTCTGTTCGACAGGACCAGCTGAACAAGGTCAATCATTTGTTGATGTACAGCCACGTTTAAATTCATTTACCCAATTGTTGATAGTCTTAAAACTGGTACAGATGTTCCATGAACTTCTGCTCACTTATTTTTGAATTTCCTAGCTGTTTTGCCTTTCAAATAGAAGTATTTAATGACAGCTAGAAAAATGGAAAATACCATTTTTCAAAATAGCAAAAGTTGGGTCAAACAATCTAAACCTGTTTTCCTACAAATTTGCAAGTCGTCTTCTTTAAAAACCTACTTTGTTTTCTATTCCTATCGGTCATTATATGATTTTGCAAAGACTTATTGACTTGACCTCGTAACAAGAAAAGACATGGGTCTAACGAGGATCTTGCCAAAATTCAAACTTTCACTATTGAGCATTTTTAGTGATTATTCTTTGAAATATGTATTGATATTGATTTTAAATTATTTGTTTCAAACAATAATACTGGCGTGATATGTTTGCCATAAACTAACATTTAATGTTTACGATTTTTTATAATTTATTAACATTAAGAGGATTATTAAAAATACTTTAAATCAAATTAATTTCAGAACTCATAAATTATATCGACAAAATATATTAAATACCTGTTAAACTTACAAACCAACTTCTGAATTATACATAAAACTCTTGTGTTTTAAGCCGATATAAAATTCCGGCTATTGCTTTAAAAAAAATCATTTGGCAACTATTTTTGCATTTCGTATCCATATTGATTTATTTCTTTAATTTAATTAGTATTCATTAAATCAATTTTGCAAAAAAAAAAATATATATAAAAAAATTTCCTTTTAATTGGAAAAATCTAAAAAATATCATAAATATACTCACAATAATAATAACGTGCTAAGAAATTATAATAAAATAATTTTTATTTTTATAAAAATACTTGCATAAACAAACGTACAATTTTGTTGAAAGGCCATCAAAATGGCAGATTTCTTTTTGTTTGTTGACAGTCAATTTTGTCATAAGAAACTTTATTAGAATTTTAATTAATTTTTTTTTTAAAATAACATTTTTCTTTTGCCATACAAAAGTTCAACTAACAAGGAAGCTATCCTCGGTGTCGGCGGAGTATTTTTCTATTTTTTAGCGGCCCAATTTCATGTGTACAGCAAAAAAAAATATATATTTATTTGTAAAAAAAAAAGGAAATTAGAGAATAAAAATGTTAATACCTATATAGGTTTGAATCTAGAACTACCTCTAACTGAAATATAAGCAACATAGGGAATATCGTAAAAAGCTAAAAATCCCATTGTACACCCAACACAATCGCCTAAAATATGTTTTTTTTTTTTTTTTAACATAACAATAAAGCATGATTGTGCATGTCTCGTATATCATTAGAAAGGCCAAAATTTGCCTTAATTTTTTTTTGAAAAAATATAAAATTTCTTAAGTACTTTTGCGTAAGAAACTGTCAAGTTCCAAATAAAAACAAGTAAAAAAGGCTTAAATTGGGCTGTGCCGAATCTTTGAATACCCTTTACCAACCAATGTTCTCTATTTTTTTTTTTTATACCCTCCACCATATATGGTGAGGGTATATATCAGTTTGTCATTTCGTTTGTAATATGTCGAAATATAGGTTTAAGACCCCATAAAGTATATATATTCGTGATCCTTATGCAATTTTAAGTCGATTTAGCGATGTCCGTATGTCTGTGTGTCTGTTGAAATGGCGATCACGACGCGAAGACGCAAGCGGGGGTGCCTATTTTTACCCAGATTATTGAACATCCTCCCGAGCAGTTTGGTATTTAAAATGATCAAAAGCGGTTAAGCGGTTCAAAAGTTATGAGTGAAAATGTGAAGGTACCTCTAAATTTTCCATACAAATTTGTACAATTTTTCTGTATCTATTTTTGTTTTCTGTTAAGTAAGTAAAAATGTTATTAAGTCTTCTTCTTGTTCGATTACATTTACTGTGATCAAAAGCGGTTAAGCGGTTCAAAAGTTATGAGTGAAAATGTGAAGGTACCTCTAAATTTTCCATACAAATTTGTACAATTTTTCTGTATCTATTTTTGTTTTCTGTTAAGTAAGTAAAAATGTTATTAAGTCTTCTTCTTGTTCGATTACATTTACTGTCTTACATACTATGAGAATGATTTCATTTAAGAGCTATATGTGTGTTACTCTTAATAACTAAGTTAACGTTAAAAGCAACAATGTTAAAGTCGCTAACAGAGCAGACCTCTGTAAATAACATTACTAAAACTAAATAACAAAAGTTCGTTACATAAATTGACAAAACATATTCATATTACAGTTCATGCAAAATTTAGTATATACGTATATCATCTTCAGCCCCTATGGTGAAGGGTATTCAAAGATTCGGCACAGCCGAATTTAGCCCTTTTTTACTTGTTTTTTGATGCAAACAATGTAAAAAACATTTCAAGTAAAATTATGGAGTTGAAAAAAATTTTTTTGAGGTGAAACTTTTTGGAATGCGGAAACGAATTGTTTTACGTGAAAATAATTTTGAGGTGAAAAAGTTTTTTTAGATGAAACAAATTTTTTGTGATGAAAAATTTTAGTGGTGAAAAAAATTTTTTGAAGTAAAAAATATTTGAGGTGTACAAAATTTTATTAATTTCTAAGCGATTGGTGAAAAAATATGAGAAAATATATTATATACAAGTCGGTACTATGAAATTGTACTAAAATACACCAATTTGTATGGAAAATTTAGAGGTATCTTCACATTTTCACCCATAACTTTTTAACCGCTGGACCGATTATGCTCATTTTCAATACAAAACTGCTCGGATGTACAATAAAATCTGATATTGTTGTGAAATTACAGTGGAATTTTTTTTGCATCAATTTGATAGGCAAGACGATTTGAGAATACATATAGCGAAAAAGGGACATTTGGGCTTATGATTGTGGCTCTCCAATGACTGTAAAAAATATTAGTTCTAAAGTTTTTATTACATATAAGGTTTGGGCGGCTTCAAACATAGGCATAGCAAATTCTTCGGGTTTCACGTGCAAACAATCTGTTAAACTCCATATAAAAAAAATTTTTCACTACAATGAATTTCACGTGAAAATTTCAGTATAGTTTTTTTTCACTCAAATTTAATTTTTAGTGAAAAAAAAATACATTTTTTGTTTATTATGATTATGTCTTTCTTATAAAATAATAACAATAAAAAAAATATATATTGGTTTTTACATTTTTAAATACGATTTGAGGTTAGTTAAAGTTTGAGTGAAATTTTTGCACGTAAAAAACAATTTACTATAGAATTTTCGCCGTTATAAACAAAAAAAATTGAGCAGCAGAAAAAAATACGTGTTCATTAATTATTCACTCCTCTGTCACATATCCTAATTCCAGCGAAATCGATGGATGATTTCGGGAACACCTTCCTTGTAAGTTTTTTTTTAATGGAAATTTAAAGGCATTTTTAAAGAAATCTATTAAATCTGAGAAGTTATGTAAATAAATAGTTTCATTTAAAGCATTTGTTATAAGAAATACATTTCCCTTTGACAGGTAAATAAATTATATTAAGTTTACGTTTCATTTGACATTTATAAGCTGTCATCGTGTCAGTGTAATTAGTAAAAAATGTCAAAGATTTAGAAAAACTGAAAATAGTATACACTTGAAGCAGAATAAAAATGTAGGATAGGTAAATGCAAAGAGAATAGTTAAATTTTCCACTAAGTGCGTTCAGAATTTACATTAGATTTTGCGGAAGACAAATAAAGTCATGCCCTCAAAACCATACGTCTGTAATTTTTTCATTCACAAAAAAATTGAATAAAAAAAATTTGTAGTCAGCAAAAAATTTCGTAGGAAAATTGCTATTATCAACAAAAGAAATTGCAAGTTCAGTTAAAGTTGTGCAAACTTCAGATCTTCTATTTTGCATCAATTCGCATAAAAATGTATTTAGGTCATGTGCGAGGTGGATAAATAAATTCTAAACTAAATTCTAATTGATAAAAGGTTTTGAAATTTCTTTGAAAAAAATTTTCAAATTTCATGGATTTAGTTTAGATTTTATTTAGCCAGTTCGCACCCACCCAGCCTTTTTTAATGAATCGGTGAATAATTTATGATCACTTTTAATCTAATCTAATTTATATTGATATGATTGAATAATTTGTTTAATGATCTATTTCGCATTATAAATATAATATTTGGTTAAAATATTTTTTTGTCTAAATTGATTCAATTCGTTTGATCAATTAAGAGAATGAACAAAAATCAGATTGATTCCTTGAATTTAATATTAATCACTAATAATAAACAAAAAATCTTGATTGATATAAACACAAAGCAAAGCTCTTAAATTTTACATTCATTACCAGATAAATGGTATTTTGGTGTAATGACAAAAAAAACACCAATCTTCGGACAACAAACTTTTTATTGCTAAGATTCAGAGGGTCAAAGGTTGACTTTTTGAATGTTTTCCCATCCACGATATTATTTATTTAGCCATTGATCTAAATGCAAATCAGAGCTTTGAAGAATTAATTCTTTATTGAATGAATTCTCCATAAATCGAATTCAATTTTTTTTTTGTTGTTTAACTCAAGTGAATTCATTCAAATTCAATATTGATTTAAGAATTAAACAGTTTGTTTTTAAAAATCAAATAATTAAAATCACTAAGAACGCTTTCATTTTTTTTTTAATAAATCGAACGGATAAAAGAATTCTTTTAACCTATCAGCTGTTCAGATATTTAAAAAAATGTTTATTTTCGTTTAGTGATTAAAAAAAATCCGTTTAGTGATTTATAAAAAAATTATCGTTCAGTGATTGAAAAAAAAATCGTTCATTGATTTAAATAAAATCCGTTCAGTGGTTTAAAATAAATTGTTTACCGTTTACTGACTTAACATCGATTTTTTACCGTCCAAAAACTGCGGAACGGATTTTTCCTTTTTTATTAACTGAAAGGTATAAATCGCGCGAATTTTTCGAGAAAAAAAATAATTTTTGGAGAAATTGTCCCAAAGGGGTCTTAAATGGATCTAGAGAAAGCCACATGCTATGGATCGTGAAACAAAATGCATATTTGAGATACTAAGGAAATTTCCTTTATTTAAGTACCAGTTTTCGGGCCCCGGCCCCAAAAATTGAAGATGGAAAACAATTTTCTTTTTGTATTCCAGAGGGGGTCAATATATATATATATTTTTTTTTGAGCAATGCCCGACAAGGTGCATTTCAGCCATTTGATTTTCAATCACTGAATGGTAAAAAGAAATCGATATTAAGTCAGTGAACGGTAAAAAAAAATAAATTTTAACCCAGTCACTGAACGGAAAATTTTTTTCTTTTAAAAAATATTTTTTAAATCACTGAACGGAAAAAAATTTTAATAACTGAACGGATTTTTTTTAAGTCATTAAACGGAAATATATACCTATATATGTTTTTTAATTACTAAACGGTTAAGTGAACGGTTGATAAATTGAAAGAATTCTTTATTCCGTTTCATTCTTTGTTTGATTTAAATCACTGGATTTGATAAAACGAAAAGTTTCAAATTTTTTCCACAACAAATCGAACGGGACCAAATGAGAATTAAATCCATTTAATGATAGGTAATTTTCGATTCAATTCGTTGAATTTCAATTCAGAATTCAAAAATTGAATTAATAAATTAAATCTTCAAAGCTCTGATGCAGATCTTACCAAAAAAAAAAAGAAAAAAATCAACCTTTAGCCCTCCTGAATTATAAAAGTTTCAGGGGCCAAATTTTGGAAATTTTTGATATTTTCCAATCCACAATATTATTTAATTAGCCATTCGAACTGCAGATTGCACAAAAAAATGTTTAACCTTTGGACGCCCTGAATATTACGATCCATAAAGCACCATGATCAAAGCTGATATTATACAATCTACAATATTTTTTAAATAACGTTTTGCCTAATTTTATCTACAATATTGAACCATTTTTAACCATTTTTAACTACCATACTTTATCCTCTCAACAAAAGGCCTTTGAGTTTTTAGTATCTATCACATATCCGAGTTTCTTTAAAATTGGCATGAAGTTGTTAGGGGGATTTTTTTTAACCACCAAATGTTAATTTGTTAAATCTTTTAAAAGCCAATTACAGTATTTTTTTTTTCTAAATTCTACTAAAGTACTTTTGATGATCAATTTGTATCATAAAAAGTGCATATACATACAGTGGTGGCCAAAACACATGCAACTGTTGTTCTTTAAGGTTAAACTGAACTGTAATTTACCAATTTGTTCTCAAAAACATATCAATAATAACTACTTATTAACGAACAACATTACAAGAAATAAAATCGATAAAAAAAGTTTGATTTGTTTTGCCAATGTTGCCATATTTTTGTAATTTTTTATCGATAAACAAAAAACATGTGGACTAAACAAATGCAACTCGACTAATATTTTCTCAAATAACGGTTTTTTTACCAATTCTCTTTTTGTATAGTTATTGCTTTTTTTTAATGTGTTGTTTTTATGTTTTAACCTGCACAAAACGGCATAACAGTTCATTATTTTTGATAAAAATTAAAAATAAATTCGTTTTTACAATGACACGCGATAAGTTCGGTTTTGAGCTGAGAAAGCTAATTGTAAGTGATTATTCTGATGGAATATCACAAAGGGATATATCCGTAAAGTATAATATCCATAAAAGCTCAGTTTCACGCATTATTGCAAAATTTAAGAAAAGTGCTGAAATTTCAGTTACCCACCGCGGAGGACGACCACGGGTGACGAGCCATAGAACGGACAATTTGATTATCCAGCAGGCGAAAAAAGATCCATTTACAACTTCGTCAAAGATAGCAGCAAGTGTCCAATTACCAATTTCTACTCGAACTATCCGTAGACGACTTTTCGAAGCATCCCTACGTGCACGTCGTCCAGCAAAAAAACCGCTAATATCTAAACGTAATCAAAAAAAACGTTTGAAGTTTGCTAAGGAGCACTTAAATTGGTCAAAAAATAAATGGAAGACTGTCCTATTTAGCGACGAGTCAAAATTTAATATCATCGGCAGTGACGGCATGTGTTATGTTAGACGACCAGTTAACAAGCGGCTTCAAGCGCGATACTGCAAAAAGACGGTGAAACATGGAGGAGGCAGCGTAATGGTTTGGGGGTGTTTTTCTGCTGCTGGAGTTGGCCCATTGCACAGAATCAATGGAATTATGGATAGATTTATGTATAAAGACATCTTGGAAACAGTAATGCTTCCACATGCAGAGGATAATATGCCGCTACGATGGGTTTTTCAGCACGATAACGACCCCAAGCACTCTTCAAAAGTTGTTAAATCGTGGTTAGCACAAGAAAAAGTTTCGGTAATGGAATGGCCACCACAATCACCAGATCTAAACCCCATTGAGAATCTTTGGGAAATCGTTAATCGAAGAATCGATCGCGAAAATTGCACTAATTCCGATATTTTGTTCCAAAGATTGGTGGAAGCTTGGAATGCTATTCCTGAAAATTTTATTGCCAATTTGATAGATTCAATGCCTCGTCGATGTCAGGCCGTCATTAAAAATAACGGATTTGCCACAAAATATTAAGTGTTATGGACATATCTGTTTTCGAAGCAACTTGTTGCATATGTTTTGGCCACTGAAATATCAGCCTATACGTAGTTTATTTTATTTTTTTTCTTTTCGATGTAAATAATTGCGGATTAAATTTTATTTTCTTATTTTTAAGGCAATAATAAAAAAATAATACAAGCACATGAATCATTTTTTTACTTTTAAAACTAGTTTAAAAAACTTTTGTAAAATCCTGTTGCCAGTTGCATTTGTTATGGCCACCACTGTATATGCATTTTAGAATTATAATCTGTACAAAATATAATCCTAAGTTGTCATTTAAAAAAAAATTCAATGAAAACTAATTAAAAAACAAAAACAACATTAAAAAAAAAGACAAAATTTTCCTTATTAATCTATTTTCAAATACGTTACGCTTGTTATGTTCCAGACATTCCTTTTTTTATATAATTTATAAAATTTATACCACATTAAATCATATTTAATCATTATAGAAATTCATACAAAAGAAACACCCTCATATGTGGATGCTACATATTGTACCAGCGTAACAAGCACAACTCTTTAAGCAGACATCAAAAGAAAGTTTTTTTTTTGGTTTGCATTTCTTGTTTTATTTTACTAAAAATATCTAATAACACAGTGCAGCAGCAGTTAGTGGCAACCAAGCACTGCACTGCAGTTCAGTGCAACTTGCAACAACACGCATACAACACGTAAAGGAATTACACACTTAATTAATGAGTGGTTTTTGATCTAAACCAGAAAAAAAATAAACGTTGATGAACATGGTTTTTTTTTTGCAGGATTTTGATTTTGCAAAATAAAATTTTGAGAAAAAAAAAGCATTAAAAACACACAAGTGACAAAATTTATATAAGGTCTGATGATTATGTTTGTATTTTTTTTTTATTTTTGAACAAGTGTACGAATAAATATCATCATAATATGTCCTCAACGTCGTCATCAACATCAACATCATCATCTTGTTCATGGTAATCACGATGCCGGGATATAGTTTAGACATTTGTCATTTTGCATAACATGACAAACATGTGTTTTTATACCCTTCACCATAGGTGGAAGGGTATATATAAGTTTGTCATTCCGTTTGTAATTTCTACAATATTGATCTTAGACCCTATAAAGTATATATATTCTGGGTCCATATGAAGAGCGAAGTTGATTTAACGATGTCCGTCTGTCCGTCTGTCCGTCTGTGTGTTGAAATGGGTTTTCCGAAGAACCCAGACATGATGAGGACTTGATTCTTTTTTATTTCTGTTACATGTGATCCATTTCTGTTTGCTATTAAAAATCAGACAGATCGGTTAATAAATGGCTGAGATATTAGCAAAAAACCAGGACTACCTCTAATTTTTCCAGTAAAATCCCTTTGTTTAATAAGAGTGTGAAGATAAATACGTAGGTTAAATACGTTTCACAACTATTGTGAATGATATAAATAAAAAATAAATAGTAGTGTCGCCAACTTTTTTTTGCCTAGAAAATGCCAAATTTGACAAGAAAAGCGCTGAAACATATGGAAAAATATAAATTTGAGATTTTACATGACATATTATTTTGGATTAAAATTTTTGGACATTTAAGAAAAAATAAATGGGGATACCGCTTGTTTGTGGAGAGCTATGAGGTAGTAGATTCCAACGATGTATTCATCTCCTTCAGAATACCATGGTGAAGGGTATATAAGATTCGGCATAGCCGAATTTAGCCGCTCTTACTTGTTTTTAACTAGCCTACATCTATAACTACTATATATTTATATAAAATTCGAAAAAAACAAAGCTAATGTAACAAAAATAAAATACATACAACTCCTCCAGATGAATTATTCCCTTCGCTTTATAAAGACTCAAAATGATGTTGAATAACCAAGTTCCAAAAATTATGTGTAAGATATGCTGATATTTTTAAATATTTAAACTTTGCCATTTTTTCATTATTACTAAAAAAATTAAAAGCTCAATAGCAACTTTTAAATATTTTAGTTTCAAACTTACTATACCAACTTTATTTTTAAATTAATTTATTAAAATTTATTTTAAAAACGCCTATTTGGGACAAAATTTAATGATCTTTTAAATCAAGATTTAAATTATAATTTAAGGCCAGCCGGGTAAAAAGTTTAGATATAATCATATGGGGCTTCATCTAATAATATATTATCATATATATTTACATATGTCAGTACATATACATTATCATATATAATTATATATTATTGCATTAATTTTTTAAAAATGACCATGCATTGTGCCATATATAACCACATCTAGTTATATATTGATCTTTATAAAATTAGATATGATTTATATGATAAGATATAGTATATATTCTATCATATGGAATTATATATAACACTATATAATTTAATATGGCTTACACGGGACCGTATTTACTTATATATTACTAATATATGGTTCTGTATAAGTCATACAACTCTGGCAGACCGAGATCAAATCCTGGCGAAGAAATTGTTTGTTAAAATTTTAATATTTTTTAATTTAAAATTTTTTAATACTTTTTTTTATAAACTTGATTCGGTATGTGTATAATACATTGTTGGAACTAATCTGATAAAATTCAATCTGCTATTTTTTGGATAAACTTGGATCTACTTAATCTCTAAATATATTGCTGGATCTAATTTGATCTGCCATTTTTCGAATCAATTTAGATCCTTCTAAATCCCCAAATATGTTGCTGGATCTAATTTGATCTGCCATTTTTCGGATCAATTGTGATCTAACCTAATCCCAAAATATATTGCTGGATCTAATATGATCTGCCATTTTTCGGATCAATTTAGATCAGCGAGATATTAAAGAATATCAAATTGGATAAGATGAAATATTGAGCCAGACCAATTTTTTTACTTGGGTAAGCATCTAATTATATATTAGGTTAGGTAGATGTGGTAGCCTGCCAATCAGACTCACTTAGACTATAAAGTCCCTTGTGATATCACGGAAGCTAGTAAAAATTATATCACTAGCTTCCCCAGCCGAACCATCCCGATTGCCTCAAAAAGCCATATCAGCCAGGTCCTTAAAGAAACATGAGCCCAAATGCAGTCCTCTCCTGCGAGCCAGGGCAGCACAAGTGCAGACTCCTCCTCCTCTTCGTCACCACAGCTTCTGCAAAAGTCACTAGCCGCAACCCTCAACCTAACTGCGTGCCTTCCAATCAGACAGTGTCCCGTCATGACGAACACAAGTATGGGTATATCGGGCCTTGGCAGTGACAGTAACCTGTGCGTGCGCTTCCTTTCCAGACGCGGCTACATCTGTCTGGAACGAATACAACCAAGGACAGAGGCCCACCTATCTCTTGCCAACCCATAAGCACTCTCCCTCAGCCGAAACTTGCAAGTGGCCAGAGGCATGCCCACAGATTCTATTTCGTGTGGAATGTGTAAGGTAGTCCCCAGTCTTGCAAGCTCGTCTGCCTTACAGTTCCCTGGTATGTCTCTGTTGTCCGGCACCCAAATAACATGGATGCTGAACTGCTGAGCCATCTAGGTTAAGAGATCTGCGACAGTTCAGGGCTGATGTTGAATCCAGGAAGACAGAATCCAGAGATCTAATGGCAGCCTGACTATCAGAGCATATATTAATCCTTACCGTTGTGAAGACATTATACCTAAGCCACTCCGCTACCTCCCTAATGGCCAGAATTTAAGTCTGAAAAACACTACAGTCATTCGGCAGTCTCCGCGCAATACTCAGCTGTAGGTCCCTGGAGTAGACCCCGAAGCCTACCTGATCGTCGAGTTAAGAGCCGTCAGTATAGAAGTCGACACAACGCCCCCATTTGGAGTTCCGTGTTTCCACGAATCCCTATACGGTATAAGCGTCTGGTACCTCTTGTCGAACAGTGGTTCGGCCACAGTGTAGTCAATGATGCCTGGAAGTTCAGGCATCATGTTAAAGATTGCACTGTGACCATAGCCACTTTCCGAGCAAAGTGACAGCGCCCTCAACCGGACAGCTGCAGCAGTCTGCGAACCAATTATGTCCAAAGGCAGCAAATGCAAAATAGCATTCAGCGCATCAGATGGGGTGGTACGAAGCGCACCCGTGATGCACATGCCAGCCATCCGTTGGACCCTATCCAGCATCCCACGGTATGTGGGCCTCTGGAGAGCTCTCCACCAGACGATAACACCATACAGCATTATCGGTCATACCACTGCCGTATACAGTCAGTGGACATAGTTAGAAGTACCCTCTGAAGGACATCCCTGAGTATACCAGGAAACCTCCCCTGACTGCCAATGCCACGTCGTCCGCATATGCGACGACTCTAACACCACCCACCTCAAGTGAAAACAGAACGCCATTCAGATTGAGGTTCCATAGTAGTGGGGATAGTACACCACCCTGGGGTGTGCCCCTACCAACAAATCTACTCAGGTCCGACGACCCCAATTTGGCCCGTTTACGTCTCCTTGTAAGAAGACTGTACACAAACCTGTTGATGTCGACGTCCACTCCAAGACCAAATAGCGCCGCAGCTATCGCATCCGGAGAAACGTTATTAAACGCTCCCTCTATTGTCCCTAAGATACCTGTCAATGAGTCTCTCCAGTGTCTTCAGAAGAAATGATGACAGACTGAAAAGCCTGAAATCCTTAGGTCCCGTGTGAGAGGATTTTGGGAATAAAGACCACTTTGGTCTCCCGCCACATAATAGGGACATAAGTTAGGTCGATACAGCATGTGTATAGATTCCTGAGCCAAGAAATCAGTGTATTCGCCACGACTTGCAGTTCACAAGGTGAGATCATGTCTGGTCCTGGTGACTTAAAAGGTCTGAAGCTACTAAAAGCCCATGCAATTCGGGATTCGGTTACAATCTTCCTGGCAATGGTGGTCGCTAGCTCTGGCGACCACCATTGCGGTCGTTTCCTACCCCTAGCCATACCTTTGGGATATGAAGCTAGCAGCGAGTCATTCATGGCCCTCGTGACCTGTTCCACTGATCGCTAAATGTCTTCGCTACTTAAAGAGGAGAGAAGAAAAATATTAAGACTGTTCCTTACAAGTAAACAAGATCTATGCCTACCATCACCCGTACATTGGATCAGCTTAAACCCATTAGTCCTTATTCCACTAATCCTGCCACCACTCAGCCAGGGTTCCTGAATAAGGACCACGTCGAACCCTCCTTGCGTCAGAAGGATCACAAGGGCTGCGATGCAGCCTTAGAGTGATGAAGATTTATCTGAAGAAACCGAAGTACCATCAGATTTCTCCACCACCGTCACATCCTTTTTCTCTTCAGAGTCTACGAGAAGCTCCTCTTCACAAAACTCTTGACTTAGTCCTGTGATAAAGAGATCCTCCACACCCCCGAGTGCATCAGAAAAGGACGAGACGCTAGTATCTTCCGGATGCCCTACAGGAACTTGCGACGAGGTACTCTCACCTTCAGATACAACATTAGTGTTAACTAACGCGTTATCTGCTAATTCACCTACCTTGTCGCTTTTGTAGACCTTCATTTGGATTTGATCCATACGAAAGTAGGCCTTTGGACTGGACGAGACCTGGTAAAAATTCAGCATTCAGTATAAATACCGCATGCCTATGAGCTCCATCAGCGGACGGGTCGGGATGCCACTTTTGTCGATAACATCCAAAACCGCCCCTGGCCACACCTCACCAACCTTCTTAAGAGCCGAACGATAGTACTCAACAGAGCGCATATCACCGAAAGCAATAAGCTTTATGCGGCCCTGGAACCAGCCTGCATCCTTGCACAAGGGAGGTGTGCTTGGAATCTCCTTGAGGGAGTACACTAAGGACATAGCGTTCTCAATGTGACTCCATTTGTCCTTAGGAACGATCCCATCCACATCCCCTGTTGATGACCGCCATCACCAGGCTGTACTTGACAACCTCAGCAAAGACCCTCCGACCAGTGTCACCACCGACTTTGGATCTTTTGGGTGCTGGCGGGTCATCAGGTGAACGCAATCTCTTTCTTGTAGGTTGTTTCGGCGCAGCATCTTGTTGCTCAGAAATGCTACGCGCCCATTTTAGCGACTCTTTCTGTTTTGCAGACAGAGTCCTAGGATCGGCCTTATCAAATCTCTCCAGAATTCTGAGAGGGAGGCGCCGATTATTGTACCTCTTCTTCGAAGGTCTGGTATGCTTGCCTTTCGGCAACAAAGCGTCAGGCAAGTTCCCAGCCTTGGAGGAGGAGGTAAGATCACTGGACCTGTAGTCAGGCACAGTTTCTGTTGTCCTCGTTGTTCGTTTGTTTGTTCTTTTGTTCATGTTGGTCCCACGAGTGTAGGGGGACGAAGGTAGACCACATCATAGCCCCCGTTTATGTGACTATTTACTCACAGAGGCGTCCAGGTATATGTGAGGCTCGCGTTAGAATACAGTCTTTGGTAACCCCTGTACTGAGAACCATACATCAACACAGGGGAACATAACCACAGAGTGCACTTAAGCCCTCACATATCGACAAGATAGTTACCCAGGCGAGGGTAATTATATATTGATCCATGTAAAATCAGATACGATTTATTTGAAAAGATATAGTATATATTATAACATTTAAAATAATATATAATTACACGGAACCTTATTTATCTATAAATAACTTTTACTGAACCATATATACTTTTATATGGCTTATACAGAACCATATATATGCGATCTAATTTTTGAGATATAATAATATATGGTCCATTTTAAAAAATATTTTTTAATATGGTATAAAATATAATAATTTATAATACAATATTTGCAAACGAATTTTGGTATTGTTATATATAGTTCCATAACTAGAGCATTTTTGAATAATCGAACCCCAGCTAGGGAGATAACACAACTTTTGATAGGATATAAGAAGCTTTTGATAGGATAATACATATATGAGATATAATTAATCGAGATATATATAGTTATATATGGTTTTTGTATCCAAAAGTCCTATAAGTGGTGAAACTTTATATGTAGTATGTATATATTTTTTGTTGTTTTAAATATTACAATTATTTCTGCACATTTTTTCTTAGTTCTTAATATTTTGAATTTTTTTTACATTAATTTTTTTATCTAGTATCTAATATTTTTCGGGTAAATTTAGATCCTTCTAAATCCCCATCTATGTTGCTGGATCTAATTTGATCTGCCATTTTTCGGATATTACAGCGGATATTAAAGAATATAAAATTGGATATGATTAAAAAATGTGCAGATAATTTTGTTTTACTCGGGTATAAAAACTAAACAAAATTCATGACTAAAATATAGACTTATTTTGGTGTTGTCTGTAATACACTGAAAACAAGACTCAAGGCCTTAAAAAGTCATGTGGTATTTAATCGATCATTCAAACCCCCGATTGAATGCAATATATTATGCATGTTATGTTAATGCACTTAACCTTGTAATAATAAATATGCGGAATGATATATGAACTGACACATTCACCGTTATAAAAACTTTTGCTGGGCTATTAAATACTAAGGGTGAAATGCAGAAACATTTCTTAATTTTCTGTAAATGTATGCATTTGTTAAAGTATACATTTCCCCTAGTAAACATTTATTAAAAATGTCAAGCATAACAGTTTGTTAATTCTGGCAGCACTATTGATTAATTTCTTTCCCAGCCAACGCTTTCTGCTGTAGACATTTAACATGTGCGTGTCATTGCGAATCTACACAACTATTGACTAGGTGTTGACATTCGAACTAGAGTTTCACTAGAACCCCTGAACGAAATGTCGATATTGAAACTGTACTGATTCACTATTGACTTTGACACCAGTACTACCGACTATTTATACCCCAGTCAAAGCTCTGCTGTAGACATTTAACATGTGCTTGTCATTGCGATTCTACACAACTATTGACTAGGTGTAGACATTGGAGCTAGAAATTCACTAAAACATTTTAGTAATTCTAGTCCACACTTTTGGAACTTTTTACTAGATTTCCACACTAGGAAGGAAATAAGTTTTAATAGGTGCATATATTTTGTTAAATTAGATATTTTATTAATAAATTTTTTTTATAAATTTCATTAAATTAAAAAAAATAAAATTCATGCAAATTTAATTTTGGAGTAGACAAATCTTCAAAAGACTGCACAAAATTTACCTTTTAAATTCATGTTTCTTTATATTTTTATTAAAAATTTTAATTTTGCATGCAGCTATACACATGTATTTTCAACAGAATAAAACAATAAAAAAATCAAGAACAAGCACAGCTTTGCAGCTGCAAAACATCTCACCAGAAGGTCACCCAAAATAGTCGACAAAAGTGGTGACTTTTAGACACTTCACCCCAGACTTCCTACAGGGAAATTAGTTTATGATAAATAAAAGCATTAACAATGATTTACATTTTCTAAACTTTATTAATTGCTTATTTTAGGCTTGATCCTACTTTAGTATATTATAAAATTTTTCGTTATTAAATAATTTATACATACTGTTTTTGGCAAATTAGCTTACAAATGTTTTATTGAACTGTTTAAACTAATTTCGCAAAAAAAAAATAGTTCCCAATATTTTGAGCCACCTTACGCCTCCGCGACCCCCTTTGTATTCATTTTCGCATTAACCTTTCTTATATATAACCCTTTTTAAATACATTTATTTTCAAATTGCCCAAAAAATAATATTTTGATGTCAATCCGTGACTCTTCTTTGTAAAAAGCTGACGTCAATCCAAGTAGAGACTGTTTTATGAGACTGCTGGACAGTTTTTTTTGCAAATTTGATTATTCCTACGAGTATATTTGAAATTAATTACAAATTACAAATTATATCTTAATACCCTAACCGAGCACTAGCAACAAAGGCTTCTGGCTCGTTGTAGCGACAACAGACCAGAGCCTCTGGTGGGAATCGAACCCACGACCCCCGCACTGATAAGCTAGCACGCCACCAACTAGCTAAAAAGTAACTAACTAATAGTTTTTTGTTAGATATTTCTATAGATTCTTTTCATTAGCATATAATATTTTTCAAATAAGCACTATCAAATTTTTCCATACGTCCCGCAATTTCTGCCATCAGTTTTCCCGAATTCAACTGCATTGCAAAGGTCATTTATTGTTGGAACCGCTTTTTCTTTTAATAGATCTTCGATCTATTAAATAATAAAGTTTTTCTGAATTGCATTTCAGAAATAATTCATATTTATTTTTGGTTGGATTTCCACAAAATTAACAAATTAACACGGTTGCTAATAATTTTAATGTATTGAACTGTAATTTGGTCAAATAATTTCCGGAACAGAATAGTACCCTTACTTTTCTCATATTTGATTTTGAATTTGAATTGTTTTCTTTTTGTAATAATGGTTGGAAATTAGTTCATACTTCATTCCGAATAAGTTAATTGCTTTTCTAAGTAATTATTTACTCTTTTTTATAAACATATTCTAAACTATTCTATTTTATAAACTCAAAACTATTTTTTTAAAGCTTATGCTATGTGTTTGAACTTCTTTTTTAAACATCAAGACCTGCTAACTTATTTCAGAATAATCAAAGCCTTATTCCTAACCATGGTTATTAATGTCAAATTTATATGAGTGTATATGTGGTTATAGTTTTACTCTGGTTATTTATAAGATGAGTTACTCGCCCCTAATCTTATTTATAATAAAAAAGCTCTTAAAAATACTGTTTAAGAATAATTATTTTTAAACAAATGCTTAATGCAAAAATGCTCTTTATAATAAAAAGTTTTTCTCACAAAAATAACATCATTCAATTTTACTAATTGTTTAAGACCAACTTTACTAACTTATCCGTACGTAAAATTTTAATAAAAATAACTCTGGTTATGGGTAGGAAACGCAAATTTTAATCAATTAGATAAAAATTAACTGACTTTAAAAAACTATAAGATCAACTAAACTTTTGTATTACAAGTCTTTATTTAAATCAATATTTTAGTTTCTCCGTACCGTTTGAGTATTCTAAAATTTTATGTCATAGAGGAAAAAATCGTTAATAAATATTTTTCTACAGAAATTTTGTTGGCCCTTTACAAAACAAAAATTGTGGTATAGCTCTGTAGTAGATAAACTATCAAAAAACCAGTTTCATTGAGAAAAAATAGCAAAAATATACATGAACTAAAATCTGTATGTACAAACAACTGTAGTTAAAACTATAAAACCTCAATTAATAACCGAACGACGATTGTAAACTTAAACACTTACGATATACCTACTACAGGTATAAAATAGTCAGTCATATCCCAGCAAACATAAAAGTCTTCAAAAGAAATTACAAAAAGAGTATTTTTATTAAAAAATTTACATTCGTGAGGCAGTTTTGCTTATCACACTTATTAAAAACTTTTTATAAATATGATTATGCATTACCTGCCAGTGGCAGTAGAATCATAAAATCCATTACATCTCAAAAAAATTAGATGATTATAAAATTCCCTTAAGTTGCTAAACCTGAAACGTGTTGTTTTTCGAAGCAATTGTTGTTGAACGCACTCCCCAGTCGACACAATTGATATTTGGCCCGCTTATGTCATAAACATTATCTGATTTTAACTTGTGAGAGAATTTACAAACAGAGTTTTTCTGTAAATCTTAATTGAAAATGATAGAAAAATACTTCATCATTTACTATGCTAACTATTAACATATCATAACTATGATTAATCATTTCATTAATATGAAGATATTCTTAATTGGACTACGTTTTATTAAGTTTTTTTTATAAAATTCTAAAAGCTTCTTCTATTATTGTAGTTCAATAACAAAAAGTGAATTTATAGATGCAAATGAATTTGTGTTGTTTAAGCTATTTTCTTATAAAGTTTTTTGTAAAAGTAAGTTGTTTGCTGGGATGTAACGAAGTTGGCTATCTTAACAACAATAATAAGGAGTTCATATCCTCTCTAACATTCATTCATATATACATAGAAACAATAAACGCTAACCCAAAGTTTTATGAATGAATTTTTTTTTTTATTTTTACGTTATATGAATTGCTAAAAACCTCACTCATTCACATGTAACATTTCGTTCATTCACAAAATATTAAAATTGTTCATAAAAATATCGTGTAAAGTTTCTTATTGCTTGATTTTTTTAACGGCAGCCAGGGAACATAATTTTCAAATCATAATTATGCTGTTTGACGAATAAATACAGAAACTAAACCTCAAAGATTTTTAACCCAGCAAAATAAAATGGATGGTATTCTTTACGAATCTCTTTTGTAAAACATCCAAAGAAGTTAATAGTGCAACTTCCAAAATGTTAATTTAAATCCCTCCTTATGAAGTTATATAAATAAAAATTTTCTAACAAATCCATGAAAAATGCATATACATTTGTATTTTAAAGTTGATTTTTCAATTTTAATATTTATTTTATTATTATAATATTTATTTATAATAATTCATAATAATAATAACCTTAAAAAACAATTATTTAGTTCCTTTGTCTGTAAATCCTACCGAATTTGTTTAAAAATACACTGTTTTTAATCACCAACGGAAAAGAGCATCCAAGCATCTTAACATTTATTTATATAAAGGGACAAGTCCTTATGTTTAACAACTTCTGTAAACTAATGAAAAAGCCCATCTGACCATCGAATTTTTTTAGCACCGAGCCAATCTTAAAATCATTAATTATTCACCTAAGTTTTCACAACTTCGAGTTGAGTAGATGTAGTATTTTTACTACTTCTTCCTCAGCTCCTATTTTGCTGGGAATGCAAACGAACATTATTTTGTTTTGGTTTGAACTCGAAATCACGAATGAAAGTTGTTTTTGAACACTTTGAACTGAATAATACAATGATGAAACTAAATTGAATACAAAGATATTGTAAACAAACTTGTTTTGCAAATTATATAGATTTATATTTAGGTGGTAGTGTTGTTGTTTCAGTATCTGTTATCTTCACTTCTATGAAAATAATATTTGATTTTATTAAAATCAAAGCTGGCGATAAAGATTATAATTAATTATCATTTCCGATAGTTTCCACACTAGTGATTAATTAATATCACACACATTACCAATAAATTTGATAGAAAAAAGTGTGGGAAAGGAAAATTGTAGTATACGTTAACAGTAGCGGGCACAGGCCCCCCCACCCACGAAATGATTTCCAAAAAACAATTTTTTTTACTATGCTTACAGCCGTATGCATAGACATTTAGTTGGTTCTTATAACAGTCAGAAAATTTGTTGTTGTTTTGCATGTTAATTTGATTTATAAGTGTGTTATAAAAATCAACAAAATGTTTATGCATACGGCTGTTAGTATATATATATATACAAAATAGCTTGTATTTTTTGTTTCCAATTGATTTTTTGCAAGTCCAATTGGATTTTACCAGATTCCAGGGAAATTTGCTCAAATTTGTGCTAAAAGGAGAAAAATTTGCTTTTAAATCAGGAAAATTTGTTGAATTTTCTCTTAGTTACCAAACCTTGCAATATGTACTACCTCGACTACCTTTATCTACTATTACAAAATAATAAAAACGTTAGAAAAAATATATCTGGTTTATTGTTTTTAAATATTGTGTTTAGTGTGGGTGCGAGCTGGCTAAATAAGATCTAAACTAAATGGATGTTTCCAAATTTCTATGAAATTTTAAAAAATTTTTAAATATTATTTATCTTCCTTTATTCGATCTTCAATATTATACTATATTATCCTTTAAAATCGAGTTCAAGATAAATAATATATAATCATTATTATTATTTTTTATAAAAAGGATCTTGAACTCGATTTTAAAGGATAATATAGTATTTTTAAATATTTTTTAAAGAACTTTTTTTAGAATTTATTTTGATTCAAATTGTATTACTTTTTTAATTAAAAGTCTTAGAGTCAAATACCACATTAAGTCTTAACTGGAATCCCCAAAATTTCAGAATTATGAGTTTATTTTTATATTAAAACACATGTATTTAAAATTAAAAATATTTAATTAACAACTTTTGTTATATGTATATAGACTTTCAATTTGTTAAAATGCTGCTAAGTCTTGGAAATTCTTGGCTTTTCTCTTTTAAGCGTTTTTGAAAAACCAAAACAGCACAGATATCACAGCAACGTGTAATATTCATGTTGAAACTCCGTGATATCCATAGAATGCCTCTTTTGTTTTTTTTAATAGCATTTCATATATTTTAATTTCAATTGATATTTTTTTAATTTAAAATGGTGTTTTTTAATTTGAAATGATATTTTTTAAACTTAAAATGTGACTTTTTGATTTACAGTTGTTATTTCTTTAAATGAAAATGCAGTTTTTTATAAAAATCTTCTAATTAAAATTACTTATTAATTACTAATTTATTCTTAAGTAGTTAGTTAATCTTAAAAAAATACATGGATCGAATCTTAATAAATAAAACAATTTAGTAATTGATATGTTGAATTCCATGCAGAGAAATGCTAAGAGGAGTTTGTTATTATTTACATGGAGACTACTGAAATCGTAAAGCTGTATGGGATAGGGACAGAGTTACCAACATGGGTAGGACCACAAAAATACCGTTCAAATTTACCTACAGATGATCCAACGGAATATTAAAGATCAGTCTTATTTATTCCATATTTATATAAAAAAATCTCAAGTATGACAAATAGATTTTCCGGTCATAATATTGTACCAAACCAAATCGTTGACGTTTCGTCAAAAGAATTTTGTAGCCTCATAGAATTTCATCAAAATGATCTAAAAGCAGAGATAATCTTTTGACACAAAAAGAATCAAAACATACTTAAGAAATTAAGAAGAGGTAGACCCAGACGAAATTGTTTACAATTTACTGTCGAAAAATCGTCGTATTAATTTTTAATGTATACGTTAGATCTCAGTCAATGTGATAATAAGTTTTAAATTAAAATTTTATATGAATTTAAAAGCTGTTAGTTTTGTTTTAAATGCTTCAAATAAATATATCGAAAAATATAGGTTTTGAAATTACCAGCTTTTGAAAGAAAAATTATAGATAAAATATATTGGGCACGCCACTGTCGTTAGGGATTTGAATATTTAGACGTAAAGAATTATTAATATTGATTCATTTGCAAGCAAAACTGTAATTTTAACAAAATCCAACGAGTTTTAGTATTTTAGGGTTTGATCGTATGGTCGGGTAAATGGTTTATCTAAAGTTTACACGAAATCGGTCGACGCGTTCGTAAGTTATAACTTTTCATGTCAACATGTGATTTTCTCCATATAAAAAAAACAACAACAAATACGTAGGCGCCCATGAGCGTGTGCGGTATGTATACTGTGTGCTGACTTCATACGCACGGTAAATACACGTTGTAGCGCATACACGCATAAACATTGACAGCTGTCAATTAGTGATCATTTTAGGGTTCTTTTTCATCGAACTCGCGGATCGAGAAACCAATGAATTTGATTCAGTGTTAAAATTCATGCGTAACGAAGCATGCCGGGATCTGCTAGTTAACAATAAAATAAAATTTTAAAATTAAAAGGACAACTTGTAACAAAATCCTTAAAATATATGAAACATTTTTTAATTAAAATGCCAAATTCACTTTAAAATATTTTTTTAAAAACATACAAAAATTTTACTATATTTTAATTTCTCTACCTTATATCGTATTTTTCTTTTTTTACAGGTATGTGACTTTGATCTGTAAATAGGGTAAAGAATAGTGTAATATTTACTCATATAAACTGCCAGAAATTGTATACTATTTCTCCCAAATCCCGCAACAAAATGTTTCCCACTTTTGCTACGTAGCAAACTTTATTTGCATATTTATTGTCATATAAATTAAATACATACATACACAAGATTTTTGTTGGAAAACCTTAGGGCAACAAAATAAATTTTGTCACAAACTCTTTTTGACTTCTTTTGCTTTTGTATTTATTAAAAAATCGCTTTCTTTCGTTGTAGTTTTTAGTCATCTGCTCTTATCTTTTTTAATTGTTTGCTTAAAAGAACATTATTTGATTGTTAAGTATTTGTAAATATTTGTTGTCATTTTTTTGTGTAATTCTGTTAATATTTGCTTAAGAGTAAATAACAAACCAACGATTGTCTGGCCGACCGGTCCTACCAACAATTTATCCTTACCTTTATTTTAAATATGTTTTTAACCAATATGTTTTCGCGTTTTTTTTTTTCTAAAGTATTGAAAGAAATTGTGTGATGGTTTTATAATGTTTTTTAAAAACCTTGAGGTATATTTTTACGACTAACTTGTATGTATTTAGTTATAGTTATAATTTGTAGCATAATTCAGTTCATTGATGTCTAGACAAAAAGAATTGAAGAAAAAAATCGCCTCGTTAGAAAAAAAAGACAACGAACGCTAATTGCACAAAATAACACAGTAGCTGGTACGGTACACTCGTAGAAAAAGTCTGCACAAATTTCTAATAAATTTACTAAAAATTAGTTAAGACCTACAAAAAACTGCTGAAATCAACCGCAAGTGATTGCTAAACATTAACCAGATAAAATCAGCAAGAAAACCCTGAATTATTAACAACACTCTAGCTGAATTCTGCAGGATAAACCATTTTTTTAGATTTTATTTTTTATTGCGAATAACAACTTTTCCTTCTCAAATTAGCAGTCAACTGATATTCAAAAGATATTTCTATTAATTTTATTAGGATATATTGTTTGTATAATTCAACTAAATTTAAGTAAAATTTTTAAATATAAAACTTTTTGTATATTAAAATTCAATATTTATTTTTTGCTAATTTCGGCAGGGTATATTGTCATTTGCAATTATCTCAAATTTAGCTCAACTAAAACTAATATTTTGTATATTAAACAGTTCTTCTTGTGCTGTTTTACAGTTTTTTCGACAGCGCACTTTTTATCAAATTTTTAATAGCTTTTCTGCGATTTGTACGCGTTAATTCTGTGAGTGTAATTGGTAACAATGACTATGTAGTTATTGATGCACTTTTCTTTTTGACGACTTATAATGGCATTTTCATGAACATTAAATAAAAAAATAATAGAGTGATATTACACTCAGAAAAAAAGTTAGTAGGAAAATTTGTAAGCGGTTTTCAATACCACTTTAGTATTTTTGTACTGATTTTTAGTAATAAAAATATTATTAAGTAAATTTTTTTTGCTATTTACATTTTACAAATTACAGAATTTTTACAGAATATTTACAAATTTTTGTTGCTAACTTCAGAAATCATTTTACAAATTTTTGGAAACAGATTTGCTAAAATTAGGGAAAAACTTACTGATTTTAAAAAAGTGGATATTAAAGGAAATGTTATTTCTAATAATTAAAACTTATATAGGGTGTCCCAAGAAGAACGCAATTTTTAAATTTTAAATAAACCAGAGATATTTAAAAAAAAAATCGTGAAACTTAAAAATTAAAAAAAAAAAATTTAAAAATTGCGTTCTTCTTGGGACACCCTATACATATAAACTTAAATTGCCTTAAAATATAATATAGGTTGTAGTATTATATGTATATGACTGCCAAGTAGATGCCTATATGCTTAACAGAGCGTTTACTAACCCAAGCAAATCCCACTTTTTTAAACTTTTTCTCAGACACGTTAAATACAGATAACGGAACAATTGAAGAACATTTTCAATTTTCTTGCGTTACTTAATATCAACGTGCTCTTTAATAAAATCAAACGCAGTTGGAAGTTACACCCACAATTTATAAGATTACTTTTGCCCTTGATTTTGCCTTAATTAATATTATTATAATGTCATGTATGTACCCGTTAAACTGGAAACATGCAAAAATTGTGCCAATGCCTAAGTCGAATAGAGAATACAGAGCTATAATTTGCTTTCCAATACACCGTCTGGTTTTCGTCAGAATCATAGCTGCGTTAGAGCTCAAAATATTGCTTCGGGCATATCTTATCTGAATGACGATCTAAACAGAATCTACCTGTGGGCTAGTGCAAACGGACTCTGTTTGAATCCAGGCATATCTAAACGCATTATATTATGTAAGAAAAGCTTAATTCCTTCCATTTCCAATGTAATTGTTTTTAATGGCTAGAAGATTGATATTGTTAACACAGCGAAAAATCTTGGGATAATTTTCAATAGCAATTTGACATGGACCGATCATAAAACTCACTAGTAGGTTAAAGTTATGTAAAGCTACGAGCTGTCTGGTCCACACAATATTTTACCCCTTTAAGAATAAGGACTCTACTTGCCAAGACATACTTCATTCCTTCCCTGATGTATGGGTGTGAATTATTTGGAAGCTGTGACTCAGTAAGTAAAACAAAACCAAATGCCTAGTTTAACAATATAATAAGATATGTGTATGGATTGAGAAGGTTTGATCATGTTTCCTCTGTTTCCAATAATCTTTACGGAGTCTCACTAGAAAGTCTGTTAAAATTTTGCACTCTAATTTTTTTCCATAAATTAATAAACAGTCAAACCCTCAAGTATATATATGACAAAATACGTTTTTTCCAGTCGCCACAAAACCGAAACATTGTGATACCTCGACATCAATGCCCAGTGTCTGAATTTCAGTTTTATATTCATCCCGCTCGTCTTTGGCCCAATCTTCCACTAAGTCAACAACTAAACAGCAATGCTAATACATAGTTTCAAACTATTTTTATTGAACTTTATTAAATTATTTAAATTTTATTTTTTTTTTACCTTCCACCATATATAGTGAGGGTTTATATCAGTTTGTCGTTCCGTTTGTAACATGTCGAAATATAGGTTTAAGACCCCATAGAGTATATATATTCGATCCTTATGCAATTTTAAGTCGATTTAGCGATGTCCGTCAGTCTGTCTGTTAAAATTTCGATCACGCCGCGAAGACGCAAGCGGGAGTGCCTATTTTTATTGAACATCCTCCTAAGCAGTTTGGTATTGAAAATGAGCAAAATAGGTCCAGCGGTTCAAAAGTTATGAGTGAAAATGTGAAGGTACCTCTAAATTTTCCATACAAATTGGTACAATTTTTCAGTATCTATTTTTTTCTGTTAGCTTTGTTGGTTTTTTGTTTCATTCCATAAAATGTATTTTTTGTTTTTGTAACCAAAGACATTTATATATAAAGAAAGAGCAAAATACATAATTGCTTTAGTGTCCCTACTTTTGAATAGGTGGCGCATAATCACATTAAAACAATAAAAGTAATTACTATATAAAGAAAGAGCAAAATTCATAATTGCGTTAGTGCCGCTACTTTTGAATAGGTGGGACAGAATCACATTATAACAATACCCTGCCCAATTAATGGCTAGGTAGATAAAGCCTTGGATTAGGCTTTCAATTAATTTATTTACCAAAAATATTAAATTAACTACATACTTCAAATTCTAATGCATTCAGATGTTACTGGTAGATTTATTACATAATTTTAAAGTAAATTTTTCAAATCTTTGACGTAATAAAAGCATTTGTTTCACATTTTTATGTCAAAAATGAAATTTTCATAGAGGAAAATAGTATTTTTTTTTTATTCCATTTGTATTTTTGAGAAATGAGGGATTCGCAAACGTATATTTATGTTAAATTTTTCTTTTATAAAAAAATACACTTGAATAAAGTGCAATATTGTGCTCTTAAACATCTAAATAAATATTGATTTAAAAAATTAAGGTATAATATGCACCTAAAACATATATTTTTCATAGTTTTTGGCAAATATTCATTTATCTAACGAAGAAAATAGAAAATCAATAATACTCTACTGCATATTGTAGCACAATATGGCTAATGGAGACTAGCTCTGCTGCAAAATATGCCTAATGGAGAGAATGCACTTTTGATGGGTCATCTATTGACAAATAGTTACAACTCATGTTTTTTCTTTAGCAAATTAATTTCTTTGCTGTATTCTCTCCATTAGACAAACGCACTTTAATTTTTTAAATAAAGAACATTCGTTGCAACTATTTATCAATACGTGGCGCATCAGAAAGTGGATTCCCTCCATTATGCATATTCTGCTGCAGAGCTAGTCCCCATTGTGTATTTGCCAAAAACTATGCTTTAAAATGTGTTTTTTGTAAAGGTGCCTCTAAATTGCCCATACAATTTTAGTACAATTTCATAGTAGCGACTGGTACATAACAAATTATTTCATATTTCTTTCACCAGTCGCTTAGCAGTAAATATTTTGTATTTACCTCAAACATTTTTTCACTACTAAAATTCTTTTCACCACAAACAATTTTTTCACCTCAAAGAATTTTTTTCACCTCTAAACTTTTTCCACCAAAATGTTCTTTTCACATCTAAAAAAGGTTTGTACCTCAAAAAACTTTTTTTACTTGTTATATTTTAATTTTGTTTTCTTTTTATCAATATTGTCATATATGTTTTAAATAAGTTATGTTAATAACTAATAATATTATTATTTTTTGTAACTTTTGTATCTTAAAACTTTCCTGCATTATAAATATAAGACTCAGTCTTGTTGTACAGGAAATGGAATCAATTAAATAAACACATAAATAGGTTGAAAAAAGGGAACGGAAGTGAAGATACTTTTCACAACCGACTCATGTCCAAAAAAAGGACATCCACTTAAAATAGCACTACAAAATTTTTTAAATCTAAAAATCAGCCCTTAAAATAGTTTAAATTTTACCTTAAAATCCAAAAAATTTACTAAAAATATTTTTTAAAACAAAAATTAGCAAATTAAAACAAAAAGGTAAATTTGTTTGTTTAAGCTATTGAATTTTGATTTTTTTTTAATTTTGTCTAAAATATTTGTTGAAACAAAAAATAAATAAAAAATAAAATTCGTAAGGCAATTTCAAATGGAATTAGCAGCTTTAAAGTGCAACAAGTGTATCTCAAAATAATTAATTTAATTTGTGAATTTTAATAATTTTTTTTTTTTTATAAATTAAAATTTTGTTATATATTACAAATCATTGACTTTAGATCACTCATATTCATCACTAATCACTAATATTCGAGATAATTTATTTTAATAAACTTTGTGCATAATTTTACCAATCTTTAGTAGCGGTTAATAACTTTCCTGCTATTTCCATTTCACTAATATTTAGTACAATTTATTACTTATTTTAGCAGATCGATTATATATTGCCGTTTACTGCAATTTAATAAAATTTAGTAGCGCTTACTATATATGGTGATGGTAGATATCAGTTTGTGATTCCGTTTGTAATATGTCGAAATAAAAGACCCCATAAAGTATATATATTCGTGATCCTTATGCAATTTTAAGTCGATTTAGCGATGTCTGTCTGTCTAGCGCGAAGAAGCAAGCAGCGGTGCTTATTTTTACCTATATTATTGGACATCCTTCCGAGCAGTTTGGTATTGAGCAAAATCGGTTCAGTGGTAAAAAAGTAATGAGTGAAAATGTGTAGGTCCCTCTAAGTTTTCCATACAAATTGGTGTATTTTAGTACAACTTCATAGTATCGACTATATACTCGTATGTTATATTTTCTCATATTTTTTCACCAGTCGCTTAGATGTGAATAATATTTTTTCACCACTAAAATTTATTTTCTCCACAAAAAATTTTTTTCATCTCAAAAAATTTTTCACCTCAAAATTTTGTTTCCATTAAAAAATTTCTTTTAAAATACAAAACAGTTTTTCACCTTAAAAAATTTGTTCACCTTCATAATTTTACATCAAAAGTTTTTTACATTATTTGTATTAAAAGTGGTAGAGAAATTTTTTTTAGGAAATTGGTGGAGGGTATTCAAAGATTCAGTACAGCCGAATTTAAGCCTTTTTTTACTTGTTTGTACTAATTTCAGTGTACTGCTCGTAATAATAATAATATTTATATTTTTTTTGCTGATTTTTGCAAACCGATTTTAAATTACACTTTACAAAAAGTTTGCTAAAATTTGGTAGCGGCTCTTTACTTCTTCCACTAATTTCATTTTTTTACACGTCAGCAGATATGTGTTGCTAAGATTAGCAAAGAATACCGATGGGCTCAAATTAGCAAAAATTTCTCGTAATAACAGCAAAATTTTTAGTTGCCATTACAGATTTTTTTGGTGAGTGTATGGACAACAATTTTGTGGATTGGTACAAATTAAACATCTTTAGCTGAAAATTATAAACTGATACAGTACACATTTAACACTACATTTAAAATTAACAAAATTAATCTTCAAGATAATGAAATATTTTGTTCGTACTGTTTTGAAATCAAAAATTTACTACAATATTGAACGAGTATTTCTAAACCACACATGAACTTTAGTCATGAATTATCTTGGGTGTTGCAACCAAAATTCAGTTGTATTAACCGAATTGTATTTTAGAAACCAATTTTCGATTGTACCAGCCGATTTTAGTCTTATTAACAGAATTTCATTTTTAAAATCCAGTGTCCAGATTCTATAAGACGATTATCGTTTATCTTCCACTTTTAAAGTTATATTTTATCTACCATACAAATATTTAACTGCTATTACAAATTTTATAAATTGCAGTAATTTCCAATCTTATTGTTAAACAGTTTCAACGTCTTTAAAACGATAGAATTTTAACCTTTAAAGTGGACAATAATCGTCGCTCGTCTTATAGAATCTTGACACAGCTTTTATCAAATGAAACTAAGAAAAAGGTCTTTATAAAACTAATCAGTGTGGAAAATCATTACCATATATGTGGTTATTTAACCACATACCTGGTAATTTTTTTTGGAGACGTAGCGCAAAATAATGAAACGAAAAATCAAAAAATGTTTGATTACGTATATGCTTACCAGTGTGCATAGACTTAAAAAAATATTAAGTCTAAAAATAGATTTTCAAAAAAAAATATTTAGAACATCATTAGTTTATATTTGAAATAATGATAAAAATAAGTCATAATTTTTTTGAAATAAAGTCAAGGAAAAAATTTGGTTCAGTAAAAATTGTTGCTGAGTCAGCAAAATTTTTAGTAGAGAAAATTAAAATTTTAAATTCTGCAAAAGCTGTGCTCTCACTTACTAAAACCAATAAAAACTTGCTAAAACCAATTAAACTAAATAAAAACAATAAAAACAAATTAAACTTTTTGCTAAATTTTTGTGCACTATACTTTGTAATATTTTTATAAAAATTTTAATCTAGAAATTGTTTTTTTTTTTTGTATTTCTTTTTTTTGAAAGTAACCCAATAAAAATAAAAAAGTTAAAAATGCAAGTGCATTAAATATTGCTTGTATTGTGCGTTAAATATTGCTTGTTTTAAGTGTGCATACAGTCAAAAATAATTTGTTTCATGTTTTTCCTTTATTGTCAATATTTTAAATTAAAATTAACACATTTGTTCAAATTTACAATTTTCCTGTGAAAATTTGTATAAAATCTTAATTTCTTCCACGAATTTTAACAAAAAGGTAAGCCACATTTATTTGGTGCTAAACTTTGTTGCAACCGAATTGTTTGCCAACCGAATTTTTGCAGCTACATCTACCATGACTTTTATAAATTTTTAATACTGTTATAATTACCGAATTTTATTTAAAAATTCTGAATTTTGATTGTAATAGTTGATTGCTTTTCTTTTTATAGATTATACTATTCTATAAAAAGACATTCTATAAATAGATATTCTACTTATAGAAACGCGTTTCACAAAATTTATTTTAAAAATAAAATTTTTTTATGCCGGGAAATGGGCTAGAACCGGTGTACTCCTGTTTATCAGGCCTCTAGGCTAAACTCTATTAAATTTGTTCTAGTCAAAATTCAAACTTGAATATTTTTCATGTTTATAGTTTGAATATTTTTGTTTAAAATAACATAGCTACAACATAAAATTAATTTGTCTTTTAATTTTAATCAATAAAAAATATTATTTTTTTTTTAAATTCTAACGGTTTATTGTCAAACCCCTAAGACTGTAGACATTTACATTAAGTTGTTGTTTAATTTTGAATATAAACATATATGTATATGAATAAACAGCAAAAATATAATACATTTTAAAATTTTGTTATAATTATTGAAATTTCTAAAATGTAAATTAATGGTTGATTGCACTAATATTGGTAAACAGTATGACATTTTATTTAAATTGATTGGAAAATCTAATATCTTAGATAGAGCAATAGTTTTTATTGAAACAGAACTAATATTAGATTTTTGCTACAAATAATCAGTTCAAGTGACAAAATTTTCGGTAAATTGTTGGATGTGGTAATGTAGAAGATAATACTTTTTCCATATTGATTAGAAAAAAATATTTTGAATGATATGGCATTGTTTCAGTTAATTTGATATATTTTCTGTTTATTATTAAATTTAACTATTCTGATGAAGAACTTTAAGTACATACAATTAAAAAATTTAAATAACGATACAATTTTGGTCATTACGATCCAATTATTTTTTTTTCTGTGTGCATTACTGTGTTTTTATGATGTTGCCTAAACTTAAAGTTAGGACTTGAAAACAAGTGTTATTATTATGTTCTTTGAACTTGAATTGAACTGTGATTCAAGGCTTGAATGTACGACTTGAATTCCAGTGTTCGTTTTGCTGGAATATGCTATGGAATAACGTGTAACTAAAGTATACTTCAAGGCTTAAAATTGGAAAACATGACTTGAATAATACTTGATTTTAGCTTTAATTCCAGCAACAATGTTTATTGGGAATTTACAAAACTTTAAAAAAACACAATAATGACACGATTTAATTGAAAATTAAAAAATATTTTTATGAAAAAAATTATAAATAAAACAAAAACAAAATTATGTCTCAATTACATGCTGTATATGTGTATTAGTTTCACCATATTTCATAAATGATTATTTAATTTTTACAGGTTGGTTGAAAAGTTCCTGCGCTCGAAATGAAAGAATACTGTTTTTGTTACGAAATATATTTTTTTATTCAATATAGGTGAGCGCCCCGGTAGGCTAGTTGGTAGCGTGCTAGCTTATCAGTGCGGGGGTTCAATTCCCACCAGAGGCTCTGGTCTGTTTTCGCTACAACGAGCCGAAGGCCTTTGTTGCTAGTGCTTGGTTAGGGTATTAACATATAATTTGTAATTATATGATTAATATATAAAATAAATAAATAAATAAATAAATAAATATTCAATATAATCTCCTAGAAGCTCAATACACTTGTTCCAATGATCTTCCAATAATTTTATCCCATCCTTATAATGGTTTTCCGGAAGCTCTGCAAAATAACCGTCTACGGCTGCTATGGCCTCTTCATTGGACGAAAAATGCTTTCCACAAAGGAATTGTTTGAGATTTCTAAAGAGATAGTAGTTACTGGGAGCCAAATCTGGTGAATACGGTGGATGTTTAAGCAATTCGTACTTTAATTCTTTGAATTTAGCCATCGTCAAAACACTTTTGTGAGCAGGTGCATTGTCTTGATGAAAAGTGATTTTTTCTTCTTTAAACCAGGTCTTTTCTCACGAATTTTTTCATCCAGCTGATCCAAAAGGCTGCAATAATATTCAGAGTTGATTGTTTTACCTTTCTGAAAATAATCAATCAACAAAATTCCTTTTGCATCCCAAAAAACTGATGCCATAACCTTCTTTGCTGATCGTTGTGACTTCACCTGCTTCGGAGCTGAACAACCAGCTTCAGTCCACTGTAAATGTTCTTGTTTCAATTTAGGATCATGGCGGTAGATCCCAGTCTCATCCATAGTTATAAAACGACGCAAAAAGTCGGTTTTATTCGGCTCAAAACGCTCCAAATTACGCTGAGAAATTTGTTTTCGATCCAGGTTTTGTTGAATTGTTAATGTGTGCGGCACTAACTTTCCAAACAGTTTTTTCATACTTAATTCTTCATGTAAAATATGGAGGACTCGTTCGTCTGAGATGCGTATGGCATTAGCAATTTCACGCTTAGTCAAACTTGGATCTTCACTAACCATATTATGTACCTGCTCAATGATTTCTGCTGTGGTTGCAGTTTTTGGTCGTCCTTCGCGTGGATTGTTTTTAAGGGTGGTATGACCACGTTTGAATTCACCAGCCCAAAATTCAACGGTGCGTTTTGAAGGTGAGGACTCCTTATACACTTCTAACAATTGTTCATAAATTTCCTTTGCTTTTAAACCCTTCAAAACAAAGAATCTAATGACTGCACGATATTCAATTTTTTCCATATTAAAAAAAATCAATGACACGTCAACTTCAAGTGGCTTGCAAACAAATAAAGAATTGATAGAATGACTTGAAACTTTGCATGTGTTCTCAGGACAGTTATACCAACTTGAGAAAAAAAAAGTTTAAAGCTAGCAGTGTCATCTCTTAGTGAGCGCAGGAACTTTTCAACCAACCTGTATTTTGTTTTAATATTTTCTTTTTTTATAATTTAAATCATAGACAATCACTTACAGCGAATTTACATTAGAACTTTTTTTTAGTAGATTTCAATTTGTGATCTACTTCGAAATCTATATCCTTTACATTATATTCTTCGGGATTTCGATTTAACAATACAAAAAATAGCTGATTAAGTCAACAAAAAAAGTTTAATATACAAAACAATAGTATTAAAACTTTAAATAAAAAAGAATCTTATTTGCCTATTATGCATCCGGTATTAAAAAATAAATTTTGTTACAAAGAACAAAAATCGATGTTCTTAATGTGTTATGCCAAAAACCCAACCAAATGTATTATCATAATACTAAAAATATAAAATATATCTAAAATACATATTAAATTTATCGAAAATACAATCAAAAAGAGGACTACTAATTTTTATTATATTCAGCCCATATTATTGTTTATGTTTAATCATTGTTTAATAATCGACAAAAGTAATAAAAACAATCGATAGTCGTTTAAAATAACCATCAATTTTTACCTGACAACACGTTAAAAAAACGATTTTCAAATAGAAAGTTCTTTCTTATTTGTATGTAATTACAAAACACACACACAGATGTATATATTTTTATTTTAGTTTTGTATTTAAACAAACCATTTTGATAAAAAAAAAACAAAAAGGAATTATTTGGAATTCTATTTTTTTATTAGAAAGAGAAAAAATAAAATTTTACATTTTACAGAAAGTCGGTATTTTTGTATAGTTTGTTTTTTGAATGACTGATTCAAATAACACTAGGCAACAGCCATTTTGTTATTTGGTTCTAGCATACTTTTTCTCATGGATTTGGACCTACTGAACACGAAAATGAATTTTAAAAATTTTTCTGTCGATTGGTTTGCGAGATACAAATTTTTTAATTTTTTTTTTTTAATTTTTGGAGGTACACTTACTATTTTGAGCATATCTTTAGTCTTCTTTGACCTATTTTATCCTACTACTACTCAAATTAAAGACAATTGAGCCGTCTACAACTTATTCTCAGAAAATTTTCAAATCGGGTTAGTAGTTTTGATGTTGGCGGCTTAAAAAGGTTAAAAAACTGCGTTTTTTTAGTAAAAATGTGGCTGAAAAATTCATATAAAAATTCATATAAAATGTAAAACGCGATGTTAACAGCGATTTTAATTTTTTTACGTATAGCTGACACTTTTCCAAAGAAAATAAGCCCTTACTTAACAAAATCTGATGACAAATGGCCGACTTATTATTTTTTTGGTAAACGACCGAAATTCCGCTATTTCACGATTTTTTGATTTTCATTATTTGCACAGCTTACCTACCCAACGCAAACGAATAAATACATTTGAACTTAATTTAAAATAAACAAAGTAGTCTTCGTATATTTTTTTTTAATTTATTTACAGCACTACATGCTCATACATATTTAAACATAAGGAGACACGGTTATCAATTGCATTTCAAAACTGTCTGTGAAAGTGTAAAGAAGTTAATATTTAGAAAACGCAAGGAAGACAATGAGTAAAAGACTAAAATTTTATACAAAGAAAGACCAAATATGTTTTTGCAGCGACATTTCAGGCTTGTTCCAAGAGCTTCACCAAATTCACAACCCCAACGAATGGAGGTTGTTTATTGACAGCAACAAAGAGAGCTTGAAGGCAGTTCTCTTACATAATGGGAATGAAAAGCCATCTGTTCCTATTGCTCATGCGGTTCATTCAAAGGAGAACTATGAAACTATGGACATTTTGCTGAAATGCATAGAGTATAGGAAATACAATTGGAAAATATGCGCCGACCTTAAAGTTGTGGCCATTCTGTGTGGACTCCAAGGAGGCTATACGCGACATTGCTGTTTTCTGTGCCTTTGGAATAGCCGCGCTGATGATCAGCATTATATAAAAAAAAATGGCCGGTACGAACGAAACCTGTAGTTGGAGAAGCGAATGTTCAGCGCAAACCACTAATAGAGAACCGTGAAAATATAATACTTCCGCCGCTGCACATAAAATTGGGTTTGATTAAAAATTTTGCCAAAAAATTAGACAAAGAAGGTGAAGCTTTTGCCTATTTACGGTCAATTTTCCCTTACCTTTCGCTGGCAAAAATTAAAGAAGGAGTCTTCGCAGGACCCGAGATAAAAAAAATGTTGAAAGATGAAAAATTCCCAAAGCTGTTATCACCCATCGAAGCCGCAGAATGGAATTCCTTCAGGCTTGTTGTGGAAAACTTTTTAGGAAACAACAAAAGCCCGAATTATAAGGACATAGTTGAGGATCTGGTAAAGAACTATGAAGCCATGGGAGTGCACATGTCACTTAAAATACACTTTCTGGATTCTCATTTGGATTTTTTCCCTGAGAATTTAGGAGACGTGAGCGACGAACACGGCGAGCGCTTTCATCAGGAATTGAAGGCTATGGAACGACGCTATCAGGGCAACTATGACACGGCTATGATGGGTGACTATATTTGGACCCTAATACGTGAGACCGATTGCAGCGAATACAAAAAACAAAGAAGAAGTCAGCAGTTTTTCCACATGGCATAAAATGTACACTTATATCTTTGTTTTTACTCATTTTTTTGTGCGTTGATTTGCTTAATTTAATTAGTTAGTTTAATTTCGTTAGTTTAGCTAATTGTGCGATACATTGAGCATGTAGTGCTGTAAATAAATTAAAAAATAATATACGAAGACTAATTTGTTTATTTTAAATTAAGTTCAAATGTATTTATTCGTTTGCGTTGGGTAGGTAAGCTGTGCAAATAATGAAAATCAAAAAATCGTGAAATAGCGGAATTTCGGTCGTTTACCAAAAAAATAATAAGTCGGCCATTTGTCATCAGATTTTGTTAAGTAAGGGCTTATTTTCTTTGGAAAAGTGTCAGCTATACGTAAAAAAATTAAAATGGCTGTTAACATCGCGTTTTACATTTTATATGAATTTTTATATGAATTTTTCAGCCACATTTTTACTAAAAAAACGCAGTTTTTTAACCTTTTTAAGCCGCCAACATCAAAACTACTAACCCGATTTGAAAATTTTCTGAGAATAAGTTGTAGACGGCTCAATTGTCTTTAATTTGAGTAGTAGTAGGATAAAATAGGTCAAAGAAGACTAAAGATATGCTCAAAATAGTAAGTGTACCTCCAAAAATTAAAAAAAAAAAATTAAAAAATTTGTATCTCGCAAACCAATCGACAGAAAAATTTTTAAAATTCATTTCCGTGTTCAGTAGGTCCAAATCCATGAGAAAAAGTATGCTAGAAACAAATAACAGACAAAAGTTTGTTATTTGTGACCTAGTGTAATTAAAAAATATACATCTAAGAATTTCAATTGATTCTTCATTTAAAAACAAACTCTACGCATTACATTTTAAATGAACTACAAATACTACAATCGGTAACTGAAAATATATTTTGAGTGTATAAATATACATGACCACGTGTTTATGCGTTTTTATTAAACATCAAAGAATTATAAAAAAACTGGCGTTGAGATTTATCGACAAATTCAAAGTTGTAATCCAAAAAGTCGACATAAAGTGTAAAAAAATTTATTAGATTTCGTTTTGCTTTCAGCGAAATCTTACTTTAAATTGGATTTCATTTTGTATGGGAAATCTGTTAAAATACCAAATTTTTATTAGATTTCCTTCAAAATCAACGGAAATCTACTTTTAAGTTGATTTCGAGCATAATGTAAATTCGCTATTAAACAAATCGGTGTTAACACAATTATTTATTTTTATATATTCACAATTTCTAGATACACACATTTTTTACCTCCTTTTGTTTTATGTATATAACATGGATGGTAACCGAAACAAATGCGGTAAGGGTAACGCTATTTTCTATTATTTCGGTAATGTTATTTTAAGGATAACAATTTTTTCAGTTATTTCGGCAACGGTATTTTATAATAACGATTTTTCAGTTATTTCGGTATTGGTATTTTAGCGATAACGGTATTTTCTTTTATTTCGCTAACGGTATTTTAGCGATAATCATTTTTTCAGTTATTTCGGTAACGGTATTGAATCGATAAAAAAATAAAATTCATAATTTTGATGAAAATTATTTATAATTTTAAACGTTCATATTATATATGAAGCTTACTTACTATTTATGAAGTTTTCCTAACTTCCCAGTGTTTTTTTTTTTTTTAAACTCGATCATAGTTATATGAATTATGTCCATAAAAAAAATCATATTTAATGTGTCCAAATTCTTAAATTTATCTTCCCGACTTTTTAGAATTATTGATGGTACCGTGAGTTTAAGTGCTAAATTGTTATCGTTGTAAAATAGCAGTTTGAAGTTTAAACCATTTGCAAGTATATCACTTAAATAGCAATTCGTTAATTTTTGAATTTCGTGAGCCGAAGTACTTCAGTAAACTGAAACTTCAAAAGTCATTTAGTTAGTTATACAATTTTTTAATTAAATAAAAATATAATATTTTCTAAGACGTCTCAAAAAAAAGTAAATAAACGTGGGTAACTTGACATATTTTGAAGGACGACGGAATGGAACACATGTGTCTTTTTATTAACTTACTTTCACAAACTATTTTTTAATTGTATTTTACATATGTTAATACTTCAATAATTTTTAACTTTTGATTTTTTGCATGTTAATATTTTCTTCTGTGACACGTTATTGTTTATATGTTACATGCCACTAAAATACGTTGTTATTTTTCCGCTTACCCACAGCGTATTCAAATTTAATAAGTTAAGCACAAAAAGCAGCAAAATGGCAACATTGAAAACCGGTTTAATAAAAATATGCCGTTAGTTTTGTTATAGAAACGATGATGCTGTATTTTTTTATACCCTTCACCACAGGTGGAGGGGTATATATAAGTTTGTCATTCCGTTTGTAATTTTTACAATATTGATCTTAGACCCTATAAAGTATATATATTCTGGGTCCTTATGAAGAGCGAAGTTGATTTAACGATGTCCGTCTGTCCGTCTGTGTGTTGAAATGGGTTTTCCGAAGACCCCAGACATGATGAGGACTTGATTGTTATATATTTCTGTTAAATATGATCCATTTCTGCTTGCTATTAAAAATCAGCCAGATCGGTTGATAAATGGCTGAGATATTAGCAAAAAACCAGAGCTACATCTAAAATCCCTTTGTTTTTTATATGTATGTTGAATATTACGCATAACAAACACATCAATTTCTTTTTTTTCACCTCTTCACCTTTTACACACAAACAACAAACACATACAAAGATTTGTCATTTTAATAAAAATCAAACAAATCCCTATTGAACGAAAACTATTTATTTAACTCTATAAACGATGATTTCATATGGCCTTCATAGCTGAGTTGTCTAAACGCTATGTCACAAATACTTTTTTTCTCTAAGAACGCGAGTTCGAATCCTACTCAAGACACAATACAACTTTTTTTTTTGAAAATTTTTTTTTATTTTCTTAAGACTTTTTTTATTTTTTGTTTTTTTTTTAACATTGAATAATTAATTTAAATAAAATTTTATATTAATAATTAAATAATCCATAAATAGGCTAAAAACATCAAAATTTGTATAAAAACCCTCTGATACAAACAAAATACAAACGGTTTTATTTCTATTTTTGCTCCGATTTAAAAGAATTTATAAACAGATTTTTAAACCATTTTATTTCTCATATATTAAGACAATTTTATACATAATTCCCCTTTGAAAGCAACTATTTTAGGTCATAACTTATAACAATTTATAAAAAAAAAATTATAAACTATTTTCCTTAAAATTTTTAAAATTAAGCTAAAGAAGTTAAAAATATTTTTTAATAAAAAAGCGAAATAAAATCCCAAATGCAAATTTGCCAGATAAATCAAACGTATTTGTAGAAATAAAACACATGCAGTTCTAGTGATTTCTTTTAACAATTTGTAAAAAATATTTTTTGGTCGAAAAAAGCTTTTTTTAGAACTAAAAAGATTTTTGAAAAAAATATGACAACACTGATTGGCATTATGATCGTGAATGTTGTTGTTTTTATTTTATTTGTTGAAATTTTTGTCTTTCACCTCCTCACCTTTTACCCACAAACAACAAATCCATACAAAGGTTTGCCATTTAAATAAAACCCAAACAAATATGTTTTAAACGAAAATTCTTTATTTACTTTTATTAACGACGTTTGCTTATGTCCTTCAATGACTCAGTGGTCTAAGCGCTTTGTCACAAATACTTTTTTTCTTTTAGTCGCGCGATCGAGCCTCGTCTATTCAACTTTGTTATTTTTATATTTTTTTAACACTTTTTTTTATTTTCTTAAGACTTTTTGTTATTTTTTATTTTTTTTTAACAAAACTAATGCGTCCAGCACAGTTGGCTTAACGATGTCGGTCAGCTTTTCTGTATAATTGTAGAACGGAAAGAGGAAAAGTTTCCAAATAAGGTGCAAGCATCTTGGTTATCAATACACAACATCTGACCAAATGTGGGCGAGATCCTTGAATTGGGCGTGGCACAAAATAGATTAATTTATATCTTAAGAACGGTAAGACCGTAATTAAATACTCCATAAATGGGCTAAAAAACATCAAAATTTTTATAAAAACTAAAATTTTAGAGCTGTAATATGACCTATGGATACGTCTTATATATCCAAAGATCGAAAGTCTTTAGTAGAACATATTTGCTGAAAGTAGTTATGACCAAAACATACATTTTTTTAAATACCTATTTTCGGGAACCATAAATCTTTCAGAGTCCAAGTTTTATCACTAAACTAAGTGGTAAATTTCCACTTAAAGATGTCCGTATATAAATCTGTCCATTCCATATATGTCCATATATAAACTTCACTATTTTCCCAACCATGGTGAAGGCTATATAAGATTCGGCATAGCCGAATTTAGGCGCTCTTACTTGTTTTTATATATTTTCATATATGAGGGCGTTTAAAACTGTGTTTTTTTATCTGCTACATGAGTTTGACACCGACATAAAATGAAAACAAAAACTCAATGTGCAAAATTCTTAAGAAATCCATAGAACGAGGGGTTACAGTTTTAAAATTGCCTAGAGCTTTTTTATTTGTGAAAAAAAGTGTAAAAAATCAACTAAGTGGAACGTTATGGTAAAGAAACATAATTATACGATGTTAATAACATACATACTACAATATTATATTAAGCAGGGTCATGCAACTGTTAGTTCATAAGGGTTAAGCAGCCTTTAAGCCCGGTTACACAGATAAGCTTTAAGCAGCAAATTCGGTATTTGACATACCCCATAGAATAAAAACCATAACAAGAAAACTATATACTTGAAGGCGAACCCGATGAAAAAAGTTTCGATATAATTACAGTTCTCCGGTCATATGTACATTATATTTTATTTGAAAATTACTTACATAATCGTGATCTAATGGGATCTCGTGAGATCTCATTTGGGTTCATCTAATTTCATCAATTAATGAACGATTTAACTTATTATCCGGGTGTCCGCCGGGAAGGTATACTACTTTATTTTGCCGCCATTTTGGTAAGCATTAGTCTTGACAGTTCATATTTGGCAGTCGTGAAGTAGACACATGGCAAATTTATTATGGAAAAATATTCTATAAAACAACGTCTTTTAGTCGTTAAAACTCGCTCGCTTATAACAACCCCGATTTTCATGAAAAAATCATAATGAGTGACGAGACACATTTTCATTTGAATGGATATGTGAATAAACAGAATTGTCGGTTCTGGGCAATGGAAAACCCTCAAATTAGTAGTCACCTTTGCACCTATTAAAAGTGACAGTCTGGTGTGCAATTTGTTCAGGAGGAATCATTAGACCTTACTTTTTTGAAAATGAAAACGGAGTAACGGTAACTGTGAATGGGGAGCGATATCATGATATGATTGGGCTTGATTCTCCGGACATCTTTTTGTGGGGATATCTGAAAAGCAAGGTATATTTAAACAAACCAGAAACGCTTGAGCAATTCAGAATATTCGTGATGAAATCAATGAAATACCGTGTGAAATGTGTGAGCATGTAATGAAAAATGTGCTCAAAAGGGCTCGCATTTGTGAGGCTAACAGAGGCCGACATTTATCTGATATTGTATTCCATACATAAGTGCGGAAATTAAATAAAACATTTATCAATATAAGATCCATTCTCTTTCTTTAAATCAAAAATTATAAACAAACAAGGTAATATACCTTTCCGGCGGACACCCTGTATATAGCGTGGTATGCATCAGAGAACTGCAAAATCAACTTTTTTCTTGATTTAATCATATACAAAAATTCTTGTTCACATTTAACAATTCAACAAAATTCACTGTAGAATAAAATCAGCATCATGTTACTGAACGCGTAATTCGGATCAGTTTGAATCATATGTCGATTATGTTTACTGCAAATTTAATCACTCAACAAAAAGTCAGCGTTGAATAAATCAGAAAAAACAACAAAGTGTATTCATAATTAAAACAAAATAGAAACACATTTCATAAATGTACATTAGGGTGGGACTTAAATCCGCTTTTTTAGAAATTTTATTAGTAATAAAAATATTCTTTTTTGTGAAATATAAATATTTTTTTTGGAAAAAAAATTTAGGTCGATATCTCAGGCTTGCCTAATCCGGAAAAATTTAAATATTGTCTAAATTTTTTTCATCTATTTTGATTGGAAAATTAGGCAAAATTTAACTTTAACCGGATTGGGCGAGCCTGAGATGTCGACCTAAATTAAAAAAAAAAAAAATCACAAAGAACAATATTTTTGGTATTCCTAATAAAAATTCTAAAAAAACGTATTTTAGACCCACCCTAATATACATATAACATTTATGAAATGTGTTTCTACAAAACCACCCCCTTTTTATAGATAAGAAACTATTTTGTTTTAATTATGATTACACTCATACACGTTGTTTGTTGTTTTTTCTGATTTATTATACATCAAAATAATTATTGTTGGCCCGAATGAACAGAATAAAATCAATGGTTTAACAACGACCAATGATTATAAATCAGTGACAAAAACAATTTGCACGTCGTTTGATTGATTTAAAATCATCAGCAAATATGTGTTGGAGTATATTCAGCGTTTGAACGCAAACACATATTTATTCTTGTGTTGATTGCGTATGAACGTTTTGCAATCAGCAAATGCAGTTCTCTGGTATGCATACAAATTTCTTAATTTTGTGATAATGTGATTGTAAAATAACAGTATATTAATTTTTAGTTTTTTTCTGGCAACACTTTAATAAAATTTCTCTTCACTCTCAAATAAATTGTTAGTGATTCATAAACTTATCAAACGATTGACTCGTTAATCGTAGAAAAATAAGATTTTTTGCCAATTTTATGAATAAAATTAGTTTATGATAAATCAAAACATGATAAAAATAATTTTTAAACATACCCAGCAAAAACATTGTATCAATCACATATCAGCCTATTTACTCGCTTAATTACTTATAATCGCGATTTTCAAAAAGTAATGGTTACTCATTATTTTTTTCGTACGCGAGAGGGTAATGACCACCCATTACTTTTTGTTTTTTATAAGTGAGAATATAATGAGCACTCATTATTTTGGGACATCAGGAACAAAAGTAAATAGGCTGGTAAGTAGTTGAAAACCTTTTTTTTTATTTTTTTACTAGGTAACAGGTATTGGTGGAAACGTAATATTTTAACGACACTTTTTTACTACGAATAATGAAAATAATTGAATGACGATTATGTTTTAATTAAATCAACATCACTATTCTGAATTATTTATTTTTTTTTTTTATTTTGAAAAAATTCTTTATTTTCTTCGATCTTCTTGATTTGTGTATTAGTTTAAATTGAGCTTAAAATCTGTTTATTTATAAAAAATTAGTGATAAATATTTAATCTCTATGAGATAAATAAAGAAAAAAAGTTAAAAAATATATTAATTATAAAAATATACTCTTCCACCTGTGGTGAAGGGTATAATTAAACGAAATATTCTTTGAAAAATAAAGAAATTTCCTATAAATAAAACATTTGTACTTTTTTTAAATATTGAACCCGAACCCTGAACTGAACCTGAACACATTTTTTTCAGTCCATTTTCATATTAAGTTGGTAGAAAAGGGGTTACAAAATATTTTTTTTGAAAAATTTTTAAAATTTTTAAAGTTTCATTGTTGTTCCATTCATTTATTTATTATAAATATATAATTGAATTAATTTTAAGAAAAGGTTAATAGTATTATGATGAATCTTAATTTATTAGTTTTTAAAATATTTTCTATTTTAATATGAATCTTTGTTTATGAGTGTTACTTGATGACATTAAATTTCTGTCGAAAATTAGTTAAAACCAATTATTCCTTAGAAAAGACCTTAAATTTAATTTTAATTTTTTATTATAATGTGCCATCAGAAGAATTGTCAGATTGTCATTGTTTTCGACCAAAACCAAAAATGTATTAAAATTAAAAAATTTTACTCACTAAAAAATTATCAAATCGCAAGAATTTGACAAAATCTGAACATCTGAATTTTTTTCTAAACGAAAAAGTTACAATGTAAAACTTTTAAGTTAAGCTTTTTAAAGTACTGGGTGAGCACAATCCAATTTAAGCAGTGTCCTGCCCTACCCGAAAAAGTAATTTGTTTTAAAATCAAACATTTTTAATGGAATTATAATTAAAATATTCAAATTGTTTATGCAAAAGGTACACGGGTGTTAAAGATTTGTTTTTTATCTTTATAATTTTTTTTTATAAAAAATATATTTAAGAACAAACTAATTTTTCAAAAATTTTATATAAAAAACTTGGAATTATCAAAAATTTTTTCAATCAGTAATGCGATGCTCTGACTTTTTACAACAATTTTTTTTTAGTCTTTTTACTTTCGCTAAGTGCTTAAATACATCAAATGCTGCCAGCAGCAAAACTAATTTTTCACATATATTTTATATAAAGAGCACAATCCTGCCAAGCAAACAGACAGACAATTGCTATTAACGAATAGAAACGGTTCAATTTAACTTTCAGTGCTAGCAGCATTAATTTTTGTTGCCTGGCTTTTCATATAAAATATATGGACAAATCAGGTTTCGCTGCAGGCGTCAACTTCGTTGGATGTGTTGAAGCACTTAACTACCAAATTTTTTCATTAAAAAGTTAGAGAATTGCCACTCAGAAAATTATACAGGACTCTTTTATATTAAAAGTAATTTAAAACTGAACGCGGGACCGAAAACGGATTACGATAAACAGTTAAAAACATATTAATTTTGTTTAATTTATATTTAATTAAAGTAAAATATTCAAATTATTACTTTATTTTAAAAACGTTTTTTATTACAATTGTATAAAAATATATTATAATATATTATTTATAAAAATTAATTATAATTATTTATCCCAATATTTCGTCACCACATTGGGTGTAGAGTATTCAAAAAACCGGCCTTTTGAAAAAACCGGTTTCGGTTTTCTTCGAAAAATAGAATTTAAAAAAACCGGTTGCGGTTTCGGTTTTTGCAGAAAAAACCGGTCGGCCGGTTTTTTCGGTTTTTTTCATTTGTATAAAAAGCTTATATAATTTGTTAATTATGTAAAAAAACAGAAATTTAATATATAAAGTAATAAAAATAAAAAATACATTCTTTGAAAAAAAAAATAATTTTTTATTGTATTTCATTTCAACATTTCATTCATTGGTTTTAATATTTTTTAATATAATATCTTAAAAATTAATATTATAAAACTATATTCATGTCAAATGAATAGAGATCATTAAGTTTGTAAATTGTGTAAAATTATGTACGTTAGTAATTTGAACGTTTAAAACGTTTGGCATTAAATAAGTTTTTTTAATATTTCATTTTAAATATGTAAAAAGAAAATCTATTTTTCACTTCTAAAATAATATTTTAGAAATAATATGCAATTTAAATGTTTCGTTTTAAGACGAACAATTATATAAATTTTCCAACTTTTCAGTTCTTTTGTCGCATTTATCAAGATATATGAAATCATCATAAAAGATGAATGATTTTGTTTAGGATTTTGAATACTATTTGTTGTGTTATTTAGATCAGAAATTAAACTATTTGAATTTGGAATATCCAAAGTTAAGTCTTCATCGGAATCTATCAGACTTACATCTAAATCTTCATAACCAAACAAACGATAATAAGTCTTCGGAAAAAATAAAAGAGACCAAGTAACCCAGTTGGTGATGTAATTAAAAAAACCGGTTAACCGAACAAAAAAGACCGGTTTTCGGTTTTCTTCGAATTTACAAAATATTCGAAACCGATCGGTTTTTAAAAATAAAGAAACCGGTTGACCGGTTTTCGGTTTCGGTTTTTGAATACTCTAGTTGGGTGACTTCTTCAGGGGAATTTTTTATTTGTATAATTATAAATTGAAACTTGTATATAATTTTTTTTTAAAGGCGGGAAATAAATAAGTAATTATTATTAATTTTTATTAAAAAGAAAAGTTTTTAAAATTTATTAAACCATTTTATGGCCCTGGTGTACAGTTTTGGGGTTAATATATTTTTTATAGACGCGTTTATATTAGCCGTACTTAAGGTAACACAACTGATTGGTATGACACTTACCCTTTTTGAAATTATTGATTATTGAATACAGTCTTTGTAAAGGCAGCCATTAAATTTGGTAAAAAAAAAACACTTAAATTGATTGTTTCTTTTTTTATTAATTTTTTTACGATATTAATTTAAATGAATAATCAATCAACAACCGGTAAATGAATTTTTGTTTATATCTCTATTTTAAACAACACAACAAATTAACACATTTTGTCTTACATACTCTCTTTCTCTCTCTTCATAGAAATTTTGTTTGCAAAACTTGAGGGGAACCCAAAAACAAAACAAATTAAAAAAATGCAACATGAATGAACTTGACTAATTTAAAATGCATAAAAAAGAAATTTAAAACAATTTTTATTAAATTTTACTTCTATTTAAAAACACAACAGATGGTAAACTATTACATTTTGTTAGAGTTATTAATTTTTTCTAACACAAAACAATGTAGTGGACATAAAGGAAAAGAAAACAACCGGCTTAATCAAACGTAAAAGAAAAGAAATTGCACGATTATTAAATTAAAAATTTAATATTTGAAATTAAATGATAATTTTTATTTATTAATTACAATATACTGAATATGTATTATTTTTTTTTTATTTTAATCACGACATTTTACAAGAAATTTGTAATTTTCTCTTTTTTTCTCTCTCTCTTTCCTTTAAAGAACATTTTTTTAATTTGCATTTGCTTTACTAAAAAAAAAATTTCGCAAAAAAAAACAAAAGTGATAAATAAAAGAGTTTTATTTATTTTTTATTTTGTTGCATTTAACACTTATTTTAAATAAATTTTACATAAATTGTTTAACAAATATGTATACACAATAGACATTAAACTATTAACTTGTTAAATCTATAAGTTTTTTATAACACAAAAGTAGAGGACCCAAAAAAAACTAAAGTAAAAGAAACGCAACCGGCTTTATTAAACGATAGAGGTAAACTAATTCATGTTATTATGCAGGGTTGTCAGTCACATTATGCAAAAAATGTGTTATTATTATCCCAATGCGAAACAAAACTATGCAAGAATGAATTTGAGTCCGTTTTATATTTTTTTTATTGTGTTTTGAATAAATTTACACAAACTATTACATTTTGTTAAATTTATGTTTTTTACACAACCGGCTTAATGAAATAATAGTTGTAAACTAATTGGATGTTGGAATGCAGTGTTGCCAGTTTATGAAAACGTTTATATGAATTTTTTTTTTTAAGTTTGGGAAAAGAGGATTTGAACATTTTAAGTCCCAAATACGTATGCCAATAGGGATTATTTGTTTTTTTAATCCCGGAATTCGCGATTAAAAATTAAAAAACGGTATCCCGGCGATCGCAGAATTTTTTATTGTTAAACTGTAAAAATATTAATTGCATTCCAGTAAATATAATTTTTTCTTAAGAAATGCAACTGATAGTTTATTTAGTATATTTTTTTTATTCTGACCAATAACTGATGATTTTTAACATGCAATTAACAAATATAGTTAAATAGAATAAAGTTAAATTATTTTTAACAAAAACCGTTTGAAATATTAAAAAAATATAAAAATTCCGGGATTTTTAGTAAAAAAAACTCGGGGATTTTGGACACATTTTTAACAAATCCTGGGATTTCGAGATTTGTGATAAATATATGTGACAGTGATGTCAAATCTACAAGGAAGGCCTGCTGTGTGGTTTACTGTGATTTGAATGAAATTTGGTTATGTGATAAAAAGGACAGACAAAATAATAATAATAAAGGTTAATTTTAATCGAATTTTTAGCGGTTGCGGTATCATTCTTTGATAAAAGATAAACAAACAAAAAATAAGTTACAAAATGTTTTAACACTCATTTGGCAAATTGTATTTGTAATACAGCGCTAAGTTTACGTCTGGCTAATCTAGGTTTTAAACTGTTGAACGGAACATTTTTCGTTGTTTATAAAAAGTAAAAAATTAATTCAAATTAACCAAGGGTAAAAAATTGATTTTAAATCATCGAACAGCAATTTTTCAATCACGGAATGGAAACTATTTAACTATGAAATTTTTAAAACCGTTTTTATTGATGATTATGACTAGAGGTGGACAAGTGACACTAAATTTCTTGTTTCATGTGAATCACGCGTGAGCGTGAGCCAGAATTTAAATTAATTACATGATCGTGTGTGAGCGGTAAAAAAATCATGCTTAAATCGATTTTGTCGTGATTATTTCTTTTTTTCGTTTTTTATTTTATTTTCAGATTTTTTTTATTCCTTAGATTTTTTGTACATTTAATGTAGCAAGACTGTTTTTTTCTTTATGTATTAAGTATGGTAACAATTCAAGTGGTTCAAGTGATAAAAAATAAATTAATTTATGTTTGATTTTTTCAAATATTTTTTCAATTTGTATTTCGTGAGTATTTAGTGAGCGTGCGCGAAAATTTAAATTACTCACGATCACGTAAGGGTCAGTGGAAAAAAAAATCTTCTTGCGTGATCGAAATTTTTGGTACGTGATCGAGCGTGAGTCAAACATCGTTGACGAGCCCATCTCTAATAATGATTATATGCCTATCGAAAATATTGGATTACTAGGATAAAAACATGGATTATATTAACAAAATTCGTATAAAAATGTTTCTACATTTTCGTTTTTTTTTTTCGCCCTGCAAAAATTTGAAATGTAGTTATGAGATTGCGAAGCACTGCATTAACTAATATATATTCTACTTTTTTTCTGTGTAGTAATTCTACAAATCTGAGAGCTTTTCTAAAGAAAATATTAAGATCTTTTAGATATGGAGTTAAAGGAATTTTAAGAACGGTTAATGAGATTATGAATCTTAATTTATACTTTGAATTATCTGCATTTCCAACACCTTTATTTTTATATGAATCCTTGTTTATGAGAATCAATTTGAAGAAATCAAATTTCTGTTTCAAAGCGTACCCCAAAACTCATCTATGAACTGTCGGTGTATCCTTGATGTTAAACCCCCATCTGTAGAATCCTTTCCTCTGACATTCCTTTCTAGAAGGAAATCTGACGCGAAAGTTTCAATGAAAATCAATTTTAGGTGTAAAGTAGTCAGATTTTATTCTGAGCTATGCAGGCAGTTGGTTGAGAGCCCGTAGCAGCAAATCGTGACATACTGCTAGCAGAAGCCGCCATCACATGAAAATCAATAGGAATTATATAAAGCATAATATTGACAGGTTCAGAGAGGCAATTGCTTATCACATCAGTAACTCCAATACAAGCCGACCTCTGAACTCTGTACCCATCTTGAATACAACATCTTTCTGCAGTACTAAAAAGCACCCGTCGTTTTCTTAACGCTGTGATCGGTGTTAAGATTCCACGATAGTTTCAAGTCCAAGTTATTTAGGTGAGTTTACAGCACTAAAGCCTCGGCCGTCTGAAGCTTTATTTGGCCCTAGTAGTGAAAAGCACCAGTTCCGTTTTACTCGGATTCACTCCCAGTCTACAGCCAGTGGTCGCATTGTTGAGTGTATCCAGAGCGTTGGTCATGACGTCTCTTTTCACATCCAAAAAAGTCTGATACTAGTGTCAACGCATCGTCCGCATAAGCAACGCATAACATCCAGATCCAAAAGAGAGTTTCTTATTACATCAGTTCGGGTATTGTTAAAATCTCCTTCTATGGCTAAGAAAGCAGCCATGCTATATTGTCCGATTTCCAAGGATCTCTCCACTACCCTCACAAGCTCGTGAAACGCAATTTCCCTTGAGATATGTATGCATGTTGACTGCTAGAGAGCTGTGACGATATCTCACGGTGTAGTCTTATGACAACGTGAGAAAAGACGATATACTTATTGGCCTAAAGTCCTTTGCAGATTCATGTACCCCTCTGCCAATCTTAGGAATAAATATCACATTTCTCCAGCTGACAAGTACGTAGTTGAGAGAGAAAAAAACTATTTTAGAGCACTCTGTAGCATTATGGGAAGACCTGGCTATTGGTATGGAGAGAATCATATCGATTACAGTCCAGTTCATTTCCCAAATTGATCGCATCAGTAGTTCTGAGAGGTAATTAGGATATCCATTGACCTAATAATCCAGCGCATTTTGCTCTTCATTCAAGTACCACCAAAAAGTACACCCTCCCCCCCCTTTTTTAAATCTGCACCTACATTCAATTTTCACCGTTACTCTTACATAAAAAATAGATACCTCTTAAAAAACATTATGAAAAGAAAAAGTCATGGCCCATAACCATTGAAAACACTTAAGAAACAAGGAGGTAAATTTCCTGTTTGTGTACCCTAGAATTTGTATTCTCAAAGAAATTAATAAATCACATAGTAAGCCCTAGCTCAAATCATTAAAAAATTCATTTTGTAAATTTAAACTCATACACATAAATTAAAAAAAAAAAGTTTAATTTAATAAAAAAAAGTTTTTTATTAACAAAGTCAAGATATAGACATAAAAATACGAAAGTATTATTAAACACACTAAACAAAAAAACAAAACAGATCATTTGTAATATTTTTTTTTTAGTACAATATTATTAAAACATTATCATTTTTATGGCCATATATCGTAAAATACAACAAAAAAAAATAAAAACACATTTTTACATGAAAATAACCATCTCGATGACAGCTAATTCAAAAGATGAGAAGAAAAATACTATTATAAATATGAAATTAGAAGTCATAATGTTAGTTTTGTATTATTAAATGTGGAATACTGTTGTATATTTAGATTTTGACAAGTATGAGTACATTGTATGACAGATGACAAGTGTTGTTGACAGCTGAATGTTGTGTTCTTGTTCTTCTCTTTAAGGAATATTCTAATGCATAGGGATTTTTTTCAACTATAAATATGAATATGACATTTTGAAATACAATAAAAAAAATATATTACAATTTAAAGTTGAAAAAAGATAAAAAGAATTTACAATGATAAAGTAAATAATAAATTAGTTTTTGTGAACTTGTGCTTTGAAAGTGATGAAAAGTGAATAATTAAGTACAGAGATTATTTGCAAAAATATGTATTAACTGACACTTTGAAATAAAAAAAGCTTTAATTAATTTATGAAAGTACACTCAGAAAAAAGATTGAACTAAACTGAACTATACTGTAGTTCAAAATGAACTTGAGAAAAGTTTATGGAAATGAGTAAAATTTTACTATAAGTAGCGAAAAATAACTAAAATCTAAGAAAATTTACTAATTTGAAGTAAAAAAAAATAGTTCATAAACTCGGCGATAGTTTACATTTTAACTTAAATTATTTTACCTGAATATAGTAAAACATTTTATAGTTTAGGTATATTGAAATTACGTATAGGAAACAATTTCCCATTTTTCTTACTATATTTATTTGGATTAAGTAAAACAACATTTTATACAATTTTAGTAAAAATTAACTATCATTTAGTTTAAAAAAAGTATAAACTTAATCCAAGTTCGTAATTTTACTACAATGAAGTAAAATTTTTCTTTATGTAAAGTAAATTATTCTAAGTTTAAAGAAAAATTTTATTAACTTTTTTGTAAGTTTTCATTGCACCGAGTTATAGTAAACATAAACTAAAAATCATGCAGGGTATAAAAGAATATACTTAATATAAGTTAATGAACTACGTTTAAGTTTATTTTTCTATTTATAAATTGTTTTTCTTGTTTTCTTTTTTTAAGTGCATTCCAAGTTTATTGTATTCATATTAAGTTTACTTTATAAAAATCACTCACTAAAGAAAGAACCAATTAGTATAAACTAAACTTAAAACTAAATTTATAAACTTAAAAAGTTATTGAATCTTTAAGAGAATGTTCCGAATAATAGTTCATGAAGTTTGTAAAATTTAATTTTTTAATAAAAAAAATTGGCTTAAAAAAGAAAAAATATAAAAACTGCATGCGTGTAAATACTTCCTTTACTAAAAAGTCAGAATGAATTAAACTGTAGTTCAAAATGAACTACAGAAAAGTTTATTAAAATTAGTAAAATTTTACTTAAAGTAGCGAAAATCAATTAAAGATTTAACTTTAAAAATTCAAATCAAAAATAGTTCATAAACTCAGGGTAAGTTCATATTTTAACTCTAATTATTATGTTTTTCTTTAATAATGGTCAACATAAACTTGAAATGATGTTGAATGTGTAAAAGAAAGTACATTATTTCAAGTCTATATTGACCATTATTTAAAAAAAATAACCAAAGTAAAATTATGAACTAACCGTGAGTTTATGGACTCCAATTTTAAAAGTTTAATTTTTACTTGATTTTAGCTACTTTAAGTAATATTTTACTAATTTTAATTAAACTTTCTGTAGTTCATTTTGAACTACAATTTAATTTATTTTGTTTTTTAGTAAAGGAATATACATTTAACAGTTTGTAAACTACATTTATTTGCAATAATAACGGTTAAAAATATATCGTTTATACAAGAGAATATTGATATGTAAAAGAGTTTTTGAAATACATAATACTCTCACATTCTCAATAATAACGGTAAAAAAATATGTCATTTAAACAAGAGACCCGGTTAAAAAATATGATTCTTTATATATATGTATAACTAATTTAATGTAATTCAGTGTTCCACAAAGCTTTAATCTCAAACAATTATTTCAGTCCGAAATTTGCAATTATATACATGTAATTTGTGCAGTATTATATCAGTTCAAAGCTGAAACATCAATGCAATTACGCACAGTCAGGCCAAATGTACCGTGACAAATCTCGGATACAAATTATATCTGGCTTAAATATTACATTTACACACTATCACATACTAAACGATATTTAATTCATTTGGAATAATATGGGTTCAGTTTCCCGATTAATATGTATATGAAAAAATATGATTATATATAAAACCTTTTTTAGTTGGGGATTTTTCATAATTACACCAATGATGATAAATAGGGTTTTCAATAGTACTTTCATAGTACCAAATTTATTTTAATATAAATCGAAAAAACCAAAAAATCATTTGTACATAAAAAGCAAGAAAAATTATACAACACATGCAATAAATATTGAAAGATTAAAGTAAGATGTATTTTTACAGAAATTTTCCCAAATAACGGTTTCAAGTCATATTTTTGTAAACCAGTCCACAATAGCAAATAGCAAACGTACTTAAAATTTTACTTGACACTTTTTTTGTCCTTGTTTTTATACCTATCAAAAAACATTTGCAAAGAAGTTGCTATTAATAAACAAAATGGAAAATTTGTTTTTAGAACTATATAAATTAAAGAAGTACAATTGTACTAATGAGGTTTTTATAGTACCATAAAATGTACTACAGTGCCAGCTATATAATACCTGAATATATCTCTCTGTTGCTGAAAAATAGCGGCTAAAAATTTATATATCGTCACTTGAAATGCAAAAATGTTTAACAACACATTTTTCTAAAATAGTTTTTCATTGATTGTAGGGATTGAAACGGAATTTGCATTATCTCAATAACAGCTGATTGTCAATTTGGGAAAACAAAAATTTCAACAAAATATTTCTAAATCCATATTTTCTGACTAGTTTAAAGATGATATTTTTATTTTTTTGTGAGAATTTTATCGCCGGAAGCAATAATGATTTAACTTTATTTTAAATAAATACACTCCTTAAGAAATTAAAATAAAGTATTGTTTACATTTATTTTGTTCACGTTTCCGACATCAGCAAATTATCTTGTCAAATTATAAGGCAAAAAAAAGCCACAAATTATAATCAGGAGATAGACTAACAATAAGTCTATTTTGTATTCTGAATCAAGGAATTTTTTGCAAAAATTATATGAAAACATTCTTTACGTATGGAAAAACTTTCATAAATTTTAAATAGCGTATTTTATATAAATTACGAAACATTCATTAATATTAAGAATTTTTTATTAAAATATAAATTATTTCAATAATTTTATTAATTTTTATGGACCTTGTAGTTTAATTTGACTAAAATATTTTTATTTATATATGAACAAAAATCAAAATTGTTTCAATATTGTAATTTTTCGATTTTGGTCACACGTGTAACACTTAAGTGCTAAATGTTCAAAATCTTAGTTTCCTATGTCCTTTCCTCTCGTTTTTATGATTACTTAAATTTTAAAAATATTGATTAAAATTATTTAATTTCTTTCCGTTCTTTATTAAAATGTTAAATGCTTTAGTATCACCAGAAAAAATAAAAAATTCTGTTGCTATCCCTTTTTTAATTTTTGGTGGCGATATGAATGTGTTAAAAATACTCCGATCTGCAGAATTACCTCCGTAGTGCTTTGTTTGTTATCCACAAACAAAGTAAAAAAATCCCCAAAAATCCACCAAATTAGAGAACAATAACATTTTTAGTTAAAAGAGCTTCAATTCTTAGTAAAATTTAAGAGACTTAAAAAATTTATAACAAAAATTGTTTTAATCTGTGTTATTTGTTTTAAAAATTCTATTGAGATGAAAGACCTTGGTTAATACTGTAACAATTGGTTAATGCTATAGCAATATTTTCGATAAAAAAAGTAAATGTTTCGCAAACATATTTTTAGAGAATTTTTCAAAAATGCTTAAAAAATTTGATTTGTCAAAAATATTTGTTAAAAAAATATATAAAGTTGCACATACCATGAATAAATTAGATAAATTTGCTTTATCTTCCACTAAATTTATTTTGTTTTTTTTTAACTACGTAGTTTTTTCCTTATCATAAAAAAGTATCAAAATTTTCAAATATTCGCAAAAAATCCGTAACATATTTTTGAAATTACCCTAAGAATATCCCCAATTGGAAATTTTCGTCCCTAAGCCCAACAAAAATCTGGAACCGTAGCAACCCTGTCGTATACATTGGAGAGAAAAGAACAATGCAGGAATGGAAAATTCAAAGTTATAAGAACAAAAAAAGCGAAGCCAAAGTAGGTACTCTTAACCAAAATAAAATTATTCTTGAACTCTGCTTTTTATAAAAAAAAATAAAACAACGTTAATAAGATTATTAAAAACTTTGCCTAAAGTAAAAAAAAAAAAACTTTATACCGTTTTTTTTTGTGAAAAACCTTTAAAATCTAAATTCGTTTTCCTTAGGAAATGCAGCAAACAATCCTCAGAATATGTATTCGTTTTACTATTAAAAACATACTAGTGAAAAGAAAAGTGTAGCCAAATTTTCCATCTCTGAAGTAAAACTCTATTGTAAAGTGATGGTAACTTAGTGGTTATGACAAAATTTTTGTTGTTTTCGTTTACGAAAAGCATCTTGCATTTGTGATACTTCTCTACTACGCACTTTGCTTATTCAAATTAAATGTCGGATATGGGTTTTTGTTTGTAGATATGGGAAAAACTAAAATTAAAAACAATGTGGGGGGTAGAAATGATATTTTACTCCCATATTGATATCATAGATGGCAAATAAATAAATGAGGACTTCCCCATCAAAAACCCGTTTTGGAAACAATTTTGTATCTATTACCTTTCCAACGGTGTGCGTATTGTTCCAATCCGACTATTAACGAACAAGATATAACCAAGTCCATTTTACAATTTTAAACCGAAATAACTAATGAAATAAGACTGCAAAAACTTTACATAATATATTTTATTATAACGAGTACTTTTAGTTATGAAAATTTGGAAACGTTCGGTAAGACGCCTATATAGTAAACTAACGCTTTTATGCAACAAATTGGCATTACTGATATGCCACAAAAAATAAAAAACCTTAGTAACTGAGGTTCGGTAACTTCAAAGAGAGTAGAAAAGCATCATTCCAAATGTGTTTTTTGAAAAGTGCGGAAGTGTTTATCGGAAGTTTTTATAAAATAATTAATTTTTCAACTGAATTCATAAAGGTAAGTAAAAAAGTTTAAAATTCATTTATTTAATGTGGAGCAGAATTACGGCATTCATGAACGAAGTTGTTCGAACTTTTCATTTTAATACGTAAATAGAAGAATTTACTTTATTTTTACTTTTATTTTTTAAAATTTAATTTCAAAGAAAAAATTACGATCACGAAATACCGTAATTCCACTCCAGTTTCAATCGAAGAACCAAACCGACCAACTCAAAATCGACTGCGCTTCGCCGCCGAAAATTTTTTAAGTTTACGCCGCCGGTCACGCAAATTTTCTTTATTGTTTTTCAAGCCGGCAATTTAGTCGCCGACGATTCTAATTTATTAAAGCCGCCGCCGCAAAACTAAATTAGTCGAGGTAGATAATTTTAGGTCAGCTTGGTTCTTTAATTTCAGTGTCATAAATTCCAAAAGTTTTCTTTAAAAAAAAGTTATATGCAAAACTAAATTTGTTTTTGTTTTGCATTTATACTGTGTTTCCATTATACATGTTGTGAAGGTGTTTTCCCATATATGTACATTGCTCACCAAAATGATTGGCTTAATATCTATACTGGAAACACAGTATTACAAATAATTCTTGACAGATTTCATGAGATTTAGTAAAAATAAACTTAAATTTTCGTCTAAGAATAATAGTTAGTTTAGTTTTAAATATTCCCGTAAATTGAGAGAGAAAAAATAAAGTTCAATTTAACTGAAGTTAAAGAAATATAAGTTTTCATAAATTGAGTCAAAAGAATAATTTAAGTTTGTTTTTTACCAAAGATGAAGAAATTTGTTCTATTATGTAAAGTATAGTACAATTTAGTTTATCTTAAACTAAAACAACATGTATGGACTAAGTTTATCAAACCTCTTATGTCTTTTGGTTCAGTTGAACTATTTTAATATGTGGGCTAAGTTTATCAAACTTCTTATGGCTAGTTCAGTTGAACTATTTTAATCGTTTTAAATTTACGTGTGTATAAAATTCCTTTCTTTAGGTAAAAATTACCTAAAATTTTAATTTAAATCTAAAAAAACATCAAAAAAAAAGTAGTTCAATTGAACTTAAGTAAAGTCATATGAGGTTTGATAAACATGCCGTTTAAATTTTTAATAAAGGTTAGTTTACATTAAAATAAAATAACATATTTCTACAATGCATTTATTACAATTCACCTACAATTTTAGTTAAATTACCTTAGACACATATGTAGGTAAAATACCTATTTAAACATTGAACCATTCTCAATTTATATCTCGGAAAGTGTTAATTCAAAAGAACATAGTTTAATTAACTTTATATATTGTTTTAGTTTGAAATAACTATAATAACATATATTTTAAATAAAAACAATTTGTGAAAATACTGTTCCCCTTTTTATTGCTGTTCTACAGTAAAGAAATAGCTGGTAAAAATTATAATTCCAAATTAATATATATATTTCTGATTTCTATAGATATTTCCGATGGATTTGCTTTTAGAACAGCTGGATGGAATGGTGTTCATTTATATTTTTAAAGGTAAACTATTTTTATATTCAATTATTAAACAATCTTAAACGGAATTTAATTATCGTAATATCTTAAATAAAAATATTTTAAAATAACCCTTTAAACCTCAGGCAATAAAAAAAGATCAACATTTTTTGACTTTACACTAAAATATCTGGAAAACTAATTAAGTATCGGGAAAAGTAATTTATATCTGTGAAAGATCATTTTGTTAAGAATCTAACAAAAAAAAGTAAAACAAGCCTTTTATCTGTTGCAAATATAATTACATAACATTTTTTTGTTTTAGAAAACAACATAAACGAAAATTCTCTACAATTTATGACTCCCGCGCATTTGGACACCATTGCTCCAAAAACACCTTTTTCGCAGAGAATTGTTTTCCAATATAATTTGAAAAAGTGGCAATTTGAATTGGTAACTAAATTATTTTTAAAGACTTTTATTTTTAAATTTTAAATAATTAAATTATTTAAAAGTTTATCTGATTTTTTATACCTTTTTCCCAGAAAAGATAATTTACTATTTGAAAAATGGGAAAATTCTATACCTAAACTCGCAACGTTAATAGATGCTCAAATGAAGGATGCAGAAAGTTTAATAATTGTAAAGGAGTTACATGAGATTCATGATTGTAGTTCTGGTAATTAAGAGTAGTAATAGATTAGTTTGAATATTTGTAGTTTAAATAATTTTAATGTAGAAACTGTTGGTTTTATATCTAATATTACATTTATATTCAATCGAAATTAGCTATGTGTTGTTAGTTGTTAAAACCTCATATAAAAAAAAAAATAATCGCTCACCGCATCGCAAGATTCTGTTTAGCAACAAAGAGATTAAAAATAATTCAGTTGTTTGATGCACGTGTTTAGAATTTAAAAAATTAATATTCGTTTTGTTAAAATATATCATAAATTTTGTAAGTTTATTACAAATGTAATAAAACATTGACTTTTACAAGTTTAGAAAGTATAATTGTTGAGCATCAGCGCAATAATGTTGTTTGTCCTTTATAATTGGTTCAGTTTTCCGTAAGGTTCGGAATTTATATTAGGCCATTGAGTTTGTGGTTATTTTAAGGATGCGGTTCATAGTAACATTCGCTCCTGTAATCATATCTAACCTAGAATCTCTTATGAGCATGGGGAGATCTCGCATTCATTTTTTGAGGATATTTTTATTTTCCATGCTGACTTTTGACATTTATTCACAATATTTTTTATTTAAATAAGTCAAATATTCAGTCTGGAAAGTAAAAGAATCATCAAAGAAATAATGCAATTTTCTTATGTCAATGAGCCAAGGTCACACATGTGACTGGTAAATAACGACGGATTTTCTAACTAACCAAAATAAGGCTGGAGTTAATCTTAACTTATTGCGTTGTAGGGAAACCTAACGTACATCGTTTTAATTTTTAAACTTGTAAAATGTTTAATATAATAAAAAATAGTTATGATTTGAAACAAATTTATGATTAAAAACACAGACCAAAATTAATTTTATAGAACAATTTTGTTAGCAAAAAGTTAAGAAATTTTAATGCATGCGCTTTGACGGAATAACTTTGTTTGCAGTCCTATTGTTTAGAAAATCGCCAATTTGTTTATAATTAACACAAATCCTTTGGCCTTGATTCAACATGCTGTAATATCGGGTTCAGAAATAATTCATGCACTAAAAGATGGGGTCCTATGTCGCCTAATGCCATGGTTGCCCTGGGACGGGTCTTCACTTCAATAGTGTTCATGACGGCTACAACAAGTAGCCAGCTTAAAAACGGTAGCTTTTTGTTAATCAAAATAAAGGATCATTCATTATAAAACCATTATAACAATAAATATGATTTGACGACAAACAATCAGACTTCAAACACTGTTTATTACGTTTTAGGGTTACCTAAAGTACGGCTTCTAATTGATTAGTTTTTTGCTAACAAAATACATTCAATGTACATAACGAATTAAAAAAAATATATAAAAAACTATTTCCAAAAATAATTTAATACAAAGCAATAAATTTAAATGTTTCGGACATTTACTAAACTTCGGTTAACATATTGTCAATTTTATGCAAAACAGAATTTTAAAAATTTATATTCGTTTTGTTAAAATATATCATAAATTTTGTAAGTTTATTAACAATTGTAATAAAACATTGACTTTTACAAGTTTCAAAAGTATAATTGTTGAGCATCAGCGCAATAATGTTGTTTGTCCTTTATAATTGGTTCAGTTTTCCGTAAGGTTCGGAATTTATATTAGGCCATTGAGTTTGTGGTTATTTTAAGGATGCGGTTCATAGTAACATTCGCTCCTGTAATCATATCTAACCTAGAATCTCTTATGAGCATGGGGAGATCTCGCATTCATTTTTTGAGGATATTTTTATTTTCCATGCTGACTTTTGACATTTATTCACAATATTTTTTATTTAAATAAGTCAAATATTCAGTCTGGAAAGTAAAAGAATCATCAAAGAAATAATGCAATTTTCTTATGTTAATGAGCCAAGGTCACACATGTGACTGGTAAATAACGACGGATTTTCTAACTAACCAAAATAAGGCTGGAGTTAATCCCAACTTATTGTGTTGTAGGGAAACCTAACGTACATCGTTTTAATTTTTAAACTTGTAAAATGTTTAATATAATAAAAAATAGTTATGATTTGAAACAAATTTATGATTAAAAACACAGACCAAAATTAATATATTTTTTTGGAAAGTTAAAGATTCAATAAAGTTTATATAGAACAAATTTGTTAGCAAAATGTTAAGAAATTTTAACGCATGCGCCTAGACGAAATAACTTTTTTTGTAGTCCTTTTGCTTGAATGTCAGTGAGTTGTTTATAGTTAATAAAAAAATTCCTTTTGCCTTAATTTAACATGCTGTAAGTTCGGATTCAGAAATTATTCATTCACTAAAAGATGGGTTCCTATGTCGCCTAATGCCATAGTTGCCCTGGGACGGGTCCCCACTTCAATAGTGTTCATGATGGCTACAACACGTAGCCAGCTTAAAAACGGTAGCCTTTTTTGTTAATCAAAATAAAGGATCGTTCATTGTAACACCAATATAACAATAAAGATAATTTGATATCAAGCAACTAGACTTCAAATACTGCTTATTACGTTTTAGGGTAACCTAAAGTATGGCTTCTAATTGATTAATATTATAACAAATTAAATATTGAATATAAATAAATATTTGCATTAAGGCACAAAAGGTAACATGTTAAAAATTATGTAAATCCTTTAAAACACTTTTCAATGGCTTTCTTACTTATAGAAAAGAAAAAAAAATTTTTTATTCAAAAATACAATTTAGCAAACAAAAGATAAATAGAAAAGATCGTTTCGAAATTTAGCTAACTAAAGAATAAAAATATATTTCAAAAATATTTCATATTATAAAAATATTTCATATTTTATTTTATTATTTTCAGTATAAAGCTACATTCATAGTTTTTAAGTCGTATAAATTTTATGTAAATAAATGATTTATGTAAACAAATGAATTAGTTATTAATCACTTGTGCTATTTTATTTCCATTAATAATGATTTGTTCTTCATTTGCATTAGTGTCAACTTATGGTAATGAAATATTCCCAAGTATGCATCAAAACACGTGAGACATTGAAAAAATCATTTCTAATAAATAACACAACACTTTTATTTGAAAGCTTTGTTATTAATAGTTTCTTGTACTTCATTATTCTATAAGAATATCATTTTAAAATGTATTATATATCTATTTATAAATATTAATTTTTTTTAAATAAATTGATAAACTGTATAAAATATAAATAAAAATGTAAATATAAAATATATATAAAAATGTAGTATAAATAAAAAAGAAAAAATGTAAAAAAAATTTTAAATTCAATTAAAAAAAAATTATAACAAAAACTGAAAAATTTACTTGTTTTAATTAATTTTTTTTTTAACGAAGAGGGGTTTTCTACCTATTTTTTATGAGTTTCAAAGCAATAGAAAAATATTATTGAATTCAAGTAAAAAGCACTAAAAATAAGTTTATATTTGTTGTCGCATAACTAAATTGTAAGTACATTTATAAACTTACTTCTAGTGCCATTTATTGTATTCAGTGATTTAAATTATTCAAACAAAATATTTTTTTATTAAAAAATACAAAATTTTTTACAAAGTACTAGTAAAAAATTTATTCTAAGTAAGGTTTAATATACTAAATTTTAGTACTTTTGAACTACTTAGAAGGAAAATTGTAACTTAATAACAGTATGTCACTTCCTCATGTAAGTTTCAGTAAGTTTTTATTTTCAAATTGTAAATGAATATTTACTTAATCGAACGAAAATATTACCCAAATGCTGGAAGTTTTTACCTTATTACAGTTAAAAAGTTCAAAATTTTAAACCAAAACTGAGCATTTATGTACTTAATGATAATACATTTACCTAGAATGTGGTTCATATAGATCAGATTTTAAACTAAAAATGAGGGATTTCATTAAAATTTAAATCAAATTTACTTAATTTTAGTTATTTTTTTTAAATTTGAACTAAACAAACGTAATTTTTTCCCCCAATGTGAATACTGATATTTTTTTTGTTAGTGTTAGTATATATTTACTAAATGGCAGTAGTCTACGAACAGGATGCATGTAATTTTTACCTGAATCTGGTTAAAAGTATAAAACTGTAAACTAAAAATAAACACATTTAACTCAAAGTTTGGAAGAAATATATTTCTATTTAGTAATTACATACTAAATGGTAGAACATTTAACTTGAATGGGCTTCATATACATTCGATTTTAAACTCAAAAAAGAAAGACATACCTAAAAATTTAATTCAAATAAACTGAATTTAATAAAATTTGTTTACATTAAAGTTTAATTTGAACTTAACAAGAGTCATTTTTTATTGCCAATGTACATTTTGATAGTTTTTATTTTGTTAGTGTTTGTACATATTTACTTTATTGCAGTAAAATATATACAGAATACAAGTAAATTTTACCTGAATCCGGTAAAAAGTATAAAAATGTTTACTAAAAATAAGTGCTTAAAACACAAAGTTTAGAAGAATTATATTTATTTTAGTACCTGTATACTAAATGCAAAGTAATATTTCTTATTTTATAAACTATTTTTAAAACTGATTAAACTAAATTAATTTTTTTTTTTACGATTAGTTCAATGTTATTCCAATATACTAAATTTTTATTTAGGATAACTAAAATAATTCAGCATCGAGTTCATTAGTTTTACTGGAAGTAAGTAAAATCATGAACTTGTAAAGAGTAAAAGTGTCTTTAGCACTAAATCATGATCAATTTTCCTCAGTTTTAGTTCAATTTCGTAATTTTTAGTTCATTTTTTTTCTGGGTGTAGAATTTATTTTAAATAAAAATAAATTTTTAGCAGCAATAATAAAATTATTTAAGTAAATTTTCAAATAAAATTTAGCTAAGCTTTGGTAAATTTACTTGTTTTTTTTTTTTTGTTGGTCTCTTGTTCTAGCTATAAAATATACTAAATTTTCCTAACTTTGCAAACATTTTTGTAGGTTTATTTTCTAAATTCTTCATCATTGTTTGTATATTGTTTGATGTCTTGCTGATATTATGTCAAATATAAACTATTTCAATTCCTCATTCTCTTAGGTCTATTGTATGTATATTATTTTTTTGGTATGTTCTTTTGTCTTATACAATTTTCTGAAAAAAAATCTATTTTTAAATAATTTAAATTTTTATGTTTTCTTAAAAAAAAAAAAGAATAAGTCAACACTTGTATAAATTGTGCGCGGTTTTCGATTAAGATCTTTAATTTTTATGTTGTTTTAAGAAAAAAAAACTTAATTTTTGTTGAGTATTTTTATAATGTGTCAAACGAAATAAATTTAGCGTAAAATTACTTTTAAAAAAAAAATTAAAAAAAATATATAGTCTAAGAATATCCAAAAAGCAAATTGCTGGTTTTGTTCGCTCTAATCAAAAATTTCCATTGATTCTCATTAATTTTATCTAGAATTCCAATCTGTAAAAATAATAAGAGAATTGGAAATATTTCTCCACAATATTGAGCCATAAATTATTTTTCCCTGTGTATTGACCCCTGTCAAAATAAAAGGAAGGCTCATATGACGGGAACTCGATTTCATGGAACTTTTCAGACTTCATATTCATGTATAACTTGCGTGCCGAAAGAACTGCTCATTTTTTGAGGCCAAGAACAAATCAAGCCGATTTCGGATACGCTGTTCTAAAGTGAAGCGTATTCCAGAGAGAGCATCTGCATCGATTGAAACAATTGGTAGTCGGACGGGGTGAGGTGAGTCAAAACTTCTAAATAGTTTTTTACTGGTCTTGCAACATTTGGCCGAGCGTTGCCAAATGTTTACAAGTCTCCCGTGTTAATCTGGCCCGACTTCAGCTGCTCATAATAGATGGTACTCTTCTGGTCCCACCAAATACAAAGCATTATCTTAGCGCCCTTGATACCCAGCTTTGGCTGGTTGGCTGGGCTTCACACACGATTTTTTGCGGTTCAGGTTGTCGTAATGAATTTATTGTTCATCGCTAGTAATGATTCGATAAAAAAAATTACTTCTTTTTATGGCGTTCAAGCAGCATTTCGGACACACAAAATCGTTTTTCAACGTCTTTTGACTTCAAATCGTAGGTAACCAATTTTCTTGCTTTTGGATGAATCCTGCTTCTTGCAAGCGTTTAGAAATTGTGGCTTGAGGGACTCTCAGTGATTTTGCAAGTTCTTCCTGAGTTTGACAACATTTTCAATTTTTTCGGCAAACCTGGGCATTGAAATCGATAGTGAGCAATCGATTTGCTTCAACTGTATTTTCTTCAATTTTTTTTTTTTTAAGAAGCTACATTCAGGAAATTCTTCGTACTAATTAATGTGTTGCTTTCTTTGGCAAGGGGATAGATAAGAAATTAAAGGTGATGAAAGATGAAGGGCTACAAATATAGCAACACTGTAATTGCGCGAGAGAATAATTATTAGAATAGTTGTTGTCCGCCATCTGATGAAGAGTTGGCAAATTGTTGAAGCTTTTTAGTTCATAGTCCTGTTATATTATTATAACTTCGGTGCGGTTAAGTGCTATGGGAACGCCGAAGGCGGACGTTGCGATATATATGAGATGTTGCCGTCTCTGGGGATCGAACCTGCAGCATTCTGTGTAACAGTCCAACGCGCTAGCCATTACACCATAAAAAGTAAAAGGCCGAAATACTTAAAAAAAAAGTTCAAGTAGAAGTCGGTACAAAAGCCAGGTTGAGTACTTTTTATAAGAGAGCATAATTTTCCTTTAATTTGGATTAATATTACGTAACCAATCATGGACCCAGTGGAGCAACTGCGTGCAAAAAAAAAAATAGTTTAAGCAAAATGCTATTCTAATCCCTTTTTAGCTAGATACACTTTTCCAGCGATATTCAATATCTTTGATACCCTGTTTATAGTAAGAACTGTATAGCTTCTTAAAATAGCCATCAACCGCAAATTTTTATCACCGAGCCATTTTTTTCAAGTTCGGAATTAAAAAATAACACGAGGAAGCTAAATCTGGCGTGATGAAGCAATTGGAACATTAAATCATTGATAACATATGTCCAATGTGAACAAATTTTTTCATATTTAGAAATTCACAGAGATCGTTTATTTTTGAAGGCTATAAAAAATACTATGCAACGTGGCGACTTAAAACTTAAAATCTATGTTTTATAAGGTTGTCACTTTTCACCAAAGTATTTTTTCGTTTTGAAATTTAAGTATAACATTTTTATGGAGAGTTTTTATCGAATTCAGAAAACAAAAAATTGCTTGATATTTTGAAAGCTTTAAATCTCAGAAGTATGAATATAAGATTGAGCCGCTTAAGAAAATTATTTTTGTCTCCTATACAATAACAACAGGTTGGTTAAAAGTTCCTACGGTCACCAAGAGATGGCACTGCTAGCTCCAAACTTTTTTTTCTTAAGTTGGTATAACTGTCCTGAGAACACATGCAAAGTTGAAAGTAATTCTGTCAATTCTTTCTTTGTTTACAAGCCATTTGAAGTTGACGTGTCATTGATTTTTTTTTTAATATGGAAAAAATTGAATATCGTGCAGTCATTAGATTCTTTGTTTTGAAGGGCTTAAAAGCAAAGGAAATTTATGAACAATTGTTAGAAGTGTATAAGGAGTCCTCACCTTCAAGAAAACACCGTTGAATTTTGGGCTGGTGAATTTAAACGTGGTCGTACCAGACTTAAAGACGATCCACGCGAAGGACGACCAAAAACTGCAACCATAGCAGAAATCATTGAGCAGGTACATAATATGGTTAGTGAAGATCCAAGTTTGACTAAGCGTGAAATTGCTAATGCCATAGGCATCTCAGACGAACAAGTACTCCATATTTTAAATGAAGAATTACGTATGAAAAAACTGTTTGGAAAGTTAGTGTCGCACACATTAACAATTCAACAAAAACTGGATCGAAAGCAAATTTCTCAGCGTAATTTGGAGCGTTTAAAGCCGAATAAAACCGACTTCTTGCGTCGTTTTATAACTATGGATGAGACTTGGATCTACCACCATGATCCTAAATTGACACAAGAACGTTTACAGTGGACTGAAGCTGGTTGTTCAGCTCCAAAGCAGGTAAAGCCACAACGATCAGCAAAGAAGGTTATGGCATCAGTTTTTTGGGATGCAAATGGAATTTTGTTGATTGATTATCTTCAGAAAGGTAAAACAATAAACTCTTAATATTATTGCAGCCTTTTGGATCAGCTGGATGAAAAAATTCGTGAGAAAAGACCTGGTTTAAAGAAGAAAAAAATCATTTTTCATCAAGACAATGCACCTGCTCCTAAAAGTGTTTTGGCGATGGCTAAATTCAAAGAATTAAAGTACGAATTGCTTGAACATCCACCGTATGCACCAGACTTGGCTCCCAGTGACTACTATCTCTTTAGAAATCTCAAACAATCCCTTCGTAGCAAGCATTTTTCGTCGAATGAAGAGGCCATAGCAGCCGTAGACGGTTATTTACCAGAGCTTCCGGAAAACCATTATAAGGATGGGATAAAATTATTGAAAGATTATTGGAACAAGTGTATTGAGCTTCTAGGAGATTATATTGAATAAAAAAATATATTTCGTGACAAAAACAGTATGCTTTCATTTCGAGCGCAGGAATTTTTCAACCAACCTGTATATCCAAATTTTATTGAAATCGGAGTGAATCAAACCACATACATTTCTGGTTTATATGTATATGCGACTAAAAGGTATCACGAAGGAGATTTTAAAAGTCACAGATACGAATTTGAAATTAAAATTGTGGATACAATAGGTCGGAGATTTATAAAAAAAAAATTAGCCGATTTGATTTTTAATTATCCGAAAGGAAAGTTATGAGGTTGCTCAGACTAAAAATGATGCATATTTAGAAAATTCAAAACGGCGGATCCAATGTTTTGGCCAAATTTTCTGATATTTTTTTTTTTGTTTTATACAGATTATATACAGTCATTTATGGAGAAAAAGCAAAACCTTTTTAGTAAAAATTTAAAACTGAATACAGATTGTTTTCGAAACAAAGAGGTACTAAAAAATTTTTTTTTTTGTAAGTTGCAATAATAAAATATTTCAGTTATTAAATAATAAAAATAAATAATTTTAGATTTTCTTTTTACCTGAAATAAAATTTTTCCCAAAAATGAATCTTCTAGTCCTGGACGAAAATGCAGCTGTGTCTAGTGGTTAATTTTTTTTATAAAAATGTTTTTCTGTAAAAAAAAAATAAAATATTTATTAATATAAATTAAGTTACAAAACCGTTTACTTCAAATAAAATTTGTCCATTATTTAAATAATTAATAAATGATTTTGAAATTCTACTGACCATCGCTTGCGAAAGCGTGAAATTTAAATTTAATTAAGTACAATATTAATTGCTCTCAATAAGTTAAATTTTCTTTAATCTTCCTAAAACTGATGACATAGTATTTTTATAATTCTTTATAATTTCCAAAGGGGTTCTTTTAATTTCAACCTTTTTTTTTATTTAAAATATTTGTCTCAAAATTTGTTTTTTATCATTTTAAATTAAAATTAATGAGAATTTATTATTTTATTGTCCCTTATAACTCATAAATATATACAAATTTTTAAAGATGAATTGTCGTATTGAAATCATCTTCTTAACAATTTTTGTGGGAACTACAATTTAAATGCTGGCGCCTGCATGAATGTTATTAAGTTTAATTCAAAAAGAAATAAAACTAAAACATCTTTAGTGCTGCTTTAACGAGTAACCACCCTTGTACAATATGGTTTAATGTTTCTTTTTTTTGCATTCAAAATTCTTTTTATATTAATTCAACACTTTTAATTAAAACTTTAATAACACTTCAATACCATGCAATAAATGCACAATACAATTGTGTATAGAATATCTTTTGATTAAGCAATAAACATGTTAAAACATGCCTAAAAGGTGAAATTCTTTGATTTTTTTTTCAACACGGTTTATTTTGATAAGTCATAAAAAATAAATGTAATTTCCTTTTTAGGAAAATAAAAAAAAACTTTTTATGCCACGTATTTCCTTTTTCTAAAGAAATATACAGATTGGTTGAAAAGTTCCTGCGCTCGAAATGAAAGAATACTGTTTTTGTTACGAAATATATTTTTTTATTCAATATAATCTCCTAGAAGCTCCAATGATCTTCCGATAATTTTATCCCATCCTTATAATGGTTTCCGGAAGCTCTGCAAAATAATCGTCTACGGCTACTATGGCCTCTTCATTCGACGAAAAATGCTTTCCACGAAGGAACTGTTTGAGATTTCTAAAGAGATAGTAGTCACTGGGAGCCAAATCTGGTGAATACGGTGGATGTTCAAGCAATTCGTACTATAATTCTTTGAATTTAGCCATCGTCAAAACACTTTTGTGAGCAGGTGCATTGTCTTGATGAAAAATTATTTTTTTCTTCTTTAAACCAGGTCTTTTCTCACGAATTTTTTCATCCAGCTGATCCAAAAGGCTGCAATAATATTCAGAGTGGATTGTTTTACCTTTCTGAAGATGTTCAATCAACAAAATTCCTTTTGCATCCCAAAAAACTGATGTCATAACCTTCTTTGCTGATCGTTGTGATTTCACCTGCTCTGGAGCTGAACAACCAGCTTCAGTCCACTGTAAACGTTCTTGTTTCAATTTAGGATCATGGCGGTAGATTTAAGTCTCTTCCATAATTATAAAACGACGCAAGAAGTCGGTTTTATTCGGCTTAAAACGCTCCAAATTACGCTGAGAAATTTGTTTTCGATCCAGTTTTTGTTGAATTGTTTATGTGTGCGGCACTTACTTTCCAAACAGTTTTTTCCTAAGTAATTCTTCACGTAAAATATGGAGTACTCGTTCGTCTGAGATGCCTGTGGCATTAGCAATTTCACGCTTAGTCAAACTTGGATCTTCACTAACCATATTATGTACCTGCTCAATGATTTCTGCTGTGGTTGCAGTTTTTGTTCGTTCTTCGCGTGGATCGTCTTTAAGGCTGGTACGAACGACCACGTTTAAATTCACCAGCCCAAAATTCAACCGTGCGTTTTGAAGGTGAGTACTCCTTATACACTTCTAACAATTGTTCATAAATTTCCTTTGCTTTTAAACCCTTCAAAACAAAGAATCTAATGACCGCACGATATTACATTTTTTCCATATTAAATAAAATCAATGACACGTCAACTTCAAATGACTTGTGAACAAAGAATGAATTGACAGAATGACTTGCAACTTTGCATGTGTTCTCAGGACAGTTATACCCACTTGAGAAAAAAAAGTTTGGAGCTAGCAGTGCCATCTCTTGGAGAGCGCAGGAACTTTACAACCAACCTGTATTTAAATTTTAAAGTTTTCTATTTTTTTATAGTTTATTTATTTCCCTTTAGCGTGACCAAACCCATTGATGTTAGAAAAAAAATTTTCCTCTTTCCGTCACATTTTCTCACTTGGACATTTATGATTATCTTGTAACTTTGTTATTGTACATGTGATCATGTTTAAAATTTTTAAATTTATAGCATTACAAGTCATCAAAGTTAGTATGTTTGTGATACACATTTGAATGTTGTATGTGAAGTAAGTATGTAAATAGAGTTCCATGCTACAACTGGAAATTTTCTAAATTACATTTCAACACTTTTGTGTAAAAAGAACACAAAAGTATCCAATGTTTGACTATTCATACGTTTGACTCGAGTGCAAGTACTTAAATTTTCTTTTTTTTTTATTTTCTCCACTTCACACAACATGATCACAGTGTGTGCACTCACGAGCTTACAGGGAAGGTATAGTAGTTGACACAATATGATTTCAAGAAAACAACAGGATAGAATCAAGGGCTTTAGCGCTAATTTTTAGTTAAGGCTTTTTGGAATTAAATCCATTCTTTTAAACAATTTAAAATGACTTCTATAAAATTCGTCTTTTTTTGTTAGAACAAAATTAATTAGTTTTGACCCAAAGACGACAGAAAAGTTAATCAGTTGTCGCGCCCAACGTAGGCATTTTGCGAAACTTACAGGTTGGTTGAAAAGTTCCTGCGCTCACCAAGAGATGGCACTGCTAGCTCCAAACTTTTTTTTTCTCAAGTTGGTATAACTGTCCTGAGAACACATGCAAAGTTGCAAGTCATTCTGTCAATTCTTTCTTTGTTTACAAGCCATTTGAAGTTGACGTGTCATTGATTTTTTTTAATATGGAAAAAATTTAATGTCGTGCGGTCATTAGGTTCTTTGTTTTGAAGGGTTTAAGAGCAAAGGAAATTTATGAACGATTGTTAGAAGTGTATAAGGAGTCCCCACCTTCAAAACGCACCGTTGAATTTTGGGCTGGTGAATTTAAACGTGGTACGACCAGCCTTAAAGACGATCCACGCGAAGGACGACCAAAAACTGCATCCACCGCAGAAATCATTGAGCAGGTACATAATATCGTTAGTGAAGATCCAAGTTTGACTAAGCGTGAAATTGCTTATGCCACAGGCATCACAGACGAACTAGTACTCCATATTTTACATGAAGAATTACGTATGAAAAAACTGTTTGGAAAGTTAGTGCTGCACACATTAACAATTCAACAAAAACTGGATCGAGGCGTAATTTGGAGCGTTTTAAGCCGACTTCTTGCGTCGTTTTATAACTATGGATGAGACTTGAATCTACCACCATGATCCTAAATTGAAACAAGAACGTTTACAGTGGACTGAAGCTGGTTGTTCAGCTCCAAAGCAGGTGAAATCACAACGATCAGCAAAGAAGGTTATGGCATCAGTTTTTTGGGATGCAAAAGGAATTCTGTTGATTGATTATCTTCAGAAAGGTAAAACAATCAACTCTGAATATTATTGCAGCCTTTTGGATCAGCTGGATGAAAAAATTCGTGAGAAAAGACCTGGTTTAAAGAAGAAAAAAATAATTTTTCATCAAGACAATGCAGCTGCTCACAAAAGTGTTTTGACGATGGCTAAATTCAAAGAATTAAAGTACGAATTCACCAGATTTGGCTCCCAGTGACTTCTATCTCTTCAGAAGTCTCAAACAATTCCTTCGTGGAAAGCATTTTTCGTCGAATGAAGAGGCCATAGCAGCCGTAGACGGTTTTTTTTGCAGAGCTTCCGGAAAACCATTATAAGGATGGGACAAAATTATTGGAAGATCATTGGAACAAGTGTATTGAGCTTCTAGGAGATTATATTAAAAAAAAATATATATTTCGTAACAAAAACTGTATTCTTTCATTTCGAGCGCAGGAACTTTTCAACCAACCTGTATAATAGGTTAAATGACGAGCACACTGAGAGGTTACGACATATGTAAAACATTCTAGATTCCCTCAAACTGTTCACGTCCTTGAAGAATCTTTTTCTCAGAAAACTTTCAAGGAAACTACTTTGATATGAATATTAAAATTTCGATGAAAATTGGATATGTTCATACTCGAAAATAATAAAATTATACACAAATTTAAATAATCATAAAGGTATTTTGTATTAGTAGGGTTTCAAAATGAAATGTTGCAATGTTGTTTTGTAACCTCATTTTTGAGAGTTATGCAATAATCACTGTGTGAGCGACCCCAGTGCGTAACACCCAGTTATTATACATATTGACAAAAGTTTTCGTTTACTTTGAGTTAGATAACGTTAGGACCTCAGTGCACTATCGGTTTATTGATGAACAATAAGAGCAATCAGGAAGCTCAAGTTTAACATGCTCCAGATTGACTTAGAGCAATTTATTGGATATTAATCAGGCAACTCGTTCTACATGACTTCGACGGTTTCATCTTACTCACATCTATTGTCAACGGATTTTATTAAGGAATTCAATCAAGTTCTTTAAACACCTTTTAAAGAGTCAAGACTATTAACAAAGATGCTTATGGATGATGGAACCATAACCTGTTTTATTGTTATAGGCGAAGCTTTGTAAATTGCATTAATTTCTGCCTGGAAATTCTTACATTCGTTCAGAAGTCTCATGAAAATCGGAATTTCCAATACTACTGAATAGATTCTTAATAACTTTCCAATCCCAGAATATCGCAGTCTGTAGTCTTTTCCTCCCTTATTGATACTCCAAAGATTAAAGTTCGCTGGAATCGGTGAAATCTAGTCCATATGCCGATGGAGTTGTGTGCCACAAAATGTACGCAGTATAGTCCTGTGCCATTGTCTCAGCAACTGTATCTCCTTTAATCCTGCGCCAGTCCCTTTAACCCTCTTGCAAGCTTGTCATTGTATATACCTTTACGAAAATGAACTTTGTGTTTATCGCCCTCCACCATACCAGCTCCTCATAACTCGAAAAATTCGCTATCCCAAAAAAGCGACTGTAAAATAACATTTTTGCATTCCAGGAAGGTTTAAAGTCCAAAATAACACCCAGGTACTTCGACTCCTTAGAAAATTGAAGAGTGGCTTCTTCAAAATTAGGAAGATCCAACTCATCTATAGTGGGACAAGATCCCAACATACCTCCTAGACGATTTTTATTTGCTCAAGTAGGGTTTCAAAATAGCTGATTTCATGAGATCACTTATAGTTTGAAAAAATTGTTCTCTTACTAAAAGAACAATGTAATCGGTATATGTACCCATTTTAGATTTATTTTACTTCAGTGAATCAAGAATTTGGTTGAACACAAGATTTCAATAATGAGGTGATTTTACCCCATTTGTGTAGTGGCTTTTGTTATCACTTTCCTCGCAACATTACCTTTAAGTATGTTGTCCTTCAATAAGTTGATCTGTTGATCAGTGACCATGATTTTCAATGCTTTGACAGTATATTAAAGTCCAAGAAGGATGTCAATACATATTCATAGCTATTAAGAGCATCCTCAGTTGTATCAACAACCTCATTCAAAGCTGTTGGATTCTGTTAACGTTATCTGTAGTGGCTTTGATTCTCACGTAGAAAAATACCAGTCTTTCCAGTGAATTTTCAAAGTTTTTTGTTATTAATTCCTGAAAATTTTTTTGATTATTTGAACTGATATCAGAAAAATTGATAATGGCGCTATTTCCTCTTTATCTTCTTTAGAAATTGTCTTATATATAGAAAACTAAGAGAATCTAAACGGGCAATTGTTTAACAACTCAATCCCTAACTGAAACATATAAGGTCCTTGTTAAGGTCCAAAACTCAATGAGATAGAGTAAGATGTGATAGAGAAAAACGATACAGGAAAAAAAATTTCAAACTGATTATTCGGAGAGAAAAAGACTGGAAGAAAATGTTGCAATACATAATATTTACAATTTATTTGGCAATGCGATTTTTAGGGACCTTGTAGTATTTACAGATTTTGTTCTCAATATTTATTTACATAATTTTTCTTTGCAACAATATATGTGACCTTCTCCGAGAAAAGGGACCTAGTGTGTCAAAAAACGGGTTTGGCCTTAAGAGTGGATTCTGGTACCTAAAAGGGTGTAGAATAAGATGAAATGAGTTAGCTTGGCACCCAATCATAACTAACCATACCAAATCGCATCTACCAACTGAAAGTGTGTTCACAGTGATAATGCGTTATGAAACTTTAAATGCATTTTTCACATATAAGTAGTTTATCATTTATATATTTAATAATGCATGATTTTTTTTCACTTTTAATTATGGACCCCATTACAATCATTCTGCATTATGTGGCGCCCAATGGGGAGCCTCATCAGGGAAGGAAAATATGTTTTCTGTTATTGTACCAACCAGACAAACAAATTGTAATTTTTCGATCCTCACGGTACCAAATTTTGTCCGCTTTTTTAACAATTTTATCGTATTGAGTTAGATTTGCTTAGACTATAAAAAGACTTTAAAAAATTTAATTTACGGGGTGAAACAAAATTTATCGTTAATTTTATGTAGTCGTATATTCACCATAAAACTTTGAGGGCAATTTAACTTTTTCAGGATTTGCTATTAAAAAATTGCTTTTTAACAATAATACACTTTTTTCTTATTTTTTTTTTTGTTTTGAGAGGTAATTTAAAATCAGCTGTTCAATGTTGCCACTTCCGAATATTTTAGTATAATGTGTATGCAAGCATTTGGTACATTTGAGGTGAGGTTTTTTACTATAGTAGCCGAATAAATAAAAACAGATTTTAATTTAAAGTTGCTTTTAAAAAAAGTTTTATCAAGTTATAAATTGAAAATTTGAAAAAATTTAAAATTGTACTAAATAAGCCGCGGTAGTACCAAGGTACCAACCAAGGTAAAAATGTAACAAAAAAAAGTACAATTGTACCATCCCTGAGCCTCATGCTACAGTTTAGCTGCCTTTGCAGAGATCCGTTCATCAAAATCACTACTCTTCGTTGGTCCATACAATTAATAACATTTTTACAAATTTTTAATTTAAGATTTTCCAAGATTTTTTAATAAACACTCAATGAAAAATTACTTTTTTCTAAAAAAATATTTTTTGAAATGATTCCATTAAAATTTAAGTGCATCTATTGGTTAACTTCCCCCATTAGATCTCAGCAAACTTGTGACACTTGTAACGCATAAAATAACTATAACATTTGCATGCTGTGTAAAGAGTATGAACGTGGGGAGTGGGAGGTGAGGGATAAACTGAATTTATTACGCATATAACACTCTATAAAAGAAACATAACAAGTTTGAGATTTGATGATATGCAAAAAGTATGTAAAAATACCCTATAGTACTTAGTACGAGTAATAGAAGGTATTTATGGTTTGATGCGTTTTTATTCTCCTCCTCATTTCGATTCAATTATCTGCCCTTTAATTTCCGGGGATAACATAATCAGCTTTTCGATATTTTTTCTCTTTTTTTTAACCCCAAGTTATATAATATTTTAAGATTTAGGCCCATTATTATAACTTGCCAATAGCTAAAGTTAGGATGTTAACGGACAGATTATAAGATTTTCGTTATTATATTTAATTATACTTTAACCTAAAAATTACCGATAAGCTAAAGGCAAGTTCATCTTGCCTTTAACTTTAACGTAAGGTTTATTCAGTTGAAGTTGCCATATTTTCTGCTCGGTAGTGTAGTTGCCGTGTAGTTTTTTTTGTCGGTTTCCTTGCTGTTTGGTTTATTTCTGTGTTCGGCGTCAACAATGTCAATTTTTTACAACAAACAGTTTTATTTTTTACAAAATTCGAAGAAATTTTGTTTTTCGTTTGTATTTTTTGTTTGTTGTAAGTAAGTAAATAAATAAATTAAAGTACGTCGTTGCCATTATGTATTTTTAAAAACCATTTTAATTTGTCAAAAGTAATTGGTTTTTGCTCTGGTAATGCCATATTTTCAAAAAACTTAATTTTATTTTATAAGGAAGTTTTAATAACCAAAAAAAAGTTAAAGGTCACTTTATTCCTCACTTTAACTAAAGTTACCTTTCACTAACACGCACCTTAAAGGCAAGTTGTAATAATGGGCCTTAATATCTGTTGGTCACACATATAAGGTGGCCTTCAGAAAATCTAAACATTGCATCTATTTAACTATACATACTTTCTAAATAGTAGTCCTGTATTAAAAAATTTACGAACATTAATCTTTTTACACAATATGTGTATAAGTTCAATTTAAGTTGCAAACATATGTAGACTATATCAACTGAGGATCATTGCTCTTTATGGAGGGAATTTCGTTTTGCTTATTTCTTATCTGCTGAAAAAACAACTACGTAATAAAAGACTACAGCAACAGAATTTTTAAAAAGATACGAGGCTGGCGAAAAAATATTACTTATAAACTTGATGAATAATAACATTTTAATAAAGTATTTATTATAAGAATGTTAGGGAGGTAAATGTTTTACATAAGTTCTTCATAGGGCGGCCATAATGTGACCCATTCAAAAAGATATATAAAACAAGAGAGGATATTCAAATGTTAGATTCTTAAGGTCCCAAAACCAAGAGTTTATATTTAAATGATAGATTTTTAATTTAACTTTTATTTTCAAAAGTAAATTTCTAAAGATAAACATTAAAAGCTGCAGTATTTCTATTCCGATTCTATTTTGAGTTCCTTAAGATATCAAAACCTAATCTAAGTAATGAAAAGTATCAAAGATTAAGTGAGAGCCCACCAGAAGTTGCGTATTGATATTCCTCTTAGTTTCTCCTCACCACCACATAACAACTGCGGTCTAAACCATTTAGATTTCCTTGATAAGTCCACTAGGTCATACATACAAACATACATTCCGCATACTGTCCCATTCCTCCGATAGTCTGAGCCACCAATCCATCAGTACTGAGAATTCGCAGAGCAGCTGCTGCACTGCCTTTTTTAATTTCTGTGATCTTTAGCATGCGGACATTTAGTCTATTGCGAAAGTTCCTCATGGCCATTCGTTTATTTTTCAGTAAACCCGTTTACCATGACACAAATGTGTCCTTGGATCCATATTAGTATCACCGAGAGTCGACAGATTTCGCCAAGTGATTTAATAAAGTTTCTCACAAATTACATCTCATTGTAACGGTTTTCAATGCTTTTAAAGTGAAAAGACTATCCACGAATACACTTAAAAAAGTTTGTAAGTTAATATAACTGAAAATATCATTTAAAAGAAATGATATTTCATTTAAAAACCGGTATACTTAATTTTCATTTAAATTAAATGCCATTTGTTATTTATTTTTAAATGTTAATTAATCAACTGACACATCCGTAAGAAACAACTGATATAATCAGTTAAAATAAATGTCAAAATTTGACCTACCAATCTTTAAAAAATAAATGTTTTTTTTCATTTATTTGAAATTATTTCCGTTTTTGTATTTTTTTTTTTTAATATACTCGTACAATACAAAATGTATGTATGCATATGAAGCTATAAACACTTTTGTGTTAATGCGTTTGTGTATGTATGTGTGTTTATGAAGTTCTTGTAATTTGTATTGAAAAATTTGTATATATACAAACAATTTAAATAAAAAAACATATTGAAATTTTTTTTTTTTTTTGAAACAGAAAGCAAACAAAATTTAAATTTGTAATAACTGTTACGGACACAAATAAACCACAAGTTTCCGTTTTGTGGGTAAATTTTTATTAAATTTCAAACAAATGAAAAAAATAAATGAAACTGAAAAAAATGGTAAATGATAGTAAATTATTTCGAATAAATGTATAAAAAAGTTAATATAGATATTTCTTTGAAAAATAAATGTATATTCCTTTATTTTTAAATGGAACGGAAAACTTTTTTATTAAACTACAAACAGTTAACTACATAATGTTCTGAGTGTATACTAAAGGAAAATAAAAGTAACAAAATAAACCTTATTTAATACGGCCTTAAAATTTAAGCTTTCGCAAGGAAATCTGATTATGTAGTTCCTCGAAACAGACCCTTGACCCTGCTATGATCGAACCCTCCGTGAAAGCAGAGATCCCATCCTTCAGAATAACAGAAATTGCGCACATTCCTACATCGTCATTACTTCAACCTTTAAAGTATGCAGAAAACATTATCATTCATTAATCAGTTGGGGTCAAAATCCCAATGTATTCTGGGATCGAACAGAAGGAAAAGTGGATTTAGTCAAAAGCATCTCACACAATAAGATTTTATTGTATTTAATTCCAACCCGGAAAGAATATTCAAGGAGATGCATGCAAGCCGGATTATTTAGTTCTTCTGAATAGATATTCTTGAATAACCTCAAAAGTTCGCTGAAAGCACATTTTAGTACTGCACCAACAACTACACTTAGTTTAATATTGTGCCCCAAGAGTATTGTCTTATCAATTGAATCCCCCCTGATCTAAGAGCTACCCGGCCCCAGTAATATTCAAATATGCTCCTCATCGTTCTAATCATTCATTAGTATTCAGTATAATTGATATACTTAATTGGAGTGTACATCAAGTAGAAAATATAGGACTGTATATGACTGCACCTCCTTCTAAAATTCTTCTTGTTGGAGTAAAATCACGTTTCATTACTTCCTCGGTTTTTCCGTTCCCAAAAATGTTTGAGTTCAAAAATACTCCTAGGTACTTCATCTCATTTGAATGTTAAATGGTGGCTTTTCGCAAACTATTCCTTGCACGTGCAGACAGTTTAATTGTTTGCAGAAAATTTTGCCTAAATCATTAGTGGATGAAATATGAATCCATTACATTACACCGGAGACCGAGCAGGAGTCTAAACAATAAGTTTCGCCAACTGAGACTGTTCTATTCAAGTGGCGCGAAAAATTGCAAGAATTTCGATCATCTATAAAAGAAAACCTAAAAAAAACAACGGCACTTCAAAAAAAAAAATTTTAAAAATGGCTCTCAGAGAGAACAAGTGTAATTTACCGAATGAGAGAACAAAAGAAGCTTAGAAAAAATTACACGCTTTTATTCTTAAGCAACTTTTTAGGAAAACTATTAGGGGTGTCCTTTTCAAGTGGCGAGGACTGCATTTAAATACCCAAACAATAATTTATAACGGTGATTTGCTGATAATAGGAAATTTTACACGTAAAACAAGGAAATAAAAGCGATAAAATATGAGGACATTTGCACATCAAAATTTTCATATCGGTTTTGGCTTCAGCATGATGAACTAATACCGTTTGAAATGGTATCTAACATTGAAATAAACAGTGAATAACATATTAGGCTAATTGGTCTGATTCAAAAACGATTAAAAAAAAAACAACCGCATTTGGCTAAAAATTGCAAAATTCCATTAATTGGGCTACGAATTCTTACCTCATATGCCATATTCTTCGAATTTAGCACCTAGTGACTATTATATATTTCCAAAACTAAAGAAATGGCTCAGCCAAAATAGATTTAGCTCCAAAAATGAAATCATTGAGGACCCGGAGAAATCCTATTATATGGAAGGTATAAAAAAATTGGAGAATTGATCGACAAAGTGCATTGAGAGCTAAAAGAAAAAAAATTTTTTTTACTCAAAAAAATCTGTCTCATTAAAAAAGGGACGGATCCGCTCTCGTATAAAAAAGGATCTATTCTATTTCAAACGAAATTTTCATTTGGAAAACAGATTGGTGTTGACAAGGAAATTAATTGTCAATCGAATTGTTTACCCCTAATCAAATTATGTATATTTGCCCCCCTAATAATTATCTTTTATCTTCTAACATGACTTAATAATAATTTTGACATTTAACAAATTTATAATAATTAATTTTAAATATTAATAATATTTTTCTTGTTATTTTATTCATTGCAGATTTTTACAATTGCTGTAATGAAGTATTTGGTTCATGTAGGACATCATGTGAAAATGTAAGTAAGATTAAAATAGTATTTTTTTTTTTCAATAAAACTTGATCTCCTTGTTTCTTATTTTTTTCGAGTTAAATCTTATAAAATAAATTATTTTTAAAACCGACATTAAAACTGATTAATGACAGGCAACTACTTGAAATTTGTACCAAATACCAAAAGAAAAAAAAAATGAAATACATATCGCTGGTAATGTAGTATAACTTTACAAAAAAAAAAAAATCTCAACCGCCTTTTTTGCACATGCAGGGTTTTTGATATTTAAAAAAAGACTTGTTGAAAATATTTGTTGAAATTGAACTAGTTTTTGGTTTTTTGTTAATAGACTTAATTTAAATATAAATGACTGTGCTTTTTTTATCATATGATATGGTAACACTTTAAATTTGAATGTGATATCAACTCTGGGTGATTTGTTTATCTACAGAGTTCTGTTATGAAATCTGAACCGTTACTTTTGTTTTTTTTTTTTCCTTTTTTTTACTCTACTTGTAAATATCAACATTAATTTACATTTTTAACCATTTACTTAATTTAAGTTTGAAAACGTGTTGTAGTCTTTCATTTAGTCGTTTCGTTGGTAGGTTGGTGTAAAAGTTTAACAAGATGTCAGTTTTTGACAATTGATCAAGTAACCAAAAATGTAAGAAATACTATGTGTGTGGTTTATTTTACAATGATATATTATGCAAATTAAGAAGAAGAAAAAACTAGCGTTTAGTGAAAATTACAATTTTAATAAAAAAAAAACAAGTTAAAGATTTAATTTAAAGATAAATGAAAAAATGATTAATTTTTAAAAACCTTAATATACAAAATCTATATGTTTTTGTAAATACTCGATAAGGGAATAAGTTTTCGATATTACACTCATAGTTGAACCCACCATTTTAAAATATAGAAATAATTTTGATATAAAGGGCGCCGGGAGAAGTCGGTTAAGGCCCAAACGAGCACAAAAATATATATAAAAACATGTAACCAGTTAAAATTTCAATGATAAGGACAAATTGAAAATCCGAACATGGTAAAGCATGTATTATGAAAATTTATGACTTTTCACAAGAATTAACAATAAAAATCGCAAATGACAAAAATCTAATTCTTATCAAATTCGGTAAGTGTACCCTTTGAAGAGCTCCCTTGTCAGTAAACTTATTTGCAAAAATGTTGACAAGAAAAAATGTTCATAAAAACTAATTCAGTCGAATTCAAAGTAGTGCTGGCTGGAATTTCAGTTTCTATAGGAAATATAGAAGATGGTGAGAAGGAGCACTCTACAAGAAGGGGTAATTGATCATTTACTCTGGAATCTGGTGATCAAGAAAAACCCTACTTCTCTTGAGGGAACAGAAAAAAAATGATTAAGTACGCGCACAACGTTGTACTACTGATCAGAGGAAGAATTACTTAAAACTATCAGCTTCCCATCAGCTCTTGCGAGGTTTTCTACATAAGCATAGCAGATTGATCTGAACTTTGCATGTTTATAAAAAAAAAAACCTCAGAGTAGTTTGACTCACATGGATGGAGGGTGGGTATCAAAATAGGTTCTCTCTGATTTTAATAAAAATCTGATATTTGATAAAGGAACTACGAATCAGTTTTCATATAAATCTGTCCGCAATAATCTGTTTTCTTTGAGGCTTTCTTTTCAGCACATATTTGCCTTTCGTCTGAGCAAGTCGTTCCCTACCGAAATTATACAAAGACTAACTGAACTAAATTCCGCAGACTTGTACAAATTATATTGAATCCAAAAATGAACAGGCCAGATTATGCCAGACTTTGGAATTTCAGTGCTTCTATAGATAATATAAGAGAAGATGGCAAGAAGTGGTAATTTTTCCGCTTCTCTGGAATTTGGTTATCAGCAAAAACCAAGATTCTCTGGAGGGAACGGTAAGGAGAATTTCTTCAAAGGATGGTCTTCCCATGAAATCATCTTTTGCAAGGTTTTCTGCATAAGCAAAGCAGTCAATCGCATAAAAACTGAACTTGTCCTGTAAAAAAAGCAATATATTTCACCAAGGACGGTATTAAGCTCTGGATATACAAAATGCCAAATTTTTTTTAACCATGCTGCCGTGGTGTTGGCACATCTTGAGTTTAATACCGTCCTTGGTTTGTTCTCACTATCTTAGATGGAGACACTCTTGTTAACTAGATGTCATTCCGGACTCTCCGGATGTTGGGAGTCTATTCATGGAAACTAGCCATTTGGTTTGTCTTGCGAATTCCGCACAAATATAGCGTTTTCCGTGCTATACAAATGATAAAGATACGCGGATAATAATGGAACCGGTATCTAAATGTGTACGACATCTAAATGTGTAATGGATTGTATTAAGTTTATTGACTCTCGGTCAGACTGATATAGGTCCCAGGACAAGTAACGGGTCCGAGGAATAGCTCTGCATCAGCCTCCGATACAAACCGATGTCCTTATAAGTAGAGAGACAAGGTCAAGGTGGATGACACTGATTACTTATGAATTGCTATTTTTGGTTATATCAACCGGACAGTAAAAACGCTTCTCATGCTAGGAATGATCACTAAATCCAAGTGGTTTTGAATAATAGAAGTTTTTCTTTATGAGGTTTTGAAATAGTCACACCGTTTCAAAACTCTCACACGATAGCGTTTATGGTTAATTACGAGCGAACACGTCATCTATCTTGCGGACAACTTTGTAACCCCCTGTTGGTTTCCAATTAACTACTAGGAAGTTCAAAAAGCACGTACTAGTTTTAAAAAAATGTTAGAAAATGAGTGCAAAAACCTTGTAGATTAATGTAATCACTCCAGGGTTGTCAAATATTGATTTCAATCAAGCATTAATACACATTTTAACATTGTCATGATCATTCGCTGCATCATAGCGTATTTCGATTTCCAGAATTATAAAATGTTTACATTTTATTTAAATGTACATCTTCAGTTCCTTTTAATTAAAAAAAATATATTTTTTGAGTGCAGTTACATCGAATAGTTAAATAAAACTACCCCCCTATGATACCAATTGCGTGCAACAAAATCAATGAATGAATAAAACTTTCTTTAAGTTCTGTTAATGAGAACGCAATCAGATGCCATTAAAACTTGCTACATATTTAAAATTTTCTGTTTTTTATTTTAATTTTCTTCAATTATGTGTTTGATTTTATAATGACCTCAATTTCATTGTTGAACAACACATGTGTTTATGCATCTTTTGACAGTTGACACTTAATGGAGCGTCACGTTTTTAGTGTTTTTTTCACAGCTTTTTTTTTAATACCAGCCGAAGAAGAAGAAGGAATTAAGGGGACATTTTATATTATTTGTAAAATGAAACAAAATCAGAAAAATGTAAACTAAATACAAGAAACTGACTGGGAAAAAACGTACACAATTATAAACTGAACGTAAATGAATGAATGAATATTCTGTTAAAGACAATAATAGAGATGCAGACATAAAGAGACTACATGATAAGGTGAATGGATTTTAATGAGGGTGTGTTGAGAATATAAAAGCAATCTGGCAGCATTGAATTATAAGGGAAGCTTGAATAAAATATAAAATAGTATTAAATAAATTTTATAAAACTAAATGGGTTCTTTTTATAAAAAAAAAAAAATTAAATATAATTATGGTTCCGAGAATCAGAGAAATATGTATGCTGGTGGGTCGCAAAATGATGTAACGCCAACGTTTTTTGAAATGGTTCCAAACATACAACAGTTAAGAAATCGGAAAGGAGAATATTCCTTGTAAGAATTGAAAAAGATGATACAAGACATCTGAGGAAAAAAAATGTAGTAAATGTTGGTCTAAGACCCTATAAAGCAACCACGGCACGAAAGCGAAAGCAGACCCTGTGGGATATGGATCTGTCACAGAACGCACCGTGTTACTGGTCAATTTGGGACAAGGGCCGGTCTTTGGAAAGGATCAGTCACTTTCACACTGGAGCTAAGGAGGGAGTAAGTTGTGACATGCCAGATGACTTGCGTAAAAGAACCTGTTTTGATTTTTTGTTTAAAAAAATAGAAATGAGAAAAACACTAATACCAGAAAAAAATTAAATACTTTGTGCTAATTTATTGATATGCCCTTGGGTGTCTGGTTATGGTATAAGCCCTCACCATCATTCCGCGCAGCGTGAGAAATTTACGATTTCACTTCACTGATATGTGATAGATCAGTCTTGGTTTCCCCAGCCATTTGAAAGGTTTTTTTCAGAGCGGTTTTCTTTTCACAGGCTCGGAACAGAAAAACTATGTGATATGATTGATGACTGCAGAAATTATCGAAAGAGAAATATAAATGTGGTTTCCCCACTGGCGAATGCTTCCTCCTCTACCAGACTTTAAAAATTTCTGTTTAGCTTCACTTTAAATTATTCAAGTTTTAAAATCAATGTTACTGCCCCAAAAAATTATTTGAACTCCTCTGCATATACGCAAATTTTTTTGTTTTAAATATTTTCATAACTCCAAACGCACCTAAAGCTTTTCTTACAACAACAAGAACAATAGCAACAAAAATCAAGCGAAAAAGATTTATTATTGAGTAAAACCTAAAGCTTACCTGCTGCGCATGCGCCTAGAATTTATATACACGTTCTGTATATTAAACTTATCTATAAACTCCCTGCAACTTGCATACATACGATGTCAATGTCAGTTTAAGTTTTAAAAAGCAAACACAGAAACAAGCAAACAAACAAACAAATAATGTTGCATGAACATTAAAGTCAGCAAGTGGTAGAAAACAACCAACCAACAAACCAGCCAGCCAGCCAAACAACCAACCAACTCCTTTACCAAGAGGCTTTAAAAATACAACAGCAAGTTTCTTTTGTTTGGTATTTAATGTTGTTGCTGTGTGGCAAATTTGTAATAAAAATAAACATTTTATCAAGTTAATTGCTTTTGAAGTTATAATATCTTAAGGCAAAATTTTTATTCAAACAAAAAAGGATTTCAATTTCCTTTGAGATTAAGACGACAGACAGACAGACAGACAACAAAATGCAAAGACAAAAGTTACAAATGGCTTAGATATTTGAATTATTTCAAAAGATAATTGCAATTAATATTCAACTAAGTGTCAGAGCAAATAATATCTATTGCTTAAAACAAGTGTTTTAGAAAGAATGATTAATTGATTTTTATTCTAAAATAAGTTTGTAAACTATTTATACTAGTAAACTCAAGTAAAGGGTATGAAAAGTATTTGAAGAAGTTTGTAGCTATTTAAGTTTTATTGAACTAAAATTGAACTTAGAACTAAAAATTAGTTTATTCCGAACTAAAATGGAACTGAACTTAACTTTGATATATAATAAATTAAATTTTCTGTAAATTTTAGTTCTTAAAACAGGTGTCTAAGGACAGCAAAAAAAAAAAAAAAAAGAATTAGAATTTAGAAAAATTAACTTAATTTAAATGAAAATGGCGCCAGACACTTTTTTATCGATACTTAATAAAATTTTCCTTGAAATTCACAAATAAATTTTTATTTAAAATTTGGTCAAAATTCTTAAATTATAGAAAATTTTTACTATTGAGAACTAAATTTTTAGTAGAAAATAATAAAAGTTCCTTCTAATTAGTTCATATATCATCTTAAATTATACTGTTGGTTAGGAAATGTTTCCTTGGTTTTAATAAAAATTTTATTTTATTTAAGTTCATTAAATAATTTTTTCTTAATAAAAACTAAGACTTAAAGCCCTAAAAATAAGTAAATATTTTCCAACATTAAGTTAAATAGCACTTTTTTTAAGTGGAAATTATCCCTCTTCCGCTTTTTAACGACACTGCTTTTAACAAGCTTTTTGCTATACATTTAATGGTTCTCCTTGAGAGAACTACAAAAAGGGACGCCCTAAGTGACACACGGCATCTAAGGAACACTGGGGGTCCTTTGTCTTCTTAAATTAAACAGTTATTACTGCAAAATGTAAAAATGTCATGTTTATTTTATGTCATTATTGGCTAAAACTTTAATTGGCATATAGAAATTTTAACTTTTTTGTTATTATTAAGTAAAAAAAAGTATTTTAGTGCCTTCGGTAAACACAAAGTTTAATAGGCGCAACATCAATTATAGGAAAACCATTATGCTGTAATGTATAAAATGTGCTTGCGATATTTTGTATTGTAGTCTGCAAGCAAAATTATTACATTAAAAAAGCAAATTTGAAATTTTTACCTTTTGCTGACAAAATTTTAAAATATATTTTAAGCTACTTTAAGATCAATATTTAAGACTATTAATATTAAAGATGGGCACCTGAGCGATTTTGGACTCACGATCACGAACTAAAAACTAAAATCATGCACGATAATTTTTTTTTTAATGGTAACTTTAATTTGTTTCCTTAATCATTTTTTTTTTTTCAAAATTAGGAAAACTAACTAGTTTCTTTTTAATTTGTTTTTTTTGTTTGAAAAAAAAAAATAAGTTACAACTTTTTCAAACAAAGGTAATTATTTCTCAAAAAATTAGAAAACTTTTTTTTGAAAAAAAAAATATTTTATTAAAATTTATCTGAACTAAGTTGCATAAAAGTTTTCCCTATAAATAGTTTATGAGTTTCTAAATTCAAATAAATTTTTATTATTACATAGGAAAAACTTTATTACCTTTTGTTTTTAATTGCCTGAACTAATTTTTAGAAAACAATTCTAAAAAATGTGAAAGTGGTAGACTTAAAAGCTGATTTTAGAAATGCCTCTCTAAAATTTTATTAATTTGACTACTCTCGAAAAAAAATATAACACACATTAAGTTGAAGTGCATTCTCATTTTAAGTTAGATACATTTTTTGAACTAATTGGGAGATTTTATTTTTTAACTTAACCTAGTTTTATTATTTATTTATTTTTAGTATGGAAATTTCTTAAAAATAAGATGTTTTCTTAAAAATTAATCAATTTTTATTAATTTTAAATAATTTGTTCCTAAAAATCAAGAAATATTACTTAGGAAAGATATGAACTATTTCTGAGTATATAAACTATTTTGTTTTAACCCAAATATAGGAATTTTTATTCATTTTAACAAAATTTTTCTAAGTTTGAATAAAATTTTACTTAAGTTAAGAAAAATTTTTAAACTATTTTAAAGGAAATTGTGGATTCATTTTTAGTTCATGTATTTGTTTTGAGTGTATAATAAAGCAATTTTTCATATAAAGTTTGTTCTTAAAATATTTGTCTAAAAAAAATTACAGCTCTGTAGAGTATATTTAAAGTCAATCTTGCCAGCATCTAATTCTCTTTGTTAAGTTCTTATTACTGTTACTATTTTTACATCTATGTAATACCCTAGGCCACGTGTTGTTTCGTTTTTTTTTTTTTTTTGTTTACGAATTTGAAATCTAGAAAATCATGTTTGAGTTATTTTAACCTATAAATGTCAGTTAGTTGCTTACCGTTAAGCTTCAAAGTTATTTACTTTGGCACAAATGTTAATGTCCGGACATGCTTTCAAGTGGCAGTAATAAAAGAAAAATACAAAAACTCTAACAAGGAAATACAATGTTTTAGAATACTATATACACATAATATTTTCTAACAAGCAAACTATACAGAGACGAAACTAGGAAATGTTGTAGAGGATAATAAAAAAAAAACTACCCAGGTGGAAAAAAATACAAACGGAAAAGTGTTTACAAAGGATTGTAGATGTTTATTGATAGCAAGTAGCAATCTGCGTCACAAAAATTAATTACGACTGGAAAAACACTTAGAAGAATTACGAATTTAAAAAAATTTTCCTCCAACAAACAGGATGCACTACAGTGTGCCAAAGTATTACAGGTTGGTTGAAAAGTTCCTGCGCTCACCAAGAGGTGGCACTGCTAGCTCCAAACTTTTTTTTCTCAAGTTGGTATAGCTGTCCTGAGAACACATGCAAAGTAGCAAGTCACTCTGTCAATTCTTTTTTTGTTTACAAGCATTTGAAGTTGACGTGTCATTAATTTTTTTTAATATGGAAAAAATTTAATATCGTGCAGTCAATCTAATGACTGCACGTTTTGTTTTGAAGGGTTTAAAAGCAAAGGAAATTTATGAACAATTGTTAGAAGTGTATAAGGAGTCCTCACCTTCAAAACGCACCGTTGAATTTTGGGCTGGTGAATTTAAACGTGGTCGTACCAGCCTTGAAGACGATCCACGCGAAGGACGACCAAAAACTGCAACCACAGCAGAAATTATTGAGCAGGTACATAATATGGTTACTGAAGATACAAGTTTGACTAAGCGTGAAATTGCTAATGCCATAGGCATCTCAGACAAACGAGTACTCCATATTTAACATGAAGAATTACGTATGAAAAAACTGTTTGGAAAGTTGGTGCCGCACACATTAACAATTCAACAAAAACTGGATCGAAAACAAATTTCTCAGCGTAATTTGGAGCGTTTTAAGCCGAATAAAACCGACTTCTTGCGTCGTTTTATAACTATGGATGAGACTTGAATCTACCACCATGATCCTAAATTGAAACAAGAACGTTTACAGTGGACTGAAGCTGGTTGTTCAGCTCCAAAGCAGGTGAAGTCACAACGATCAGCAAAGAAGGTTATGGCATCAGTTTTTTGGGATGCAAAGAAATTTTGTTGATTGATTATCTTCAGAAAGGAAAACAATCAACTCTAAATATTATTGCAGCCTTTTGGATCAGCTGGATGAAAAAATTCGTGAGAAAAGACCTGGTTTAAAGAAGAAAAAAATCATTTTTCATCAAGACAATGCACCTGCTCACAAAAGTGTTTTGACGATGGCTAAATTCAAAGAATTAAAGTACGAATTGCTTGAACATCCACCGTATTCACCAGATTTGGCTGCCAGTGACTACTATCTCTTCAGAAATCTCAAACAATTCCTTCGTGGAAAGCATTTTTCGTTGAATGAAGAGGCCATAGCAGCCGTAGGCGGTTATTTTGCAGAGCTTCCGGAAAACCATTATAAGGATGGGATAAAATTATTGGAAGATCATTGGAACAAGTGTATTGAGCTTCTAGGAGATTATATTGAATAAAAAAATATATTTCGTAACAAAAACAGTATTCTTTCATTTCGAGCGCAGGAACTTTTCAACCAACCTGTATTTATTATTTTTTTAATATGAATATGAAATTGACATTATCAGTAAAAGTCCAAAATCGGTGCGCATTTATAAAAGCTATACGACCATAAACTTTGACACCCCGCAGCATAGGCTGTATTGGAATATAGTAAGTTTAAATACATTTTCTAGAATCCTATGTCTATTTGTGAATACAATGGAACTTTGTGCTTTGCAATTTCTCATAATTTTAAAGTTTTAACCATACAAAATGTTTAACAAAAAAATATGCAAAATGATGACTTACAAGGGAACTATTTTAGGACAAACACTAAGGTTACGATTAAACTGATAAAATAGGAAAATTGGTAAAACATCTGTCGACTTATGTCGATGTTGTTGGGATGAGGAAGTGGTGAAAGACGCCTTGCACTAAGAAGACTTTTAAACTAGGAGTTTCAATCCTAATCGAACCTTACCGCAAGATTGCGCAGCAAGACGGAAAATTGGTTTTAATTGTTAGAATCAAAAAATTACAATAAAAATAAAAAATAAATAAACATCCGACAATATATCGGACTGTCATCGTACAAAATAGCGGACACGCAACGGATAAGACATAGGACATGCATCCCAGTGAAAGCATCCTGCGTCCCACCGGCGCCGGATACGATGAGTGCTCTCGTAAGCCTTGCTAAAGTACCCTCTGACATCTGCTGTAATGGGTAGTTTGCTTAGTCAGGGCAGTTGACCACAATGACCTGACTATCAGAGAAAATGCGCCATCAACGCCGTAGTGATCTGGCCACCTTCAAGCCAGTCGCAGACCAATATCATTGGAATATACCACTACAAAGCCCACGTGTTTATCAAGCCTTGATCCGCCCAAGAAACTCTGGTCTGTATAAGGACACTAAAGAGCTTATTCCACACACGAGTTGTATGACCAATGAACGAATTTTCTCTGCAATACGTTGTGCGATTCATTGGGCAATTTACCACAAACGGATGTGCTCTACTAGATAAGCAAGTATTAAGAATATAAACCCAGGCTTCAGGTATCATTTCACTTATCTCGGCAGTACAGTTCTCATGATAATATCGATAGAAGAAAGATACACAACCCACATTCCGTCGATGAGTCAATAAAGCTGGATACCTTGCTGAGTGCCAACGCTCCCTTTGTATGCGGTCCAAAAGCTCCAAAATAGACTTTGAAGCTCCTGCTCATATATGGGAGTTACATTCAATCTTCAGTCTTATTAGGTAATGTAAATAGTAAGGAGATCATGTGGATTGAAATGTTTTTACATAGTTTTAGGAAACCATGACACTTGAATGCTTCTTTCAACACTTAAAATACACTGAATTTTCATGCCCAGCACATCAAGAGTATCTAATTCCACGACACTGACACCACCCAAATTTACTGATGACATTGGAGACCCCACAGTTCATGGACAAAAACACCGCATTGGATCTTATTGGCATTCAAATCAACTCTGTTAGCTAAAACCCCCTCGGAGATTGCCGAAAGTTCACGATTGAGTGTGTAATTTATAATCTGGTTTTGGCCCCTAACCTCCAAGAGGCTTGGCCTACAACCGAAGGAAAATGAGTGTCATCAGCGAAAGTAGAATTTGATCAAGTAGGTCATTAATAAAGGTGAGAAAAAGAGATGGAAAAGGAACCAAACCTTGCAGAACCCCTAAATCAAGCTGAAACTCATTGGATGAAATTCCATCTGTAACACGCGATCACTGAGAAAGCTCGAAATAAGTCGAGAGAAGTTACTACTGACACCAAAAGCAATAAGCTTCGATAGCAGCACCCCATGCCACACACGGTCCAACGCCTTGGAAATATTCAGAGCAACCACTTTACTTTCACCAAACTGATGAATTGAACGCGCAGAAAGGAACACTAACAGGTCTCCCTTAGAATTGGACTCTAAATAAATAACAAGATGCAAATTAACCATGCTTTGAGAACGCAGAGCAGCCACAGCCTTCTTAGAACTTGGCTAAATATTGGCAACCTTCCAGCAAGAGGGGAAGATTCCCACACGGTACCAAGAGCTAAGCAGGTTAATCAATGGACGATGAAGCGTCAAAGATCACTGTTTCAGCCGGCACCGGTGTCTTATTTAAAAGATCAATTGAGAAGTCCCCGGCCTGACCCACAGATGGCGCTACTAAAAAAAAACAAATTTTGCCAAAAAAAAGAAAATGTGTTTTAGTATGGTAGGCCGTGGACTTTCCAATTGACCTGTTACGTCGACATCCGCAAGAACCCTATAAGCTGCACCAGTTCATAAGAATTTCTTAGGCATAGTATACGATACTCTTTCGAGCTCTGGCTCTGGTGAGTGGTTGATTGCTTTCAGGCTTTCATCAATCGTCAGAAAATATTTAATTATCCCACATAAGCAAGTTGATTTAACTTTCATGGTTATACGATTTTCTACTTTGGGATTCTACTACGTGGGCGAAAATATAACAAAACAAATCACCAAAAAAAAAACGAAATGATTTGGGATAGCTGAACTACCAAAAAAGCTTTTGTAGGCAAGTTCTAAACGCTACCTCTATGGATATGACTGCGTTTTTGCAAGACCGGTTAAACCAACATTTAGTCTTTGGTTTAGCCAAAACTCGTTTTGTTGGAATGAATAGTTTCATTCCCATCAAGAGAACATTTTCTACGATTTTCGCAGCAGCATCAATATTGTTATTGAGGAAACAAAGTTTCCAATTGAAATGACAAATGGGAATGAAAACCACTCCCTTGTCTCTTCACCAGTAAAAATCCTCCTCAATAAAGTAAGTACCATATCAGAGAGGTGTGGCAGCTATGCCAAAATAATACCATCCGGACTAGGTTAGGTGACTTATAAAGCTTAAAATCTCTTATCTCCAACCGACAAAACCGACAGCCATTCACAACAATCTAGGTCCAACCCAGCTGAAAGTTGTTTCCTTATTATCAGTTCTTCAAATAGTACAAACTGTAAATTTTATCAATAATTTTTTATTGACTGATATTTGATCTCTTGAAAACACTTTACAAAATTTTCGCACCTTTTAGTGATTGATAAACAATAATAGGCATGTATCGATTCACACTTTAAAAAGAGACAAATCAGGTATTTTTTTTTTTTTTTGTAAAACAAAAAATATTTTTATAACGCCTACACCATAAGCTAACACCCTGCTATATAACACATTCATTCATTCATTCATATGATACAATGAATGTGTAAACACATTGAAGATGGAATATTGTGTGGTGGTTATCTGGCCAAAAGGATCTTAACATTGTACAGCAATAACAACAAAACAATGACAATTAAAATGCAGGATCATGTTACATACTAGTGTACACAGTATATATCCAACGCAATGTGTTCAAAATGAAAACCTGCTGTGTTTGAAAAGAAAAAATACATGCTACAAAAAAATAATCGTTAAACTCGTAAAAATCCTTTAAAACATTGAAATAAGATATTTTTTTTTGTCTTAAGTGTTTTATAGTTACATGTTGGAAATTAAACTCATCTTTGATAGGATCTTGATTGTTGTTACATTTTTTCAACTATATAAACAAAAATCTGCTTATACACAAGATCCATTTTTTCAAATACATATTTTTTGTAACAAATTTTAGATTTTTGATAAGAAAAAAAATCTCATAAAAAGCAATTATGTTAAAAAAACGCCTTTTAGATAGAAAAAAAAGAAACAAACTATTCAAAACCCAAATTATACATTCCATATTATACTTTTGCAATCTTTTAATTTGTCACATAAATTTTCCTATTTCTTATTTTTGCCACTCGTAATCTTGAGCAGTAGAGATGGAAAAAAAGGAGGCGTTCTCTTGTTGATTGTTCATAACTTAAGGCTAGAAAATGGTATAAGATCGTAAAAAAAATATTGAAAATGATACCACCTTAATTTCCCACACACATACTCGTACATTAAACTTCATATTTTTAAGCCTATTTGAATTTACTTCTTAAACTCTTTTTTTTTTTTTCTTAAACTGTTGGTTAGTTTCTTTTCAAAGATTTAAAAATATAATAGCAATTTGATTTATATACAGGTTTATTCGATATTTTTTTGTTATAATATTTACAAGGCGGCGCAAAATTAATCCTCCTATCAGAAAATGCTATAAATTTTGCGATTGGCCCCTAATGTCAGTTCTGTTTTGACATTTGTGTAGTAAACACATGCGAAATACACGTTAATAAACAATGTTACGCTACACTGCTCCAGAACGCGGAATATTGGTGACTATTTATTTGAGCAATAATGAAGATGATTTTTCATCAAAAATAATCATGAGTGATGAGGCCCATTTCCATCTTAGCGGGTACGTAAATAAGCAAAAAATGAAAATCCGCGTGTAACCCACGAAGAGCCATTACACCCGCTCAAAGTCACTGTATGGTGTGCTGTTTTCGCTGGAGGAGTCATCGGACCATTTTTCTTCGAAGACGTCGCGGGCCAAACAGTTACTGTGAATGGTGAGCGCTAAAGAGCAATGATCAACGAGTTCTTTTTGCCGCAACTTGATGAATTGGGATTGGAAAACATGTGGTTCCAACAGGACGGTGCAACGCCACACACTGCACGTGCCACAACCGATATGCTGAAGGATGCATTTCCCGGGCGCCTAATCTCCCGTTTTGGCGATTTGCACTGGCTAGCAAGATCGCCTGATTTGACCGCTCCAGGCTTCTTTTTGTGGGGCTTTTTGAAGTCGCGGGTTTATGTCAACAAGCCTCAGACTCTTGCAGCTCTTAAAGACAATATCCGTCAAGAATCTGAGGACCTATCGCCGGAAGTTTTGGCCAAAGTGATGGAAAATGCCATAAAAAGGGCTCAAATGACAATCAACTGTGGCGGCGGCCATTTACATGACATCATATTTTCGACTTGATGTAAAAAAAAATAAAAGACCAAATAAAAATAGTCCACAAGAAGAATCAGTTTTTCATTTTTTTTTTTTTTTTTAAATTACAGCCAAAAAACATCGGAAGGTTATTTTTGCGCCACCCTGTATGCAGACAAAAATTGCTCTTATCTTTAATATCCACCTAATATTTTTAGTTTGTTTATTGTCATCCATTAAGTGCTTAAATGATTTTTACATAAATAAAACTAGAAAAAAAAACTTTGCAAAAAATCATTAAAATGTTTTGCAAAATCTTTTTAGCATTAAACTTGTTTCCACGTCCAGCAGCAACTTGTAGGTTTATGTTTGTTTAGCTGTAATTAATAAAGACATTTTAAGTTCATTAAGTATAACAAACAAGTGATGTGGAAACTGGAATGATTTTAGATAAGAATACTTAATTTGTAACTTGAATTTATTTTAAATACAATTTAACAAAAAAAAAAAAATTAAAAATATTTGTGTGGTAAACTAGTTTGTAATAGGATGCAACATAAAGTATCATTGTCATTGTATTTTCTTTTATCGGAATTCTCATGTAGGAGTTCAAATATTTTGTTGTAATATTGAGTTTTGCATAAAAGTTCTATAATTCCGCGATTAACACGAGAGCTGGTCAATAAGTCCGTAACTTTTTGAATTTCCCGTCTCTTTACCGAAAGAGACGAGTCTTTTGACTCCTGTCAAAATTTGAACAATCTGCGTCATTTATTTTGTGTGACTACAGCGTTATTTAGTTTAAGGGTTGAGGAGAAAATGAAAAATGACAGTTCTTTCCATGGCAAAAATCCATGAATTGCTCCCTCACCCGCCCTATTCTCCGAGTTTAACCATGAGTGCCCAGCAAAACTTTGGATATTCTCATGCGTTACCTTGTAATGATAGCTCGTTACCTTTATCATTATTTGCAAGCATAAAGTAATAAGTTACTCATTATTGATTATGTAATATATGAGATTTATAATTGTAAAGTAATAATTGAAATATTTTTGAAAATCTATTTTTAGATACATTACTTTGTGTATTTTTGTAAGCAAAAGGGTAACGTATGTTTGTTTTGATAACACTACCGAAAAAACGAAGCGCAACAATTCGTTTAAGTTTAAAGCAATTAAATACTATATGCGTCGATAGCTCAGTGGGTAGAGTTCTTGGCTGGCAACCAGAGTTACCCTGGTTCAATTCCAATCATGACCACATTAGTTTTAATAACAAATATTTTAAATAAAATATTTGTAATAATTTTTTTTAATAAAAATTCCTCTTTTTAAAAAAAATCTTTTTTAAGACACATTACTTTTTCCATTCTTGTAACCATATAAGTAACCCCTTACATTATCACCTCTTAGGTAATGGGTATATACATTACTTTGAGGCTCATCGCCTATAAAATTCATCAATGAAGTAAGGTATATGGCTATACATTATTTTACCCATTATTTGGTAATGTGTAGTTTTGCTGGGTGACTATTCCTTCTTTTAAAACCTGAAGAAATTGCTCGGTGGAAAGAGATTTGACTTCAACGATGAAATCATCTCACAAACATCATCATTCCACAAAAAAAAATGTATGGAGAAACGTTGGACAAAGTGTATTGAGTTTAAAGAAGACTATGTTGTATAACAAAATCATTTTTTTTAACCAAAAACCTGTGTTTCATTCAAAAAGTCACGGACTTGTCGACCCAACCTCGTATATAAATAGACGTAGGATCGATCATTGCCTCAATAAACCGGTCATAAGTCATGCAACTTGTTCTTTTCCCCGTAGGGATGATATCGTGGTTTATGGTATTTTATTGTTTGCAGCTCTTTTTGAATTCTGATTGTCAGAGCGCAACAGCCAGAATATCAAAGAATCTACGACGATCATTCAATATTTTTATTATTTCTCCTTAATTCACCCACCATATTGCATTCAGCTAAATGTTCTGCAATTTTACCAATCACCAAAAAAAATCAAATAAGAATTTAGAAAAATTAACTTATTTGGAGGAAAAATTTATATGAAAACGGCGCCAAAGACACTTTTTACCAAAATTTAATAAAATTTTCTTTGAAATTAAGAAACAAATTTTAATTTAAAATTTGGTCGAAATTTCTAAATTATAGAAAAATTTACCTATTCAGAACTAAATTTTTATTAGAAAACAGTAAAATTTCCTGCTAATTAGTTCATATATCATCTAAAATTTTACTGCTAGCAAGGAAATGTTTCCTTGGTTTTAAGAAAAATTTAATTTTATTTAAGTTCATTAGATAATTTTTATAATAAAAACTAGTACTTAAAGTCCTAAAAATAAGGAAATATTTTCTAACAACAAGTTAAATAGCACATCTTTTAAGTAAAAATTATCCTTAAATTTGATAAAAAAAAATTATTTTTAACCAGAAGGATTTTCCCACTTTCGGAGGACTTCCGACTTGTGAGGAAACCGCTCTTAACAAACTTTTTGCTATAAATTTTTGTCTTTAAACTTAAATTGAATTATACTAAACTCATGTATTTAAAATAAAAATTAAATTTCATTAGCAAAGAGATAAAAAAATTAAAAAAAAAATGTACTACAGAATATCCTAAAACGTAATAAATTGTGACATTTTCTATATATATAGAAAATCGTTGATAATTTGAGAGAACTACAAAAAGGGACGCCGTAAGTTACACACGTCATCTACGGCTAAGGAACACTGGGGGTCCTTTGACTTCTTAAATTAAATAATTTGAGGGAATTTTTGTTTCCTTTAATAATATTTTTTCTGTAAAATTAGGAAAAGTTACTAGTTTGTTTTTAAGTTATTGTTTTTTTTTTCAATTTCTCAAAAATTAGAAAACATTTACTTGAAAAAAAATATTTTATTGAAATTTTTAAAACTTTTAAAATTTATCTGAACTAAGTTGCATGAACATTTTCCCCAGAAATAGTACATCAGTTTTTAAAATCAAATAAATTTTTATTATTATATAGGAAAAAATTTATTACTTTTTGTTTGTAATTGCCTGAACTAATTTTTAGAAAACAATACTTAAAAATTCGAAAGTGGTAGAACAGAATTTAGAAATGGCTTTCTAAAATTTAGTTAATTTTTTTTTACTCACGAGAAAAAATGAACACACATTAAGTTCACGTAATTTATTATTATTTGAACTAAATGGGAGTAAATTATGTTCCAATTTTTTTTAACTAAACTTAGTTTTATTATATTTTAGTATGCAATTTTCTTAAAACTAAGATGTTTATCTTAAAAATAGATAAATTTTGATTTAATATACTTGTTTTTTCCAAAAATCAAGAAATATTACTAAGGAAAGTTATGAACTATTTCTATAAACTATAGACTATTTCGTTTTTACCCAAACATAGGAATTTTTATTCATTTAAAAAAAATTGTTCAAAGTTTTAATAATATTTGACTTAAATTGAGGAAAATTTTAAACTATTTCATAGGAAATTTTGGATTAATTTTTAGTTCATGTCTTTTTTTGAGTGTACATATCGCAAATACAAATATATTTTTATGAAATCTGTTACAGTGTTACGACGAAGCGAATTCATTTAAGTTAGAATCAGTTCTGGACAATATTTCTAATTATTCTCTTAAATACACCCACCTAATAAGTAGTCAAAATTCCATCTTACAGTGTTGTCACATTTGAAGCCCTTCAGCTCGCGTCACTTTTCATCTCTCCTTTATCCCCTTTTCAAAAAAAGCAACACATTTATAGGAAGAATTTCCTAAGACTTCTATTTTTTATATCGATTTTGGTCTAAATCTCGGATATCAAAAGTTTCAAATGTTGGAAGAATAAGTCAACTCTAATTGTATAAAATATTTTATGGTCGACCTCAGTCAAACTTAAATTTTCTATTTGCTTGTGTAGTTTAACACATATGAACATTAATCGTGTAGATATTTAAATAGTAGCAATTTAAACATGTCTTAACATGTTAAACGGCGCCTTTTTTACAAAAATAACAACAGCAGCATTTAACTAAACTTTTAGGAGCAATTTAAAGAAACATAATCAACTGATTGAATAAAAAAAACGATTCTTTTAACAAAGTGGTTGTTGGGTTAAGCATGCGCATAAGACCACACTGGGAGAATTTTCTTTATATATATATAGAATAATAAAATCGATAAAGTTTCATTGGAATTTAGCCAAAAAAAAACTTTTTATTGATTTAATAAAAAATGTTTGTTAAATTATATAAAAATTTTATTTTATTTACAAAAAGTTTCATGCAATTAATGAAAAAGATTCCTTAAAAAACAATATAAAAAATAATTATGAAGGTTTTTATTTTATTTATGTTAAGCAATTATTCATTCATTTTGTGTTGAAAATTATCTTTCTCTCTGTGTGTACTTATGCCTGCCTAGTGGAAGTTTAGTTGCATAGCATGGAGGCGATTTTTAGGCTTGATAATATTTATGCTAATTGAGTAATTTGTTTTGAAAAAGTTATATGAAATATATGACTTTTTAATGGAGGTTTTTTTTTAAAAGGTTTTTAAATCACAAAGGTGGTGGTCACTCAAGAGGGTTTGGTAAAAGACCAGACAGACACACTGTATGTAAAAACAAAAAACAATAAAATTTGATTTGCTACTTAAAAAAAAACATTGTATAGGATATAAACTTCCGTTTAACGGTGTCAATATTGTTTACTTTTAACAGACAAATTATGATAAAAATATTAATTTATTTTTTGTAATATTTTTTTTTTTCTTTAAATCACTCATAAATCATATAATATTTCTAAAGAAACTCCCTACAATTTATAAATTTCTATTTACTGATAATTAAAATATTCGTAAATATTTATTTTTTTGTTTATTTCAACTTAATTAAAAATTCCTAACACATCAAATAAACATAAAAAAGAAGAATAAAATACATAAATATAAAATAAAAACACAACAGCAGTTTACAAATAAACAAACTCAACACAAAAATTCTTGGAAAGAATCAGCTTAGCACTCAACATACAGCACACACACCTTAATGTTGTTTAAAAATCATAAACAACATCATATTTTAAAATCTTAGAAAATGAGCTGAAATTTAAATTCAATGTTGTTTATCTTTGATCAATAAAATAATAACACAATGTAAATGATAAGGAACTAAGTGGGATTTTTAATGCAAGAATGAAACAAAACAATAACAGAGAGTTGAAAAGAGAGAATGTGTAGCTATTACAACATGTTTGATGTGTGTTAAGAGACGTATTGACAATTGAAACATTATTGTAAAGTTGGTTACACAAGTATGGTGTTTTATCAGTGTTGCCACTACTGAATTTTAGATTCATACAATTTCCAGCCTTTCGATTGCAAAAAGTCTCAGAATCGAAAGAAAAAGATAAGATATTTAGTTATGTACAACAATAATGAATGATTTCTATTAAAAATTAATAAAAAAAAAAGGAAGTAAAAAACAATTTGAAGTGACACGTTTAAAACAATATTTTGTTGCAATTTTACAAGTTTTTTTTACCAGATCGGAAAAACTCCTCGTCTTTTGAGGCAATCCAATCATTGACCCATTTTTTTGCATTGTTTATATGAAGTGAACATGTGCTGGGACAGGCCATGTGTCATCAACCGGAATAAGTAGTGTCCAGAGGGAGCTATGTCTGGAAAATACGGCGGGTGGGGTCTTGCAAAATGTGGCTGTGCGATGTCACTTGCTGCAAAATCGCTTTGTCTTGCCTTTCTTCATATTCGGGCCATTTTTGCTTCAGGAAGCGGCTCAAAAATGAGTTCGATAATGTTCCTCCGTGATCGTTTCATGCAGCGCTGGTCCCACTAAATACAGAGCATAAGCTTCATGTGATGAATATTCGGCTTTGCGAAGCATAATGATGGCTGTTCGGGCAAAACCTATGACTTTTCGCTCTTGAGGTTGCCGTAGTGGATCCACTTTGCATCGCCAATCACAATTCGATGCAAAAAACCCTTCCCTTTTCGGCGTTTGAGAAGCTGTTCACAAGCGAAAAATTGTCTTTTGACGTCCCATGGCTTTTAGCAGTTTGCTGACTGTCGACTCATCCACTCCCAATGATTCCGACAACTCTTGAATCGTTTGGCATTCGTCCACTTAGAGCAATGATTTCAATTATTCGTCTTAAAACTTTTTGGGTTAACCCGGCCGTTCGTCGTCGTCGAGTTCAAAATCACCACTTTTAAATCAACCAAACAACCTCTGACAAGGTTGTTCAGATAAGGCATGCCCGCCGCAAACTTCCACTAAGATTCGATGACTCTTGGCCGCACTTTTCTTTATATTAAATTAATAAAGTGAAACCACCCGTAAAAACGCTTCAACATGTTCGAGGCAATATTTAGTATTGTTATTCATGTTTCAACCAAATGACAGAAGCTGCCCAATACGCTCATTCACAATAGGTTTTAGCGGCAAGACATTGGAAACTGGGATACTGCTTCATAAACTCTCATGCGTGAAACACTCATTAGTAATCCAAGGTCCCAATAGTTTCAAGAACCCATCAATGAGCATTAACTCCTTAGATAGATCAGGTTTAAAATTAATATTTTAGTCATACTGGAACAGTTTCAAGAACTATAAGTCCCAAATTTTTTAGTTACCTTTTCTTAAGATATTAAATTTTTAAATAACAAAAAAAAGTAGTTATTTTTAACTGTTAAAAAAACAACTGATAAATACAGTAAAAATAACTTAAAATGTCGTAAAAATAGCTTGCAAGTCTTTACTAAAAAATTTTTGAAACCCACAAAAATTATTAAAAAAAATACTGTTTTTTACAGTTAATTTTTCTCAGTATTTTAATTTAAAAATAACAATTTGTTCTTTCAATTAAAAACAATTAAAAAAGGCTTGAATTCGACTATGCTGAATCTTTTGATACCCTCCACCAATATCCTAGAAAAATGTTCCCTGTTTTTGATACAAATAATTTAAAAAAGTAGTAAAAAAAAGAAGTAAAATTTTTGAGGTGAAAAAAAGTTTGTAAAGTGAAAAAAAATAATTTGTGGTGAAAAAAAATTTTAGTGGTAAAAAAAATTTTTGTGGTAAAAATTATTTTAGGTGAATACAAAATACACTGTCCAACAAATTAAGACTTTTTGAATGAAACAGAATAGCGACCCCATAATTCTGAAAAGGGTATGTTGAGTAGATCATTTTTGTAGAACAAACATATGGTCCAGCACGTCTGAGTTTTTTTTAAAGTGGGTCAAAGTTTTAATTTTTTGGTCTAAGGGAGCATTATACTATATGAAAAAGATGCTGTAAGTAAATGTCTGAGAGAATTCTTATGGTCAGAGTTGTGTTGTGGAATTGTAGGAGGATTATTTTTGTGGAAGATCTTAACCCTCTAACTGGTCTCTTTATGGGTCAATTTTACACTTTTTCGAGAAAATCAAAAAATATCCTTCAAAAATGGACATTTAAGGATTAAAATATTCTACGAAAATTTTTGCCGGAAAATTTCAGTGGGGGTCACCAAAGACACCAATGTTGTAAATAAAGCTCTTTACGCTTAATTAGTAAAATTATACACCAACATATACAAAACAGGTAAAAACGGCGTCAAGTTCGGCCGGGCCAAACACTGAGTTATCGCGTCTAGTCAGCTGTGACTTACAAATCGGGTGTGATATTTATTAAAATTAATAATAAATAAAAATAAAAGAAAAAATTCAAGCATAATCGAGCTACTAATTGAGCGGGTGTGATTTTTACTAAAATTAATATAAAAAAAGAAAAATTAAAGCTTAAATAAGCATGGCGGATTCTGTTTGCAAATTAAGAGATTGGTTTTGTTTTATTTGTGGACATTTTACGCACCATCAAAGCAGAAGAAAGATATTCCCTACAATTGAGGAACCATATTTTCCTTTCTTTGGAATACGATTTTTATCTGAAGCTTGGATACCAAAAACCGTATGTACTACTTGCGAAAGTGGTCTTTTGACCTGGTACAAAGGCGGTACTAAGGCGCTGACATTTTCTGCGCCTATTACATGGATTGAACCTGAAGATCACAAATCAGATACATGCTATTTCTGTGTAAATTACAAACTTGGTAGAAGCCAAAGGCACTACGCGATAATGACATACGAAGCAACAAATAATGTCATTTTACAAGAAATGCGCTGTGAAGGTGTTCCGGTGCCTCAACCGCCTACACATACATTTTCGGCCAATATGACAGTCGCCAATTCAGAAATAACAGCGGCGGTTGAAAACATATCAGATATAAGTTACTTGCCTCTTGATGGTTTAAACATATGTCCTAATTTGATAGACCAAGCTTATTTTAAAGATCTTGTAAGAGATTTAGGACTAACAAAAGGGAAAGCTGAAATATTATGTTCCAGATTGAAAAACAAGAATTTGATAAAAGCCGATGTAAAAGTTACATTTCCAAGAAAAAGACACGCCGATCTGGAAAGTTTTGAAGCAAAAAAATAAATATGTACATACTATAATAAACCACTATTAAAACAAAATTATAATTTTTTTATAGAAGTTGGCGTGTAATTTTGCCAATTAATCGTAAAGAGCTTTATTTACAACAATGGTGCCTTTGGTGACCCCCACTGAAATTTTCCGGCAAACATTTTCGTGGAATATTTTAATCCTTAAATGTCCTTTTTTTAAGGATATTGTTTGATTTTCTCGAAAAAAGGGTCAAATTGACCCATAGAGACCAGTTAGAGGGTTAAGATCTTCCACAAAAATAATCCTCATACAATTCCACAATACAACTCTGACCATAAGAATTCTCTCAGACATTAACTTACAGCATTTTTTTCATATAGTATAATGCTCCCTTCGACCAAAAAATGACAGTGATATTGGACAGTGATATTGTTTAATTTTAAGCGACTGGTAAAAAAAAACTAGTGAAACTATTTTACTTGCCGATACTAAAATGCACCAATTTGTATGTAATATTTAGAGGTACCTAACATTTTTACTAATAACTTTTTAACCGGTGGTCCGATTTTGCTCGTTTTAAATAACAAACTTCTCGGGAGGATTAATTCTTTGTATTTTTCAAATTTAACTTTTTCTAAAAAGTAAAAGTATTTTATAGACAAAGTGGTTAATATCTTCCTATTATTTCTATTTTCAGTTATCTTTGGTCCAATTGTCTCCTACTGATACTAATGGCCGTAGCATGCGTTTGGAATTAAAAAAATATTGTCCTTCTATGCAATTAGAGTTTTGGAGCTGTATGAATAAAACTTTAGAAGGTAAATTATTAAATTATCTTGTTTATCCAAAGATCTTCAATATTTTTTTTATATACATATATAAAATTTGACTTTAATCAAATGTTTACTAAATTCATTTAGATATATCAAACTTTCTTAATTAAAAGTTTAATTGTAGAAAATGTGATTTTTTCTCACAAAAATATTTTTTCTAGAAAGTATTTTGTTTAGCATTGCGCTGAATTTTATCATAGATGTGGGTCTTCAAAGTAGATAAATTTTATTAATAGATTGATTAAAAGAAAATGCTTGAAACACCAAATTTGGTTTAAAAATATTTGTGATCAAAAACATTCTTATAATAGATTCATTTTATTATTGATATTGTCAATGATTTCATAAATAAATGGCAAGCTTTTCATGGTACACCACTTTTTGTGCGCAATTGCAAAAAAAAAAAAAAATACTTAGGAAAACACTTAGGAAAAACACAGAAGACAAGTTTTAAATAACGAAGATGCAATGTTTTAAAAATTATACGCACAGAAAAATATTTTAAAATCAATTAGAAACGATATTAAATTAAATTGAAACAACTGTAAAATCAAACTAAGTTTGTTTTCTTTTTAGTTCAAATATTTTTCTACTCGTTGTAGCGAAAACAGACCAGAGCCTCTGGTAGGAATCGAACCCAAGACCACCGCACTGATAAGCTAGCACGCTACCAACTAGCCTACGGGGGCGCGATGGTTATTCAACTATGATAAAAATAATTGATTGAACTATGATTTTTTCTCTGTGTAAAAACTATAATATTTTAAGATTTTAATATTATGTGTGTTCTTTTTTGGGTAAAGATCTTGAAAATTTTCCTTTTGCAAATGAATAGAAAAATTGTAATTTTTATAATAATGGGGAATTTACAGAAAAGGTTAATAGACACCAGCTGAATGAAATGTATTTTCCTACCTTCACAGACTACCCAGACAACAAACTGCAGTGATACCCAGAAAGGGATAGATATACAATAAAAATATGTACCCTACAATTTATATGGATCTTATTTTTTCTATCTCTATATAACCATACGGATCGAGAATTCTTGTTTCACATAGGTCATTGGTAACCTATCAAGATTATTCGCATCTTATAGGGTTAATTGTAAATATCTCATATTTAACTCGCAACTTTAAAGGAATAAGCTGATAAATGCTAACTCCATGTTGATTTATTGAGTTAAGATGAAATTCAACTTCGTACTGTTTTTCATAAATTTTAAGTTAACTAAATAAAAGAATTTTGAGAAATACAATTGGGATGTAATTTTTTAATAAACCTCTGTGGTTTGTCCACATAAGTGTCTTTAGAGCTGAAAGGGTTAACTTTCTAATGCAGATTATATTATTAAGAGTTGAAATTTTAATTGAAGAAGAGGTTATTTCCTGCCAGAATTCCGGCAAGGTATGCCTCATCGTGCATTAGACAATAAAATATAGTATATATATATATTTTTTTTTTTTGGTTTTTGAATGATATATAGAACAAAGTAGATCTTAATAAGAAGTATGCCGAAAAAAATCTTGTACATTATCCCTTTAAAAAATGGAGCTTTCGAGAATTTTTTAATAAAAGTCAGTTTTTTAAACATAATTTTTCTAAATAAAATGTGGTGATAATTATGAAACAAACATAAAACTAAATTGTTCATGAAAAAAGCCCACAAAAATATTTAGGCACCTTGCCAGCATCATAATATTAAAAAAAACAACGAAATGTTTATTAAAAATTTCTGAAATTTACCAAAAAACTTTATTTTACTGGACAACCAGCGAAAAACAAGTAAACATTGTACAGAGTTTATTTGTTACAATCCAAATTATCCAATCACATATGCAAATCCACCAAATGTTCGCTAAACTAATGAAATACAGAATGAAAGAAAACAAAAACACTTGTAAGAGAGAAATTAAAAAAACGCCCACTTACAAACACTTGGCTGGTTGACTGACTGGCTGGCTGGCACTTGTGCTTTTTGTGTTTAATACAATCAATTGAAATTTGATTTATTTATGTGGCATAAAACTAAAGAGCTAACTATATTATACTTTTGCTAGCTTAAGCAAATGTGCGAATACATGTAATCAAATGTGTATGACTATATTGTACTTAACAAACTTTTCGTTGAGTTTCGTCAAGTGTCATTTGCTTAAGCAAACAGCGAAACTGACCGCACTTTACTTAAGGAATCATATGTTTTTAGAAAAACTGTTTATGAAAAAAAAACAAATTGCAATGTACGCGGAAAATATTTTTATAGAAAATTTAATTGAAAATGTTAAAAAACAAACGTGCATGTATAACAAAAGGGGTGGGTTTTGTATTTGTTTTTCGATTGAGATGCAAGCACTGTTGCATTTTTTAGTATTTTTTTATTTATGTTTTCATTTGTTTCTTTAAATTATTAAAAATTAATATAGATTTACTTGTTAATTGTAAAAAATGTATAAATTGAACACATTAAATAATATTTTTCGAAAAGATACATATATTTTAGAAATATAAGAAAAAAAACAGTTTTTGCAAAAGTACAAATATTTGCAACTAAGTGTAGTAAGTTTTTAAGTTTAAAAAATTAACGAAAAGTCTGTCAAATGCTTAATCAACTTATTGAAGACTTTTGGGTGGCTACAATGAACTTTTTAAACTTAAAAACTTACTACACTTAGTTGCAAATATATGTACTTTTGCAAAAATATTTTACAATTAACAAGTAAATCTATATTTATTTTAAATAATTAAAAGAAACAAATGAAAACATAAATAAAAAAGTACTAAAAAATGCAACAGTGCTTGCATCTCAATCGAAAAACAAATACAAAACCTACCCCTTTTGTTATACATGCACGTTTGTTTTTTAACATTTTCAATTAAATTTTCTATAAAAATATTTTCCGCGTACATTGAAATTTGTTTTTTTTATAGTTTTTCTAAACACACATGATTCCTTAAGTAAAGTGCGGTCAGTTTCGCTGTTTGCTTAAAGAGCTAACTATATTATACTTTTTCTAGCTTAAGCAAATGTGCGAATACATGTAATCAAATGTGTATGACTATATTGTACTTAACAAACTTTTCGTTAAGTTTCGTCAAGTGTCATTTGCTTAAGCAAACAGCGAAACTGACCGCACTTTACTTAAGGAATCATATGTTTTTAGAAAAACTGTTTATGAAAAAAAAAAACAAATTGCAATGTACGCGGAAAATATTTTTATGGAAAATTTAATTGAAAATGTTAAAAAACAAACGTGCATGTATAACAAAAGGGGTGGGTTTTGTATTTGTTTTTCGATTAAGATGCAAGCACTGTTGCATTTTTTAGTACTTTTTTATTTATGTTTTCATTTGTTTTTTTAAATTATTAAAAATTAATATAGATTTACTTGTTAATTGTAAAAAATTTATAAATTGAACACATTAAATAATATTTTTCTAAAAGATACATATATTTTAGAAATATAAGAAGAAAACAGTTTTTGCAAAAGTACAAATATTTGCAACTAAGTGTAGTGAGTATTTAAGCTTAAAAAGTACATTGTAGCCACCCAAAAGTCTTCAATAAGTTGATTAAGCATTTGACAGACTTTTCGTTAATTTTTGACAGTAGCTTAAGTTAGCAAAAGTATAATATAGTTAGCCCTTAAGCAAATGACACTTGACGAAACTTAACGAAAAGTTTGTTAAGTACAATATAGTCATACACATTTGATTACATGTATTCGCACATTTGCTTAAGCTAGCAAAAGTATAATATAGTTAGCTCTTAAGAAGAGCCACTTTAAAATGATCATCATTAAATGAAACAGCAACATAACGAAAGAAAAAGCAGCATACAAAAATCTAGTTGCTTGTCATCAATAACAAATGACAAACAGTGATGTCAACTAATTAAGAGTTATTAAGTGATGGACGATAAATAGAAAATCACTGAATGTTAAAATGCTTATATATGGTGATTTCTTAGCGGTTTGGGTTTTGAAAATTAACAAAAAAAACAGAAAATTTGCGAATAAAATATTTATTTGGGAAGATAAATAAATTCCTGCTATTTACTTTTTAAAGATTATTGCATGTTAATGTTGCCCGCGAATACGTCGTAGTTTATACGTGAGCTCCAATTTTGGCATGTTTTTCCAGCTTTTTGAAAATTCTATCTCAAAAATGGCAGCTGTAATTTTGCCTTCTAGGGCTGGAATTGTGGCTGGTTTGTCCCTGTACACTGTGGTGGTCAAATTGCATGACCTTGGCGGCCAATGCTCCAAAACGTGTGATTAATTGCTCACCAAAACCGCCTCGCAATAGGTTAATGGTATCACGTGCCGTGTGGCATGTGGCACCGTTTTGTTGCAACCACATGACAACCAAGTCCAATTCTTCCATTTTGAGCAAAAAAATCGGTAAGCATTACACGGTACCTTGCTCCATTGACAGTAGCATTGCGATTTTTATCGTTCTTGAGGAAGTACGATCCATTGAATCAAAAATGAGCTTTGTCGCTGAAGACAATTTTTCGATAGAAACACATTTCTCACACAGCACAAATTTTCATAATAAAATTCAATGATTTGCAAGCATTGGCAAATCAAAAAAAGTCACGACTCTTTTTTTCTACACTAAAAACTTAAATAGCAAAAAATCAACCATTACATTAGTACTTTCTGATACAAGAAAAAATCAGCGCGGCGGTTTGTGTTTGCCTGCGGAAACTTTTACTGTATTTTGTTCGTCATTCTACTTAAGCAGGTGCGAGTCTTGTGTTATTTGATATTCGCAGTTTTTTTCTAAAGTAATTTGTTCACCAGTATGTGCATATTTTTTTATTTTTACGGATTCTTTAAATCTATATCCAAAAAAAAAATAATTTTGTATATTTCAAACAGGCTCCCACAAAAAAATATTTTTCGTTGTTTACGCCTTCGCTTCACCTCTTGTCTGATCTACAACATTACCCAAATTCAACAAATACGACTTCCGATTCTTAAAAACGATTTAAAATTTATAGTTAAAACATCTAAATTCTCATTACTGATTACAATTAACTCAAACATATATACGAGTAGAAATGGGAACAGTTCGTAACAGACTTGCCAGACTTAGGGTTTTACCACAAATTTGAAGATATTTTTGTTAGACAAAAATTATCAATTGGGGACAGGAGGATTTACAGGTTAGTTGAAAAGTTCCTGCGCTCGAAATGAAAGAATACTGTTTTTGTTCCGAAATATATTTTTTTATTTAATATAATCTCCTAGAAGCCCAATACACTTGTTCCAATGATATTCCAATAATTGTATCCCATCCTTATAATGGTTTTCCGGAAGCTTTGCAAAATAACCGTCTACGGCTGCTATGGCCTCTTCATTCGACGAAAAATGCTTTCCACGAAGGAATTGTTTGAGATTTCTGAAGAGATAGTATTCACTGGTAGCCAAATCTGGTGAATACGGTGGATGTTCAAGCAATTCGTACTTTAATTCTTTGAATTCAGCCATCGCCAAAACACTTTTGTGAGCAGGTGCATTGTCTTGATGAAAAATGATTTTTTTTCTTCTTTAAACCAGGTCTTTTCTCACGAATTTTTTCATCCAGCTGATCCAAAAGGCTGCAATTATATTCAGAGTTGATTGTTTTACCTATCTGAAGGTAAAACAATGCTGCTCGTTGTGACTTCACCTGCTTTGCAGCTGAACAAACAGCTTCAGTCCACTGTAAACGTTCTTGTTTCAATTTAGGATCATGGTGGTAGATCCAAGTCTCATCCATAGTTATAAACTACGCAAGAAGTCGGTTTTATTCGGCTTAAAACGCTCCAAATTACGCTGAGAAATTTGTTTTTGATCCAGTTTTTGTTAAATTGTTAATGTGTGCGGCACTTACTTTCCAAACAGTTTTTTCATACGTAATTCTTCATGTAAAATATGGAGTACTCGTTTGTCTGAGATGCCTATGGCATTAGCAATTTCACGCTTAGTCAAACTTGGATCTTCACTAACCATATTATGTACCTGCTCAATGATTTCTGCTGTGGTTGCAGTTTTTCGCGTGGATCGTCTTTAAGGCTGAAGGTGAGGACTCCTTATACACTTCTAACAATTGTGTTATTTAAGTAGGCGAAAATACTTCAAAGAATAATAGAAAATTTATTCGTTTAGTGAATTTCACGAGTTTCATGTATACAATAAAAAATTCCATTTTAAAGATACAATCGTAAAACATTTTATTGCATTTGTAATAACATTAGAAACCCAGAAACCCGAAAACTTTGCCCACTGACGATTGCATTTGTGTTTTTATCAAATAATTACCTTCTTAATACAACAAGTATTAACTCCGGATAGAGACCATCTTACAACAAATTATTTTTAATAATTTGTTTGATAAGTTTTGAGATTCAACCGATTCTTGAATTTGAAATATGATAAAAATAATAATATTAATTGCAGATAAAAGTCTTTGGAGTTACATAATTTTAGTGGAAAATACAGATTAGAGCGTTCTACATAGAAAAAAAAGTGTGAAAATCTTGGAAATTTCAACGGAAAACTAGATAGAATTTGATGTGCTCACTCAGAAAAATTTATGAACTCAAATTATGTTTACACCTTATTTTTACTAAATTTAAGAACAAATTTATACTAATTTAAGTAAAATATATATACCAAATTTTAGCAAAAATTAAATTAAGTAAAGATTTATTTAATTTAACTAAAAAAATCAATTATTTAATTTTAGTAAAAATTTACTTAATTTAAGTAAAAATATACTTAATTTAAATAAAAATTTCTTTGAAGCCAATTCATTCCCAAATTTCTTAAATTTTAGTTGACCAACTTAATATTTGATTAACATGTTTATGAGTGTTTTGGGTAGAATTTACCAAGGAGGGGGTTTCTCTAAGGGTTCATAATTCTAAAGATTTTTCTAGAAATTTAATCTTTTGCAAAGACAGTGTTATTTAACAAAAGTCGTACAGTAATTTTGTATGTAAAAATAATTTGTCAGAGAAAAAAAATTAAGAATTTTTAACCCCACTTAGCTAAAAAACATTTTTTTATATAAAATGGGGAGTTTTTTGGAATAGTTTTTTATTTGTTCATCTGGCAAGCCTGCTCTGAAACCACTTTACTCCTAAAATCTGTTTATGAACTCAATTCACTCACATAATTTATATGTTTTCTTTTCTATTTAATCTTTCATAATCTAGCCGTAGCAAGAGGTTCTCAATGGTCTGGTAGACGTTGTTGTGCTTTGGGTGTTTCACCACGCTGCAGTAATGCTTGTGCGACATCATTGTCAACCGGTGAATTGATTAATGCTTGCCGCCAAAGTGATGAACAGCACATGTTTGCATGTTTTGAACGTCAGGAGGCCGGTGATCGTTGTTGTGGTAATGCACGCACCTCTGAATGTTTACAGGTGAGTTACTTTCTACATGTTATGGCGTATGTGTAATGATTGCTGTCTTGAGATTTGCCAATTGATTTAAACTTACTATATTTTGTGGGAGGGTTTATTAATTACAAAAAATAGCAGATAGATAAATATTATTGTAAGCATGAGATGTAAAACTTTTTAGATAAACTTTCTTAATAACAAAACAGCTTACAACTGAAGGTACAAATAAACACTAAAAAAAATTAAATATGTCATTTCATTTTAAAGATATATAAAAACAAAATATTTGGGCGACACATTACTCACTTTTTATTAACATGCACAAAAATATGTACATTTTAGTAATTAAAAAGAATCAATCAAGAAGGGCCTCAAATATGGCAACACTATAATTGCGTGAGATGATAATTCTTAGAACAACTGTTGCCCGTCCTCTGATGGAGAGTTGGCGAAATTGTTCAAGCTTTTTATTTCATAGCGCTGTTATGTTTTCTTTTTATTTCGGTGGGGTTATGTGCTGTAGGAACACCGAAGGTGGGCGCTGCAATATTTATTTTTCTTAATTGATGTTGCCGTTGCTGGGAATTGATCCCCAACCTTTTTTGTAACAGTCCAACGTGCCAACCATTACACCACAGCGCCAAGATTACATACAATTTTTTTTCTTGTTTTATGTATTGGGACCTTGAATTAATAGTGAGCGTTTCACACAAAAGGCCGCCACTTGTATATGAACCAATATTCCAGTTTCCAATGTCTTACTGCCAAAACCACAAAACCAAACAACTAAATATTGGCTCGGACATGTGGAATTTGTTCTTTTAACGTAAACAACTAAATATTACCTCGGACATGTCGGATTTCATACCAGATAGTGTTTTGCAGGAAGTTCTTCTTTAATATGAGAAAAGTACGGCAGAGGCTCATCGAATCTTAGTGTAAGTTTACGGCGAGCATGCTCTATATATGTCGGAGGTGGTTTGGTCGATTTAAAAGTGGGGATTTTACGGTCGAAGAAAAGGAACGGCCGGGTCAACCCATAAAGTTTAAAGAGTAGAAAGTCAGCAAACGCCTAAAAGCCATGGGATTGATTCAAAAGCTCTGTTCGGGTCGATTAGTTCACATCATATGACCAATGCAAAAAATGGGTCGATGATTGGATTGCCCCAAAAGACGAAATTTGCCAGAAAGATGGGAAAAAGTTGTGGCTAGCGATAGGCAATACTTTGAATAATATACATGTAATCATTTTCATAAATCGTAAATTTCCAAAAAAAAAACGCTTATTATTAATTTAAGGTCCCAATATGTATGTGGAAATCAAGCTGTAGAATTTGAGCTTGATTATTTAGACCTTAAGCTTGAATATTAATTTTCCATGTATAATTTTATTTTTTTAGGAAAATTTAAGGCATTGATTTTTATTTCATCTATTATATAAAGCTCGTAGGGCCAATTAATTTTTGACATTACTCTTTTTTAAATGTTATATATTACTCCGAATATTAAAAATGTTTTATTTATTTTTCTATAATTGTTATATAAACTATTTTTGAAGGTTTTAAAAACTATTTTCAACTCATTTATTGAAAATAAAATATGTACATATATGAATTGGGAAAAATTTCAATTTCAATTTAGTGTGCTTACGAAATTTGAAAACACATGTTTTCTGAAAAAGGTTTATTGTAACATTTAAAATATTAAATATCGACGTTGTAAAAACTTTCATTTTGATAATGTAATCCGAGTTTTTAGTCTCATCATCCAGAAATCAACTGGATTGCATACCGTTAGAAATACTTGAGACAAGTTTTTTCTCCTTAATCGAATTAGATGCACGGTGTCATATTATCATAAGGAATCGGAAACATTGAGAAATGTTCCGAAAGCCTCTAAAAAAGGTTCCCCGACAGTGAGACTCACACGATTGATTCCTGTGTCTAGAGTCGACCACGAAGCACCCAGAACAGAAGAAAGAACATTCTCTACTAACCTAAAATGTTCTATGTTGCTCATCTTTATAGATAGCATACAATGAATATATTCGACAAAATCTGTGCCCACTGCATGCACCTCAAATTAATATATCATCGAGTTTAACAAGCGTTGTCAAAAACTCTCTTAATGTCCACCTAACCGAATAGGGTGACTCTCGTCTCCTTTGTAACTACAAGACAGAGAACTGCAAATGTTGATTGCAAAACGTTCATACGCAATCAACACAAGAATAAATATGTGTTTGCGTTCAAACGTTGAATATACTCCAACACACATATTTGTTGATGATTTTAAATCAATCAAACGACGTGCAAATTGTTGCGACTGATTTATAATCATCGGTCGGTTTTTATACCATTGATTTTATTCTATTCGTTTGATTCAACAATAATTATTTTGATGTAGAATAAATCAGAAAAAGCAATAAATAACGCGTATGTGTGTATTGATAATTAAAACAAAATAGTTTCTTATCTATAAAAAGGGGTAGTTTTGTAGAAACACATTTCATAAATTAGCGTGGGTCTAAAATCCGTTTTTTTAGAATTTGTATTAGTAATACCAAAAATATTGTTCTTTGTGATTTTTTTTAATTTAGGTCGATATCTCAGGCTCTCCCAATCCGGTTAAAGTTAAATATTGCCTAATTTTCCAATCAAAATAGATGAAAAAAAAAATTTTTGACAATATTTAAATGTTTCCGGATTAGGCAAGCCTGAGGTATCGATCTAATTTTTTTTTTTTCCAAAAAATTATTTTTGTTTCACAAAGAATATTTTTAGTATTGTATTACTAATAAAAAAATCGAAAAAAGCGGATTTAAGTCCCACCCTAATGTACACAATATCATTTATGAAATGTGTTTCTATTTTGTTTAAATCATGAATACACACATGCGTTATTTGTTGTTTTTTCTGATTTATTCAACGCTGACTTTTTGTTGAGTGATTAAATTTGCAGTAAACATAATCGACAGATGATTCACACTGATCTCAATTACGCGTTCTGTAACATGATGCTGATTTTATTCTACAGTGAATTTTGTTAAATTATTAAATGTGAAAAAGAATTTTTTGTATGATTAAATCAAGAAAAAAGTTGATTTTGCAGTTCTCTGGTACAAGCTCGTAAAGTTCGGATTCATAAGGTCTATCGTTTTGATTTGCATGTTGTTGACAATTTGGCAGACTCCTGTGCAATGTTTCTAATCGAATGAACTTCTTCACTATTCTTTTAAGGATCTTCACTAGAAAGGTTGATAAATGTATCGCACCAGTGTGAGGAAACATTTCAATGGAACAAGCTATTTAAGAAAACTGGAATTTAATTTGAATATATCCCTCCTCTTTTTGTCTGACTTAGAATAACCTTAAACACTAGAGAAATTATAATAAGTAGGCTGCTAAAGATTATTATTTATTATTATTCCTCTCGCTTTAATTATCAATCATTTCTGGTATGTTGAATTAACATACTAGGAATTAGGTTTCAGAAATCGTGTTATCAAAAACACTATTTAATTTAACTTGAATGTAATGTCCTTAGCTGTATTCTATACTTAGATAAGAGAGACTTTTACATAATTTACTTTACATTACTTCTCATATACAGTTTCTGAAAACTTCTGAATAGATTTTAAATGAATACAATCTTCAACTTACAGGCTTGTCGTGACATCTTTGAACCACATACCGCACACAAACGTAATAATCGAAAACGTCTACATGAAATGTGTGGTGACAAAAACGCTGATGTTTTACAATGTGTCAAAAATGTAACTGATATGACACCCGTCACAAATTCTCATAAATGTAAGTACGAAATGAAAAAAAAAAAAAAATACCAACTAAGATCATTAATCTTTCATGTCTTTTTACGCTCGCATTTTAGATCTTCCTTGTTGTGACTTTTCGGATAATGAAAATTGTCGTAACACTTGTCGTTCGGTATTAAATACCACTGAAAGTACGGATATTATTATCGGAGAGTTGGAGGCTGGTGGTTGTGGTACAGTCTTACCACATTTACCATTATGGCAATGCTTTTTCACAGCCGAACGTAAAATATTTGTACCAGCTGTTATTACGAGCAATCAAGAAACGGAAGTTTCACAAATTAATCGTTTGGGCATAGATGGTGCCAAATTGCATTGTTGTGAAAAGGCTCTATCTACCAAATGTCGACGTTTATGTTCACAAACGTATACCACAGATTGGACAAACACTATGAATAATTTTGAATCTGCCTGTTTAATGCAACCGAATGAATTGGAATTACGCCAGTGTATTGATGAAGTCGATGAGCCGTGTGAATTAGGTTGTGATGGCTTAAGTTTTTGTACAAATTTTAATAATCGTCCTACAGAATTATTTCGCAGTTGTACGGTAGAAGCAGATATGGCTGCCAAATCGGATTTACTGTTGTGGCAACAAAGAGGTTATGTTAGCTTACCCGGTGTTAATTTGCCCATTAAAAATATGACTCGTTGTTCGCCCGTAAAATGGAATGCTATAGCTTGTGTTTTACAAATTAAACCCTGCTCTAGACAGGGTCATTACAATCATATTTGTCGTGAAAATTGTTATGAAATATTAAGTGAATGTATGGATTGGACTCGTATGAATACTTCATTAAACGCTGATGCTATATGCGCCAGATTACATCCTGAAGGAGAAGGTATACCTTGTATTTCGCTGAGGCCATATTTAGAAGAAAGTGATGCCCCCAAAGACACAGGTGGTCATCATAAGATAACTTCTCCCTGTAGAGGTCATCCCTGTAATGCCAGTGAAGTTTGTTTATCTGCTCGCAATGGTTCTTCATCTTATCAATGTATTCCTGGTTGTGCATTGGGAGAAACTTCCAATTATTTGGTTCCTTTTGGTGCTTATGTTCGTATACCCGTTCAATTGACAGCAAATCGTGGTGGTTTTAAAGTATGCCGTTGCGGTTTACAAGGACGCATAGAACATTGTCAACCATTGCCTAGTGTTTCGTATGATAGTTGTATTCTACCCGGAGGTAGAAAGATCAAACATGGTACATCATTTTATTTGGAATGTAATTTATGTACTTGTTATGCAGAGGAAATTACATGTACAAAGAAACAGTGCAAAATGCCAGGTGAGTTGAAGTTTAAGGTAATTATTTAGAAGCGAATTCCAAGTGTGAATCCTGTGTTATTGGATAATTATACAAACTGACACTGAACCGGCGCTTTAATATGGCATTGTCATTGAAGCTTAAAATTGATTCCTTGTGACGTCACAAATATGTTTTAGTAACATGTCCCAACATGTCCTAAAGCGGCCCATAGACTATCAAGCATGCTGTACAACACGTTGTTTGATGGCCATTACAAAAACTAATACACGGAGTCATGAAGATATGCTGTACAGCATGCTTGATATTCTATTGGCCGCTTAAATATTTTAAGGAAAGTTTTGAGACATGTCATTGATTACTTCTCTGTCAGATTTTACATATTAACAGGTGCAGCTTCAGCGAAAGCTTTTGGGAAGGAAAGTTTAGAGTATTATTGCAAATTTTCTATTCTCGTTAATATTTTTACTCTACACTACTAAGCGGTCTGGGTATAATGAGTTTGTTAAAATGTTGGTAACTGACAAAACCACCATAGAATTACCCACCAGTAAACCAATCGATACAGAATCACTTTCTAAATCGATTAAGCGATGACTGTCCGCAAATATGAAGTTTGGTACATAAGTTTATTTGGAGCTACAATTCATAACAGTAAATTTAAAGAACATTGTAGCATTTTTGGACGACCTAGGTTATGTGGGAGATAAACTCACCTAGTCGATATTTGCTTAAATGCATTTTTTCTAATTTCATTCAGATTTTTTTATATTTGATGCCCCATTTATTAATAAGGATCAGATCAATTTCCGGATTATGATCCTAATCGTTTTTTTTTTTTTAGAATACTTGTTTTGTATTGAACATTTTTATTTCATGTAAATTTTTGTATATTATTCGATCTATGTGTTTTAATTATATATTTTTAATTTTATCAAGCTCGAGATCATAATTTAATGTTACTAACAAGTGTTTACTATTCATTAGTATCATTAAATTCTCAAGCCTACGGCCAACTTAATAAGATATGGAACTCTTTAAATCTCTCTCGCCGTGTTAAACAAAATATCTTCAATTTCAATGTCCGATCTTCATTATTATATGAATGCGAAACCCCCTGCAGCCCCTTGTGATATGCATACCCTGCAAGTTTTTATAAACAAATGCCTTAGAAGAATTATACGAGTCTTTTGGCCACAATACATATCAAACAAAAGACTATGGCATCAAACGAACCAGTCTCCCATAACTACTGAAATGCAAAGGCGAAAATGGAACTGGATTGGTCACACCATACGAAAACCAGTCACAGATATTGCCAGAACAGCGATCGAGTAGAATCCTCAGGGCAACCGTAGAAGAGGTCGACCAGCTCATACATGGCGAAGACAAATTGAAATCGAAGTGTCAAAAATGCAAACAAGCTGGAATGAAGTTAAAAACTTCGCTATGAACAGATCCAGATGGAAAGATTTTGTTGAGGCCCTATGTTCCTTATAGGAACAACGGGAACATATATATGTATATGATCTCGAGCCTGATAAAACTAAAAATACATTTTTATTTCATTTTACATTCCCTGATATTGCAGAGTTCTAAAAACAACATTAAAATCATTCTTTATAACTCAGTCAAATTGTTTATATTTGCATTGCTCTCTTTCAGGCTACACTGATGTTTCCTATACCAGTTTACCCTGTAATTGTCCAACACATTATGTACCTGTATGTGGTAGCAACGGGCGCACTTATCCCTCACTATGTATAGCACGATGTTTGGGTGTACAAGATAGTGATTTAGAGTATGGAGCCTGTTCAGTATGGAATCCTTGTGCACCAGGAACATATCAATGCCCAGCCGGTATGCAGTGTCTACCACATAGGCAAACATGTTTATCCACAATGCACAGGCCATGTTTACAGTACAAATGTGGTAAGTATTATATAAATGATTTTCAATGGAGTTGAAATTTTGTTAATTTAAATTCCATCTTCAGTTAATCAAACATTACCGTGTGAGCAATCTAATCAGTCGGTATGTGATAGCAAGGGGGCAACCTTAAAATCAGCTTGTGATTTACTAAATACCAAATCTACCTTTGCTTATTGGGGCTCTTGCAATCGTGGCTGTACCTGGAAGGGCCCCGTATGTGGCATCAATGGAGTAGATTATCCCCACGAATGTGCCGCCTGGGCTGATTATGTTTTGGTGGATTATAAGGGAAGATGTCGTGAAGTTGGTTTACTAACTAATGAATTGGAACGTAAAAGATGTCGTCAAGTTAAATGTCCTTCAAATCCTTCACCTTATTGTCGTTCCATTATACCACCCGGAGCTTGTTGTCCCATCTGTGCTGGAGCTTTTCGTATAATTTACTCACGCAAACAAATAGATCGCGCTTTGTATGCTTTGAAAGGGCAACATAAAGATCTATTAATTCTACATAGTGTTTTAAAGGAATTGGATTCTCTTATACAAATAACTGAATGTCAATTAACGGGATTTTTAACCATGGAAGTGGGTATATTTGTAGCAATTGTACCAAGAACTAACGCACCAACACGTATGCAAATTGAGGCATGCACCAGAGAAGCAGAGAAAATTTCCACATTGATATCAGCTCAATCGCATAGAATTACCACGAATCTTATACTCTCAGGTTTAACCGTTTCCAATGTGTTGGATGCCAATGTTGAGAGCTCTTCAGATAAAATCTCAATAACCACTTCACATATGCTAGGCATAGTGATGATCAATATAAGCATTTCTTTAATATTTAGAAAATTTTGGATTTTATAGTTTTAGATAATTTAAAAGGTAAATTTAGTTATACGCATCAATTAATATTGTCTTTAAATGGACTGCATAGATAAAATCAGCCTTGTTTTTTTTTAATTTAAAAATGTATATTACTTATGATATATTTTTGATATGATCAAGTGAATTCTTGGTGCCAATAATAGTTTTTTTTTTTTTGTATAAGTTTTATGTTTTTTAAATTTATAATTCATTTAGACAGAAAAGTTAATTCAGTTAAAGGTGGATTAACTGCTTTTTCGAAAATTAAATAAGAAGTGAAAATCATATATAAATCTGGTCGATTAACAGTTGATTAAATATTAAATTTGGTTACTATTTCTTAACGACTATGTATTCATACTACTGTGTGCAACTCTGTATTTTGTTATAGATATTTTATAACACTGATATGCACACACAAGTGAGCTAAATTTAGCATTACATACGCCGCCGCAAAATTATGTTGGCGCCACATTATTTTTATACCCTCCACCATATATTGTGAGGGTATATATCAGTTTGTCATTCCGTTTGTAACATCTCGAAATATAGGTCTGAGACTTCATAAAGTATATATATTCGTGATCCTTATGCAATTTTAAGTCGATTTAGCGATGTCCGTCTGTCTGTCCCTCTGTCTGTTGAAATGGCGATCACGACGCGAAGATGTGAGCGGGGGTGCCTATTTTTACTTGGATTGTTGGACATCCTCTCGAGCAGTTTGGTATTGAAAATGAGCAAAATCGGTCCAGCGGTTTAAAAGTTATGAGTGCAAATGTGAAGATACAAATTGGTGTATTTTAGTACAATTTCATAGAAACGACAGGTACAAAATATATTTTCTCATATTTTTTCATCAGTCGTTCAGAAATTAATAATATTTTGTATTCACCTCACAGTAGAGAACATTTTTTTAGGATATTGGTGGAGGGTATTCAAAGATTCGGCACAGCCGAATTTAAGCCTTTTTTACTTGTTATACGTGAAAAGGATACCCTCCTTATAAAGTTTGTGTTAATGCTTGTAACTACCAAAAATAATAGACCTAAATCAACCTTCAAGTATACCGATCGACTCAGAAGAACTTTTGGAGTTGTGAATGCAATCGTAGCAGATTTGGACCCAGTTCTCACACAACTAACTCACTTCCCCAAAATTTTTTGACAATTTTAAACAGATTTTCCCTATGTTTTCTACATCACTAATATTTTCTCTTATATAAGGATCAGATTTCTATCTAAATTGTTGTGCGCTTCCTTGGTATTTTAAGCAAAGTTTAAATTTTAACAGTCAAACAAATGTATACGTAAACGATAAAGAATAAAAATGTAAATTAACTTTAATTAAGTAGATTAATTTTGCTGTCTAAACGTACAACTCTTATGTTCTGATATCTGAAATCGCATGGAATTAGGAAATATTTAAAATTTAACAAAACTTAGCTTTTGTGGAAATTTAGTATTAAGGCCCGATGAAAAAAGTTCCAATATAATTATTATGTTGGTTCATCTAATTTTATCAAGTTGTATATAATTTGATGCAATTGCATATAACTTCAAAATATTTTTGAGATATCCCAGGCATTAGAGTTAAAAAATTTTTCAAACTTAAAAATTTTCGATTTTCTTTTAATTTTGAAAATAATTTTAATGGGGAAGCCGACATTTCTCGTTTTTTTATAAAAAAAACATTTTTCCGTTATTTTTTTTAAGGAATATATAAAGAATAAGACAAGAAAAGTTTAGAAAAAACCTCAAGTGAAAGAGATCCTTAATGATTACATAACTATTTTAACTAACTTTAAGCAAATACTGTATTAATAATCTTTGTTTTAATTCCTTAAAAAACGCAAATTAATGTAAATTAATTGTTCATATTTTTCAAGACAAGATTTCACTTGTTTTCGATGTCATGTGACAATTTATATTTTAGCTCTGTAGGAATTCCACCAAGAAAATTCTTTTGAAATCATTTCCCAACCACATCAATTCCACAACATGTTCTATTAGAACTAATTCCATGGAAACCGAACCCGTTTACCTAAACTTAAATGTAAAATATAATTAACTAGAACTAACTCCAGAAGTGGTTCTAGGAATACCTGTTTGGTACTGTTAACGGTTACTTTTGGAATAATTTCAAACAAAATGTATCAGTGTTAAAATTGACAGGAAAAACTGATTAAAAAGACCAAGAAGGTATTTGGAACAGAAAATTTAGACACGGCCGGGTAACCGCTAGATCCTGAGAAATATTTTATCCTCCAAAATTCTCATATTTCAAAGCGAATTTAATCTTAAAATATATTCTAAAAACCTAAAGCCTCCAAAATAATCAGATTTTAAACAAAAACATTTTATAGTATATATTTCGTTCCTTAGCAATCAACCATACACGTGATTAGGTATTTTTCTAACAAGCACTATGACGTTACTTATGGTATAAAAATTTCTTTTATTTTTAATTTTATTTTTTATTTTTTTCGTGAAAAATAACATACAAAAATTGATAAAAAAAATTGGTTTGCCAAATAGTTTTCAAAAGGTTGAACAACTTAAGTAGAAATTAAAAAAGAATTTAGTACAAATGTTTCACTGTGGTAAAATATTATCTACAATGCGTAGAAAATAAGGATTTACTATTACTGAACATCTGTGACAACACTTTATTTTTAAAGAGTGCTAACATTCGTCCTAAAAACCCCAATATTTTAAGGTCTGATTCATTAAAAAGTCTCGGATTGCTTTGAATGACCCTGTTCCATTTTTTTAAAGCAATGCAGTAGGCTTGACTTTGTTATTTTGCATTAAACGATTGATCGCCAATTTTTTCGACCCCAATAACCCATAAATGAATTTTCGTACTTTAAGGAATAATACCCAAACCGATTAACCTGCAGAGTCGAAAAATTGAAAACACTAAACAAAGAGTAAAATTTATTTAAAAAATATTCAAAAAAAAATTAAAATTTCAGGTAAACATACTCGTAACTAGAAAAAACTTCTTTGAAAATTCGACTAAAATTTTAGATTTAGTTAAGGCTGTTCCAGTTCGCTTAATAGAAATCTGAAATAATAATTTATAAGGAATTTGTTAAAAAATTAGAAATTAAAGATCTACCATCAAAATCCATGCCCTAAAAATAATGTCAGATTCTTATAATTTTGGGAATCTTGTAGTTAGACTTGATTTTTCTTTTTATTTTCTTTCTTTAAAACGCTATTTCGGTACATTTGAGAGAAATATTTTAGCTGGCGTCAATCCCCTGTATCAATGTCGCGATTTCTTATATTGTAATTTATTTCTATCTCTTAACAATTCGATCTGAAATTTTAACGACCTAACATGCTTTCAGATTTCAGAAATTTTGCGTTATTTTTTTCATAATTTTAAGTTATGTATGTATTTTTGTTAACCTTTTTTATTAATGCTCAAAACAATGTGCCTTTAATTGAATTTTATTTATTTCATCTCTTGTTTTTTTTTTGTAAGACTTTTTATATTTTTCAAAAACATTTTAAGTTTAGTTTTTTTAGTTCATTTTTTTATACGATCTCCTTGTGATATTAGCAACTAAATTAGGCCATATTTAATACATACAAAAATACAAACACAAACATATCTGTATTTATAGTTACATCTTAAGAGTCTATTTATAATCTTTTTATTCGAATATTAAAAAAAAAATAATTTCGTACTAAAACTTGTAAATATATTGTGAAACTTTTTTCTATTGTATACATTTTTCAAAATAAAAAAAAAAATCGCCAAAGTTGTTTTCCCTTTTAATTATCCCAAATATAAGTAATATTCATAGTCATTAAGTACCTTGTGTAAAGTATACTTTTGAATTTTAATAAATTATAATTAATATTTTAAAAAACATTTGATTTTAAATGAAATTATTTCAAAGGTTTTGAAGCTGAAACATCACAGTGAGGAAAAAGCGGCCAGTTGAAATTCGAGCAGCTGTCCCGTGACCGATGCAAGTCTTAACGGATTTATCTTGTGACCTGTCCCGTAACCGGTGAAACAGAGCCTGTCTTTATTCTAACTTTCAGCTGATTTTTAAACCAAACATTTTTAGGAGACGGACTTATCTTGTGACCTGTCCCGTAACCGGTAAAACAGAGCCTGTATTTATTCTAACTTTCAGCTGATTTTTAAACCAAACATTTTTAGGAGACAATTTTTTAGACAGTTTTTGGAAAAAAAAATATTTACGAATTTTAAATTTCATTAGTAAAAACAAAGGACTCTAAGGGTCACATTTACATTTTAAAATTGTTTTGTTTAACCCAATTTGTACCAGCGGTCGAGATCTCGACGACAAATTTTGCTGTTTTTCATTAAATACTCTGTGGAAAAAGGGTCTGTTAGGAATTGGAACCTGTCCCGTGACAGGTGAAAACTGGACCGGTTCCTCAAGTCCTTGCACGTGACCGGTTTAAAAGTCATGACATGTTATTTTGCGTTGGTTTTGTGATATGTTCTTTGGGGTTAGTTGTGTGACATGTTCTTTTAGACCAGTCCTGTAAAATATCAGACGGCAATTGACTGCCTCCTATAGCACAAGTCCATGTTAAAGTGACCGATCTTTTTCATATAAAAAAACTGGTCCCGTGACCGGTCCCTATCACAATAAATCGTTCGCTTGACGTGTCCTGGGCTAGCTCCTTTTCCCACAGGCTAATTACAAATATTATTATATATTTATTTTTAAGTTTGGCGTACTGGGTTTAAAACCTAAACTATTTACAATTTGAATGAAAACAAAACAAAACAAATCATATCAATCAAGTAACTTTTTTAAATACTTCAATATATCTTTAACACATTTCTCCACATTCCCGTTATTTTTACCGGATGCTACTTGCTTTGACCCCTCCCGGACCTACCTAATCTGTTTTGTCGAGTTTTAAAAAAATTTTATCAGCATTGCGCTATCTCGCTAAGTTTTCGGAATATTCGCCATTTTGTAAAATGGTATTTTTTCAAATGGCCGGTTATCCCGTAAACTACCCAGCAAGACCAGGGGTTTTAACCACTAACCAGCCTATTTACTCGCTTAACTACTTTTGTTCGCTATGTCCCAAAAGTAATGAGTAGTCAAAATTTAAAGTCTATAAACTTTTCCTCATTGTTTTATCACAGTAGTGAATATAGAAATTAAGTAGATATAGACTTGCTAAGTTGTTATAGATATAGCTACTTCAAAAATAAGAATCTATAAAAATGCTGCCAAATCTTAGAAATTATTGGTTTTTCTCTTTTTAAGTGTAAACAAAAATAGTTGTCATAAAAATATTTGAAATTTTTGTACTTTTAATTTGATAAAATATTAAAAACAATAGAAGCTAACAAATGAATATGTGTTTGTCGAATTTTTTAAATGCATTTTAAAGAATTCAAATGTCGGTTCAGAATCAAAAATTTAATTTTGGGAATGAATCTTAAAAAGTTTTACACATGATCTAAATAATTAAGTCGACCTATATATAAGTGTAGTAACTTAATGCAAATTTATTTCTCACTGTCGAAAGTTTTGCTTTAGTCAGCTTTCTTCATAATGAAAAAAAAGTTCTTTTCGATGACAATGAGCGAAACTTTTTTGTTTTTATATTTTTTGTTTTAAATATAAGCAAAGATAAGCGCAAAATGTTGAAAAGCAAAACGAAAATATGAAAGGAGAATAGCAAAATATAAATAATAAAAAAAATTCACACATCTAAACCTATGCCGGTCTGTCGTTTTAATTTTGTTTATAAATGATAAGAGTTGGTACATGAGAACTGTTTATGGTACAATTATAAACTCAGAATTTATATGTTACTTTATGGACTGGACCCATTTAGTACAATTTCAAAATATTTCAGTTTGGTTTTGAAATTCGTAAAGCAGACACGTTCTAAATTTACAGTGAATAACAAATTTATAGTGAATCGCTATACGCCTAGGGCTTAAGATCTTGGAACTCAACGACGAAGTGAAAGGTTTTGCATCAAAATTGATTAAGAGTGACTTGATTGATTGGACCGCTATAGTGCAATGCTGATTAAATTTTTCTTACTGGTAGTTGACGTTCTGAATTTGGAGGACATGCGGAACGGATTTTGAAAGATGCCTTACAAGCCCGTATAATCTCCCGTTTCGCTGATTTGGCTGTCCCCAAACATTTGACTGTCTCCGACTTCTTCCTTTGCAATATTTGAATTAATTTGTGTACGCAAACAAGCTATACATCTTGGAGGAGTTAAGAACAACATTCGAGCTAAAATGTAGAAAAAGGTAAATACACAAATTCTGGGCACAGTTATGCAATCAAGAGCCCAAGTTTGTATTAAAGCCGACAGCGGCCATTTCCCGGACTTAATTCTCCAGATCTAATTGAAATAAAATTTATATTATATTATATTAGTTATAATCACTTAAAAATCAAGTATCTACAGTTTAAGTGTTATAGAGAAAAAAAATCAGATGATGATCCCACCTTGTAGCTAGAATATAACCCGTTAATAACACAGAGCAATACGAGAAATGCATCGGACATGCGACAAATAAATTCCGATGAATTTTAGGATGCAGATTAAGAATATGAACACGAAATTTTAAGATTAGCTCTGCTTTTTCAAATATTAGCAAAATTTCTTGTTAATTTATATACCTGAGAAATTAAGGATAATTATGAATATGGTTTTAAGGTATGGACTCTAAGCTTTTAAACCCATGTCAATTTATTTCGATTAGATTAAGGATGTAGGGTTTTCTTTCAATTAAAGTGTAAACTTCACATATTATGGTAAATTGAAAATCTTATAAAATTCCATCTGGATTTACACATAATATTAGTTTACATCCTATTTAATGTATTTCATTAAAAAAAATCAAAGCATTTATGTCAGAACTTTCAGAAAATTTAATTTGAAATATTAGCGCACCTGTCGAAACTTCGGTACCTTTGGAAAGTTTAAGTCGGGCATACTGACTATATGACGATTACCGACTTTTTTGTTCAAAATGGAAGAATTGGACTTGGTTAACATGTGGTTTTAACATGACGGGTGGCACATGTGACACCATGGTGAGCAATTAATCTTACGTATTGGAGCAGTCCATTGGCATGTGACAACATGGTGAGCAATTAATCTTACGTATTGGAGCAGTCCATTGGCCGCCAAGATCATGCGATTTGACCCCACTATATTATTTTTTGTGTGAATACGTAAAGTCTCTCGTATACAGGGACAAGCCAGCCACAAGTCCAGCTCTGGAAAACAACATTACAGCTGCCATTGGAGAGATACCGGCCGAAAAGCCTGAAAAAGTATGCCAAAATTGGAGCCCACGAATGAGGTGGTCCGCGGGTAACATTTACATGAAATAATCTTTAAAAAGTAAATGAAATAAAAGTTTCATTTACGTTTGCAAGTTCTCTGTTTCATGCGGTTTTTAGTTTTAAAAATTATTTTAAGAAGCCTTCTGTTTGCTTTTTTTTTTGAAGAACTTGACAACCCTATGCAAAAACAAAGTCAAAATGTGTGTCAATTTTACTCATTTGACGAATATATTATTTAAATTTTTTTTTTATAGAATTTCAATAGTTTCGCACAATATGCCGAACAAAAAAAGTACTCAAAAATGCCCGTATTTCTTTCCCCTAGATCACTGAGGTGGCCGAAAAAGTGAGAAAGGGTTTTTTTAGATTTATGATTACATAACCAACTGTCAGCAAGTAAAATACTATTAAGTGGGTAGGTCTGCGCTCAAACATCATTACAACATTAGGGTATAAAATATGTTGGCACAATTGAGGTCGAAAAAGTGCTTATTGCTATTATCATTTGCCTGCCATCCCTGATATATAAAAGGTTTATTTTAAAAGTTGTATAAGTCCACTTTTAAAATAAACCCAACTGACTTTTTAATTATTTTCCTAAACCCAAGAAAAAAAAATAGCAGAGTGTGTTGAATCTTGAAACGTTTCAATTAAACAAGTCCATATTCTTTTGCTAAATCAAAACACTGCTATATTTAATGTAAAATACGTTTATTTTTGGAAATACTTTTATTTTTAAATTGTTGCAAATTTTCCGCTCACGTACTTTTGTAGAAAATTTTCCTATTTGTTTTACTCCCAGTAAGTTTGTTCCTGATTAATTCATACTAGACGTGGCTGAGAAAATTACTCGAACGGACCTAATTATATGGTTTTCTGCTTGAAAATTCTTGCTGGCAAAAATTTGTCCAGTAAAAATTTGTAAACTCTTTTGAGTTGAACTGCCACTTTATTCTATTTATTTATTTATTTATTTATTTATTTTTTGTTATTTATTTATTTATTTTTTTATTTATTAATTTATTTTTTTATTTATTTATTTATTTATTTATTTATTTATTTAATTTATTTAATTTATTTATCTATTTATTTATTTATTTATTTATTTATTTATTTATTCATATAAAAGTAATACATAAGCCTTCTAGGCCAAATAATTGTACTACATAGCAATACTCCTGAGAAAAAAACATAAAATTTCCCATAGCACTTTTTGATTTTTTTTTTTTTTTGCACATTGGACTTATACCATTTTTAAAATAAACTCTTATAATAAATGACAAAGTCGAATATATTATAGTTGTATGTGGTAGTGTGAAAGCAAAGCAAGTGTTTGCAAAAATAAAATTAAAAGAAAAATTAACAAAGACTTTTAATTATTTGAAAATAAATTCATAAATTTAGATTAGTTTAGAGCTGGCCCTCAAGCTCAGAGGTTAATTAAAAAGTGTTTTAAAATAAAACCAATTAAATTATTTGAAACAAAATAATTAATAAAAGGGAGAAGATAAAGTTTTTTAAGAAAAAAGGCGAATAGAATAAGAGTCATTGCAAGTATGCAGTTTGCATTAATTTTTGCCATTGTTGCAGGCATTGCAATTACAGGTATAGTAATTTAACATCTTAATTATTCTAATATAACAATCTAATAGTAATTAATGGAAAAAATACGTGATTAATGAATGCGTGCAACAATAAAATACCGTTGAAGTTAACAATGTGAATCTGTAAAAGAGTATTAAATTGTTAGCACAGTTTAACCCATTATGGGTCTTGAACAAACAAAATGATAAATTTTGGTGATTTGCGCTATTGTCAAAAATTTTGTATGAACAAATATAGGGTGGCTATAAAAAAAAGTACTGATTTTTTTTTTCAAATTTCTGGTTTTATTGGAAAGGTTTAACTTTGTCATTTAAGAATGGAACACAATATTTAAGTTTTATATCTTAGGTGGTTAAAAATATCGCACTACGAACCACCTTTTAGTATACCAAAAGACTCAAAATCATTACAAAAATACAAATATTTGAATAAAATTGGCAAATTTCAGACATGATTAGAGTGTCCATATTTTCACTTACTTGAATTCAGTACAAAACTTAAAAAACTCGAACTTATAGATGAATCAAAATCACCTCACGATCAGATTAAATATAAAAATGTCACAACAATAATAACTATTTATATTGTGAACTTTTCCATTGGAAAAACCTCATATTCGAAGGACTTTTGTGCTAGAATTTAAAACTTATCGAACAAATTCTAAAAAATGATTTGTTGTAATCCGGTCTCTGTCCGGATGTCATTCTTTGTAATGCAACAAAACAATTATGAAAAATATTTTAGAATTTTTGTATGCAAATTTGATGTTTATGCCAAACATCATTTTTTTTATTAAAAAAATATTTTCTGCAATTTAATTTGGCTGATTTAAGTTTTTAAATTGCCAATCGATAATTGATTAACAAATTCATTGGCATAAATTTGTAAATTTATTTTTGGCTTTAATAGTAACTATTGCTATTGAAATTTTAATGTCAATTAAACTTCTCATGTATGCCACATAGGTCCGTACCGCATGAATTTCTTGAAAATGTTCCTTAAATGATTTTTTTATAAAAACTGAGATTCTTTAAGAAAATCAAACTTTAAAATGTTTCAGCTGCAAAAAAATGCGATTCTAATGCATTTTAACAATAGAAAATTTTATAAATCCAGAAAAATCTTTACAAAGATCTGTAGATAAGAGACAATTCTTTTACAAAAAAAAAAAAAAATCCAGTTTGAAAATTCGTCTTGAATTAAAAAAAAATCTCGCTTATTTTAAGCATTTCTCTACAGGAAATTTTTTCAAATTATGCAACATTTTGCTGCAAGTTTTGTGTTTTTTTTATAAAAAAAAGAGTACTCAATTTTAAGACTTTTTCTTTTCAAAATGGTTTTTTTAAAACTTTTAATATATTTTCTTTTAGCTTTGGCCACAAATCCTCCACACTGGGATGCAAATTATATAGTTAAAGGTACTTTGTATATACCATATGCTGAAATTGCTGAACCCTTCTATGCATGGTATGATAAGAATACCAGACGTTCTCGTATCGATTACTATGGAGGCATGGTAAAAACGTATCAATTGGCTAACGAACATCCATTTGGAACGTCATTGAAATTGGCACCTATCACCACTAAAACTGAGTTAAATAAAGAAACATGTCTTCAGCTCAATGGCACTTCAATGGAACCCATAGAAATCCAATCAATTTTACTGAATGCTAAAGAATTCAAACTTATGGGCACTGAAACCTTTTTAGGTTTTAGTTGTGATAAATTTCGTTTAGAGGAGGCAATAGGACAAAAGAAAAATGTCTATACTCTATGGGTACGTTATAAGAAATCACCACATTACCCAGGTTCCAGAATGCCCATACCAGTACGTTATGAAATGAGAGGTTATAATACACTGTTGGGTTCACATTATGATCATTATTATTTGATTATGATAGTTATGATCATGATGATATACCCAATGAAGTATTTGAATTGGATAATAATATGCAATGTATTGCTTTTCCCGGTCCCGGCAAGGGTCATTATGCTACCTTTAATCCTATGCAAGAGTTTGTTCATCCCACTGCCGAACATCATGTAGAACATGCATTTGATCAATTTAAGAATAAACATGGTATTGATTATCGTACGGAACACGAACATGAATATCGTAAAAATATTTTTAGACAAAATTTAAGATTTATTAATTCGAAAAATCGTGGTAAACTAAGTTATACGTTAGCTATTAATCATTTGGCTGATAAAACCGAGGATGAATTAAGAGCACGTAGAGGTTACCGGTCATCGGGTATTTATAATACTGGCAAGCCATTCCCTTATAATGTGGAAAAATTCAGAGATGATATACCAGAACAATATGATTGGCGTTTATTTGGTGCTGTGACACCAGTCAAAGGTAAGAATAAATGCTATTTTATTTAGAAAAGTGGGTGGTAATTTTTCAAAACATTTAAAAATTCTTTATAATTTTTTGCAATAGATCAATCTGTTTGTGGTTCTTGCTGGTCTTTTGGTACCATTGGTCACCTTGAAGGTGCCTACTTTCTGAAAAATGGTGGCAATTTGGTACGTCTATCTCAACAGGCCTTAATCGATTGTTCTTGGCAATATGGTAACAATGGTTGTGATGGTGGTGAAGATTTCCGTGCCTATCAATGGATGATGGAAATGGGTGGCGTACCCACCGAAGAAGAATATGGCCCCTATTTGGGACAGGATGGTTATTGTCATGCTAAAAATGTTAGCCTAGTAGCTCCCATTAAAGGATTTGTTAATGTTACCTCTAATGATTCACAAGCCTTTAAAATTGCACTACTTAAACATGGCCCACTTTCAGTGGCCATTGATGCTTCACCCAAAACTTTTAGTTTCTATTCGCATGGTGTTTATTATGAACCCACCTGCAAGAATGGTTTGGATGAATTAGATCATGCCGTATTAGCCGTTGGTTATGGTACCATTAATGGTGAAGATTATTGGTTGGTTAAGAATTCTTGGTCCACCTACTGGGGTAATGATGGTTATATTTTAATGTCGGCTCGTAAAAATAATTGTGGTGTTATGACTATGCCAACGTATGTTGAGATGTAGAAGACTGCATTTTTTTTAGCCTTCATTTTTTTAATAACACTTTATTCATTGTTTTGCAACTTTTTTATTAGAATATTAAAATGAATAAATACTTTAAATAAACAAAATATGGCTTACCTTTATTTTAACACACACAATTAAATATATAATTTTCAGGCCATGTGCGAGGTGGCTAAATAAATTCTAAACTAAATACAAATTGGAAACCTGAATTTATAGTTTAGATTTTATTTAGCCAGTTCGCACTCACCCTTAATACACAATTTAACATTTCAACACTACAGTTTATATTAACTTTTACACACAATTTTATATATTTTTTTAACACAGAATTTAATATATTTTTTAACAATTGGGAGAATCATACACAACTTTTGAAAAATAACTTTAAAGGATTTCTTTCTTAGTTAATTTTATCAATTACAGTGTTGTATTTTATAGAATGATTAATATACACAAAATTGTACCGTTATTTTGTGATAGCTTGTCTGCAGAGCCTTAAGTGAATGAATTATTTTTTTGTTTGTAAAACATTTGCAATTAAACACATCAATGAAGTTGCCACCAGCAGCAAAAGTTGTTTCCGCAACAACTTTGAATCTAGTTTGTGTATAATAGTATACAGTACCATATGATCGAAATCCAGTTTAAACTAGAGTTCGAGCCAAATGTAAATGCAGTTTAAAAAAAAGCAAAATTTACCAGTGCTAACAGCATTAATTTCTGCTGCCTGCAGCATGGCGTCAGCTTGCTCGACATCTAAAATATATGGGAAATTTAGGGGTTGCTGTTACTGGTAATTTTATTTAACGTGCGGAAATTAGACCATTGTGAACAGATTCATAAAAGCATTCATAAAAAGCATGAACTTGTTAATAGCAATAAAAATGGCATAAATGCTTGGGTGCAGTTTCATGGAAATTGACACAAATTCGTGCTATGGTAAATTTACACTGATGGAAAATACCACTGCTTCGTTAAATTTACATTAATTTTTAAAATAAAATAAGCTATAATTATTTATGTTATATGCAGTTTGACAAATATGTTCGGCTTTAATTTCGCCAAAAATCAGTTGTGTTGAAATATATATTTTTTGCAATAAAACATGACGAAAAGAACTTAGTAGATTTGCCTTTTCGGTGCTTTAATTTTATGAAATTTTTCTCAAATCCAAAATAAAGTTTTTTGGAATCCTCGATGCAGCTTTAAAACCGCGGATTAATAAATATTGAGCTTTTACCCTTAATAACGAGGGACTTAAATCAGTAGGTGTTGTAACCACATTTGTCTTTCTATAGAAAAAAACAAAAAACTGTTATCGCAGTTATTTTAAAAAACAACTACCAAAGAGCACTGTATTTTGTTGCAGTTGTTTAAAGCAGTTATTTTAGAAATTATAATAAACATCCACCAACACAGCACTTTTGCACTAAACGGTTAAGTTTCTAGGTTATTTTAAAAATAAAAAAATTTGCTGAGTTTTGCACAATTCTTGTTTTGTTTATATTTGTTATTATTTATACATTACACTAGGCAACAGCCATTTTGTTATTTGGTTCTAGCATACTTTTTCTCATGGATTTGGACCTACTGAACACGAAAATGAATTTTAAAAATTTTTCTGTCGATTGGTTTGCGAGATACAAATTTTTAATTTTTTTTTTTAATTTTTGGAGGTACACTTACTATTTTGAGCATATCTTTAGTCTTCTTTGACCTATTTTATCCTACTACTACTCAAATTAAAGACAATTGAGCCGTCTACAACTTATTCTCAGAAAATTTTCAAATCGGGTTAGTAGTTTTGATGTTGGCGGCTTAAAAAGGTTAAAAAACTGCGTTTTTTTAGTAAAAATGTGGCTGAAAAATTCATATAAAAATTCATATAAAATGTAAAACGCGATGTTAACAGCGATTTTAATTTTTTTACGTATAGCTGACACTTTTCCAAAGAAAATAAGCCCTTACTTAACAAAATCTGATGACAAATGGCCGACTTATTATTTTTTTGGTAAACGACCGAAATTCCGCTATTTCACGATTTTTTGATTTTCATTATTTGCACAGCTTACCTACCCAACGCAAACGAATAAATACATTTGAACTTAATTTAAAATAAACAAAGTAGTCTTCGTATATTTTTTTTTAATTTATTTACAGCACTACATGCTCATACATATTTAAACATAAGGAGACACGGTTATCAATTGCATTTCAAAACTGTCTGTGAAAGTGTAAAGAAGTTAATATTTAGAAAACGCAAGGAAGACAATGAGTAAAAGACTACGTGTGTTCGAGTGTTTGACGATCCAGACAATTTCTGCAATGTTTGTGGCCAGTTTATAAAAAAAAATCACGCACACAAGTTTACTCCAGCAGTACAATTGCACTATTTGAATTATTTTGGTATTTCACCAAATATCACAGAACCATGGACACCTAAGTCGCTGTGTGATCTTTGCTATATAATCTTAACCAACTGGGCAGCTGGCGGAAGGTAAGAATTTTTATTTAAACACATTATACATAGCGAATATAGTAATTTATTTTAATTTTAGCCGCCATATGAAATTCGATACACCAATGATGTGGAAAAAGCCGCTATGCCATTCCACAGACTGTTATTTTTGCCTCACCACAAACAGTGGGGTAGGAAGATTTTTTAAATGGAACTACGCTCAAGTGGGATCGTTTGCGCTTCCAGTACCACATTCGCATGATGTGCCATATCCAGTGTGCCCTGGTGCATCTCTTCAAAAAGCAGAATCGTCAGAAGAAGAGTCTGAGTCAAATGCAAGCGAATTTGAGCCGGGTGCAAAGCGAAAATTACTGTCACAGGCCGAACTAAACGATTGGGTGCGCGATTTTGGTCTCACTAAGGAGAAATCCGAACTTTTTGCGTCTCGGATGATACAGTGTGGATTTGCGGCTTCAGAAGTGAAAGTATCAGCGTACAGAAACCGTCACAAGGAGTATGCAAAATTTTATACAAAGAAAGACCAAATATGTTTTTGCAGCGACATTTCAGGCTTGTTCCAAGAGCTTCACCAAATTCACAACCCCAACGAATGGAGGTTGTTTATTGACAGCAACAAAGAGAGCTTGAAGGCAGTTATCTTACATAATGGGAATGAAAAGCCATCTGTTCCTATTGCTCATGCGGTTCATTCAAAGGAGAACTATGAAACTATGGACATTTTGCTGAAATGCATAGAGTATAGGAAATACAATTGGAAAATATGCGCCGACCTTAAAGTTGTGGCCATTCTGTGTGGACTCCAAGGAGGCTATACGCGACATTGCTGTTTTCTGTGCCTTTGGAATAGCCGCGCTGATGATCAGCATTATATAAAAAAAAAATGGCCGGTACGAACGAAACCTGTAGTTGGAGAAGCGAATGTTCAGCGCAAACCACTAATAGAGAACCGTGAAAATATAATACTTCCGCCGCTGCACATAAAATTGGGTTTGATTAAAAATTTTGCCAAAAAATTAGACAAAGAAGGTGAAGCTTTTGCCTATTTACGGTCAATTTTCCCTTACCTTTCGCTGGCAAAAATTAAAGAAGGAGTCTTCGCAGGACCCGAGATAAAAAAAATGTTGAAAGATGAAAAATTCCCAAAGCTGTTATCACCCATCGAAGCCGCAGCATGGAATTCCTTCAGGCTTGTTGTGGAAAACTTTTTAGGAAACAACAAAAGCCCGAATTATAAGGACATAGTTGAGGATCTGGTAAAGAACTATGAAGCCATGGGAGTGCACATGTCACTTAAAATACACTTTCTGGATTCTCATTTGGATTTTTTCCCTGAGAATTTAGGAGACGTGAGCGACGAACACGGCGAGCGCTTTCATCAGGAATTGAAGGCTATGGAACGACGCTATCAGGGCAACTATGACACGGCTATGATGGGTGACTATATTTGGACCCTAATACGTGAGACCGATTGCAGCGAATACAAAAAACAAAGAAGAAGTCAGCAGTTTTTCCACATGGCATAAAATGTACACTTATATCTTTGTTTTTACTCATTTTTTTGTGCGTTGATTTGCTTAATTTAATTAGTTAGTTTAATTTCGTTAGTTTAGCTAATTGTGCGATACATTGAGCATGTAGTGCTGTAAATAAATTAAAAAATAATATACGAAGACTAATTTGTTTATTTTAAATTAAGTTCAAATGTATTTATTCGTTTGCGTTGGGTAGGTAAGCTGTGCAAATAATGAAAATCAAAAAATCGTGAAATAGCGGAATTTCGGTCGTTTACCAAAAAAATAATAAGTCGGCCATTTGTTAAGTAAGGGCTTATTTTCTTTGGAAAAGTGTCAGCTATACGTAAAAAAATTAAAATCGCTGTTAACATCGCGTTTTACATTTTATATGAATTTTTATATGAATTTTTCAGCCACATTTTTACTAAAAAAACGCAGTTTTTTAACCTTTTTAAGCCGCCAACATCAAAACTACTAACCCGATTTGAAAATTTTCTGAGAATAAGTTGTAGACGGCTCAATTGTCTTTAATTTGAGTAGTAGTAGGATAAAATAGGTCAAAGAAGACTAAAGATATGCTCAAAATAGTAAGTGTACCTCCAAAAATTAAAAAAAAAAAATTAAAAAATTTGTATCTCGCAAACCAATCGACAGAAAAATTTTTAAAATTCATTTTCGTGTTCAGTAGGTCCAAATCCATGAGAAAAAGTATGCTAGAAACAAATAACAGACAAAAGTTTGTTATTTGTGACCTAGTGTTATTTGCAAAAAACTTAATAATTGGAGTACCGTTTGGATTTTTGGATTTAAACTTAAAGTAGGAAGAATTAATAACACACTTTTATTGTGATTAAACGATTTTTTTTTTAAATATTGTCAGTTGTTTCAAAAGTTTTGTAGTAAACAATTGTCAGTTAGGACATTTTTAGTTTTACTGCATTTGTCAGTAGCTTTTCAACCGTTAAAAATAACAACATTTTTAGTTATTTTAAAAGAAAATGCTTTTGACGCCTTTTTATACAATCAGTAGAAAACGATCAAATGAAAACAGCTGTTTTAAATTAAAATAAAAATATAATATAATTCTAATGATTTAAACTCTATTTTTTCACGTAACTTGTTTTATTAAACTTAACTTATTTTTTCTATTGTGAAATATTTTTTGAGTTTTTGTTTGTTGTTCAATTGTTTTTTAAAGCTTATTTATTAAAAGCTGTTTTGTTTGCGCTTTTATTTATTTTAAGAAAATGCAACACAACATTTGAATCTTATAATTTTATGAAATATTTGAAAAAAAAACGAAGAAGTAACTCCTCCTTGATTACATAAACCTTTGTTTTAACTGTAGATTTCAGTAGATTTTGCCGACAAACTTATCACTTATATTAGTTAATTTTAAATCCAATTGCAATTTATTAAAAAGTGAACGTCTATAAGTAAGCTATTCTATATAGTTTTTCATAGTGGTGAATATCAAAATTTTGATATTAATTATTTCGGTTTGATGATTTTTTGAATACTATTTTATCAGTTAAATTTGGTTGCGGTCACTTATTATTAAAAGTTTTCTATGGAATTTAAAATTGTTTATATTTGTTATCACACCATGAAGTTTAAATGTTAATGCACTTTAGTTAAGAATAGTTTTATTTGCATTAAATAGATAGATAAGCCTATCTTATGGAAAGAAAGCAGATGTACATTATTGGAGAAAACTTTGCAATATTTGTATAGACATTGAAACTTGATAACGCAAAATTTGTGTTAGTTATTTGTTTTCAATAGTTCAGTGATAAACTCAAAAAAGTTTGTCAGTAGAATCTTCTAAAAATGACATTTGAAACAAAGATATATTCAGTTAACACAGTAAGTTTTTTGGGTTTTATTTGAAAAAAGTGTAATGCCCCTGGAAAACTAATTATTACTTCTATGCATATGACAAATAAGGGAAAACTGATTATTTTTTCTAATTTTTGTATGCAAAATTGGCTGTACATGCCAAAAAGTGGTGCATGCAGCAACACAATGTTCATTAAATGTCAAAATATCGAATGTGATGCTTAGATTTGATACAAGAAAAGATGTATAAAATATATATAATCCATTCCTAACTCAATTTTTTCAAAAATGGTCAGTGGGACAAATCAATAATAACCTAATAATAAGCTGTCATTCCCACATAAATTTTACATAAACCAACGTTTAATGTTACCTCTTAACGTTACTTAAAGTGAAATTTATATGGGAATGACATAAGCCAACGTAGATAGCTTGCCCGACAATCATAGCTTGTCTACAGGTAGTTTAAACAGTGTTGCCACATTAGTAATATAATTTTTAAACAGTGACATGTATGTGTACATTCACTTTTTACAAAAAAAAATTTCGTGAATTTCGAGCTAATAATAATATACAATTTTCTACTTACATATCAATGGCGATTACTCACAAATACAGTAATCTGAGTCCCAGATGTTTTAATACATAAAACTAATCAATATTTAGTTTCTGGTATTTAATTTTTTAAAATTTTTTCAACACATCTGATTATTGGCGAAATTAAAACCGAAAATATTTGTTAAACTCTATATAACATATATAATTTTTCTCTTGCGTTTGTCACCCAACCATTTAAATGCAGTGAAAAATTCATAATTTCGTTTATTATGATTGTGACTTTTAAATATTGTTAGCAATTTTAACAGTTTTTATTTAATTTTTAAGGATTTAATAAAGCACGAAATTTTTTCCCTGTAGTGAAAATGATACTGGGCTTTACAGAGTAAAACATATCGTAAGCTTGCCATTGATCAGTCAGCCGAGGCTTTATAAATGTGAAATGGTCAAAGTAATAGCACTTAAACGATGCGTATAAATGAATTAAATGCGGAAAACCACAATTTATTTTGGAGGTGATCTTTAGTTCCCTACCACCGATTGAAGGTTCCGATAATAGCGTATTTTAGCGAAAAAGTTTTTTCACAAAATTTGTACCAAATGTTGCATAAGCACGAGCTTGTTATAAGAAAAGTATAAATTTTTTCATGTATTAATTTTAGGCTACAATTGCCTTTTTAATATGAAAATTTAAAACTTTTTAACCTTTAAAGTTGCGCGTTGCGTTAATGTTATATGCACTGCTGACTAATTTCAATTTACATTTGCCTCTAAAACTTGTGTTTTATCCAATATCGCAAATTTTAAACGCTGGGAGGAAACTTAAATCATCAAATTTATAAATTTATTTGTGTTTCATTTGGATTTGGATAACTTTTGTAATTTTTTTGTGTAATTTTTAATTGTACTGGTGGTAACACCAGTTTTAGTTTTCTATCTGTGGCACGCATATGTGTGAAATTATAGATTTTTTTACCTGTGGCACGAATTTCTTATGAAAAACACATATTAAAATAATCCCTGACCCTCTGTAAAAATAAAGTCCTCTGCAATCAGTTTAGTTTAAGTATAAAATATTTGGTATAAAAGGTGTCAGTTTTTGATAAAAATTGTAGTGTAAAATTGAAATCGGAACGAGACAGTTCGTTTTATTTTATTTTGTTAATTGAACTTTGACTTTGTCTGAACGTTATATTTAAAAAATAACCACAAAACTAAAAAAAAATTGTTTTTATCAAGTTTCATAATACATACAATATCAAAAAAAGGTAATAGTATAGCTATATGATAATAATAATCAATTTATTCGTGACATATATAAAAAACACCCGCTACAGTCGAAAGCTATATTGGGGGGTTTATTAACGCAACGTTTTATAATAAACTTGTAACATTTTTTTTAATAATGATGAGTTTGTTTTTGATCGTCCTTTCTTTTGTAATACAATCAACAAATATTTAAGCTCGACGTCAGTTTTATAAAATATTTTATATTAAAAATATTTTTCGATATTTCGCTGTTCTCTGTTCAGCATATTCTGGAAATCTACAATTATACATTAAATGAAAACATAGATTTACACCACTGTTTTACAAAATCATAAAAAAAAGATTGAAAATGTCACACTTTATTATAAAACAGTTTTTTTACCTCTCCTAAAAAGTACAAGTTTTTGAGATAAGAGGTTGCTTAAGTATTTTTCATTGAAAAAACAATGAAGAAAAGGTTATAAATGTTAAATTTATATATTATGTTCTGACAGTGGTGAGGTCAGCAACATTCACTACAAACTGACAGCCCCCATGTAAGAGCTAGAACACACGAGAACAATTATGCTGGCATTACATGCCAGCTTGTAGGCAAGCGGGGTGAAGAAAATGGTTTTTTGGTGGCGTAGTTTTAACCAGCTTCTACCCCGCATCAGCAGCACAAAACCAATAAATTTTTAAAAAACGCTAAATGTTAAATGCATACAAAAACACTAACCCGCACACAAAGCTGTATACGTATACATTTTATGCCAAATGAATCATTCTCGTGTGTTTTGAAAATAACAAAAATTGTGCGGCTTAAATGTTAGTCTGGTGTGTCTTGCTTAAAGAGATTGAGTCAATAATTTTACGTGTTATCTCTTACAACGCGAATAAATGTCAAATTTACATGTAATTTCCAAATTTGCCGCACAAAAAAAAACAACTGTAGTAAAGTGTTTTGAAATAATAACGGGAATAGTTGAATTGAACTAGTTCGTTTAAGAACGACACAATTCTACAGTTTATAGTTTTTGTCACAGGGTATACCAATGATGTCAAAAGTGACAGCTGTCAAACGAGTGATCCAAAACCGTATGGTGAGGGTTGTTGTTGTATTTCATGTCCTAGGCGAGAAAGAGATTTAAAAACAATGTATACAAAAAAATAATGTGTAAAAGTGAACAACTACACAGCATGTTTTAAAACATATGATCGCCAAAAATATCAAAAAGATACCATAGAAGTGCAACATGCCTGTATTTACTAAAATTGTTGTTTCATAAACTTAGTACAAACTCACAACAAATTTTATACTTGGGTTACATATTGTAATAACAAAAACTGTTTTATGTTTTTATAACATTTTTGCACATGATTAATGTATTTTTTTAATTTTATCTCAGTATTCAAAAGAACAAAACATACAACAAAGTTTCACATTTATATGATCTGTGAAATGTATAAGCAAATAAACACACTCACAAAGCACATTTAATTAATCGTCAGCTTATTATTAGTTTGCCCAAAGATTTAAAAGAAAAACAATGAAAATGGTTTTCATTCTTAATTTTATATCAAAGTTGATATTAGTTATCTCAGTTATGATGCCAGATATCGAAAAACGGGTTTCAGAATTAGAAAGAGGATATTGATATTATATATAATCCAATCGCCTCTATTATTACAAAAATGGTGATTGGGCCAAACCAATAATAAGCTGACGAATTGGAAAATCAGACGCAAGAAAGAGAGACAGAATAATTGTCATACAGTTGTTTCACCTACAGTTTTTCATAGCGCAGTTGCTTTTATAGCCTATTAAAATAGTAGTTTTCACGTAGTTTTCTAAAAGGCCGTAAAAAAAAAGGCGCTCTAATCACCGTGTCTTCACTGTGTTACATTGTGGTTTTTGTTTACATGTTTAAAACCCAATAATTGTGCAAAATGATAATTTAACAACAATTTAATTACAGAAATAAGTTTACAATTGAAAATGAACTCCACAACTGCTGCTAAATCACTTAATAATGAAAATGCAAAAAAACGTATTATTAATGCCGCTGAATATGATGAAATATGTGACTATATCGAAAATTATCGTGGTTTGGCCATTGACTGTGAAATAGATATGATAAACTGTTATTCAAAATTCCATCGTTTAACATTAAAATCTATTTTACAAACGGAACTACAGAATCGTACGCGTTCTCAATATTGGCGTTATGATGCAAATGCCAAAAAATATTTGGAAATGTTAGTATGCAGTTAAAACAATATAAATCCATTACTAATTTGTTTCCCCTTTATAGGTTTGAGGATCGTGGAAAAAAGTCGCCCAAAAACAATTGCATTTTATTAAATATTGCTCGTGATGAAGGCATAGGGCCAGTCATGATGTGTCGTGCAATACTAAAGATAAAATATACATTGAAAACTAAAACCCAATTGACCAAGTTAATAAGATATCCAACTTTAATAGAAGATTCTCTTCTATCATCCAATATTGCACAATGTTTGTGTAGTGATATGCAGGATGGACCACAGGTAGATTTGAAAAGAAGGGTTTTGGGAGAAGAATACGAGTTCAAGGTAAGTTTTTACTTTTTAATTGTGAAATACAACTATAGAAGTATTTGGCCATGGGTATATATCGATATAAATTAAATATTATTATATATACAGTATCGGCCAAAACCTAAGCACCCCCTCAGTACATTTTTTTTAATGATAATTTTTTTAAGAAAACAAAGTTATTAAAATTTTTTTTTTTATTTTTTTATTTATTTATATCTTTATTGTTGAAAAACACAAACCTAAGGAATTCAGAATTTAATAAAAAAAAGTTAAAATTCAAAAAACATTTTAAGTCGCAAATATAAGCGGACGAAACTAAAGCACCCCCAATTTAAGGTACAAAAAAAATATATTGAAATCAATATTTCGTTGCGAATCCTTTATTCTGGATGACACACGCACATCTTTTAGGCATAGAGGATATTAAATTATTAATTATATCAGGTGATATTGCTTCCCAGGCTATTTTTGCGGCTTCAAATAAATTTTCTTTGGTTTTGCAATTTTCTCGGTTGATTTTTGAGTTAACGATCTCCCACAAGTTCTCGATTGGGTTAAGATCGGGGGATTGGGCAGGCCAACGGAGAACTTCTATCAAATTGTTCTGGAACCACTCCTTAACCACTTTTGACGTATGTTTTGGGTCGTTATCTTGCTGGAATGTCCATTTAAGTGGCATCTCTTCTTCAGCATAAGGCAACATCACGTCTTTTAATATGTCACGATACATGAAACGATCCATAATTCCATCAATCTTATGAATTGGCCCAATCCCTTGCCCAGAGAAACAACCCCAGACCATTATGTTGCCGCCTCCATGCTTTACAGTGCCTTTGCAATATTTAGGATTCAACCGTTGTCCATTTGGTCTGCGTACACGCCTTATGCCATCTGAATCCTTTAAATTAAACTTAGATTCGTCAGAAAACAGCACAGTCCTCCATTTTTGGACACTCCAGTTGAGATGGGCCTTGGCGAATTCAAGTCTGGCTTTTTTATTTTTTGACGATATGAAAGATTTTTTTGCTGGTCGTCGACTGAATAATCCGGCCTCTACCGCCCTTCTGCGAATCGTTCTTTCGCTAATTTTTAAATCTAAGCGGTTTCGTATGTGACTAGAAGATGCTGTAGGATCATTTTCGATTGTCCTTTTAATTAAGGAGTCTTCATGTCGGGAAGTTTCACGGGGCCTTCCTCCGGAATGAGTAGGAGATGTGCGACCAGTCTGCAAAAACTTTTTAATTAGCCTAGAAATAATTGATCTGTTGATCGAATATTTTGCACTCAATTGATGTCTTGATAAGCCGGCTCTCCAATCATTAAGAATTCTAACTTTAAATTCACTTGAGTACTTATTGCGTGCCATTACTCTTATCTCAACGAAAACTTTAAAACAATGACAAATTTCACATAAATTCTAACAAGTTCTTCTTCTTAACACTGCAGCTTAATAGCTGCTGCATTTTTGAGTGTACCGTTAACTAATACAGTAATGTCGCAGTAGCGTAGTAAAATTTCCAAACACAATATTAGGGGGTGCTTTAGTTTCGTCCGCTTATATTTGCGACTTAAAATGTTTTTTGAATTTTAACTTTTTTTTATTAAATTCTGAATTCCTTAGGTTTGTGTTTTTCAACAATAAAGATATAAATAAATAAAAAAATAAAAAAAAAAAATGTTAATAACTTTGTTTTCTTAAAAAAATTATCATTAAAAAAAAATGTACTGAGGGGGTGCTTAGGTTTTGGCCGATACTGTATATATCTGTAACGTAACAGATATAAGATAATAATCTTGATCGGTTATACTTGCTCTTATTTTGGAAGATAACGATTGTTTAGGTACATACAATTTGTCAATTATATTAAACACAGTTTTTGCCCCAAAAAGGGGCTATATTTAAGTTATCGTTTTTTCTAGTTGCATTAAAATAGATTGTTTAAGCACATGTTAATAATAATTTTAGTACTTAGTGAATACCCTTAAGTTGTTTACTTTTTATTTTGTTTACATTTTTATTTTGGCCAACAAACAGTCAATAAAGATATCACATTACGAATTGCATTAATTGCAATGTGTTTATGCTACTGTGTTCGATTGGCCAGTTTCATGTCAATTTTAATTATTTTTTAAGTATGCAGACCATAGGTCAGCACTTTTATATTTATTAATTTAGTATAACTTATAATAATTAGATCAGCACTTTTTAGTTATTAATTTAGTATAAATACCACAATAAAACATTTAATAATGGTCAGATAGTAAACATTTGTCTTATTATTCTGATCCACCGTTCAAGTTACAAGTGCTTGAAAGGTAAAAAACTAAAAAGATTAATACAGTCCAAATTCATGTGTTTGGATTGAATCATATTAATCGAAATTTATAAACATTTTTTGGTGACCCTGACGTTTTTAGAAATTTTGAGTTTCCCCCCACCAGAGGTAAGGGACTCTTAATATCATAAAAACGCCTTGCACACGCAACCTTTTGATAACGAAAATCATAATTGAATTTCAAGTTCCCCCCACCAGTGGTAAGGGCTTGAAAAACATTCAGAGGTAGATCTCAAATCATCAGGACGGTAGTCCATACAACAAGCACCAAGTCAACATTTTGGTGACCATTCAACAAACGCCACATTAGCGTACAAACAAAATCATCAGTCCCACTAATTCAATTTGGTGGACATATACAACAAGCACCATAGCATTGGTGACTAAATCAGCAGTTCCAAGACATTTTCTGGGAACATAAGCAACAGGCACCATAACATTGGTGACCAATAAAATCATACAACGGGCATCACAATATTGTTGCCAATAAAATCAACATTTTCCACTAAACAAAATTTCTGTGGACATATACAACGGGCATTGTTTTCAAAAGATTCATCAGTTCCCGGACATAGTCAGCACCTAAGACATCATTTACAATGGCGATGGCAAATACGTTACTGGACACCCTACAAAAAACTGGTGAAACAATACAATCAATAGTACGAAATTTCAAAAAGGATTCTGTGGATAGAAAATCAACCGCAGAATACTTTGAGGAACGGAGAAAACGTTTATCAGAAGCCTGGGATGAATTTGAGGCCCGGGATACGGAATTACGCATGCTCGACGATGTTAAAACACTTAAAACAGAGCATGACTATTTTACACAAGATTACTACTCCAAAATACAGGAATTAGCAACCTCCTATATATCTCTATTCACGGAAGAGGCTAATCGTTTAAAGACATTGATAAAACAAAAGCCACCAGCAACTAAAAACACTGGTGGCACATCGGTGAATCAACAAAACTCCAATAAAAATCGCGGCCTGATCCAGAAGGCACAAACTGCAATGACACTGTTGAGTAGAGCAATAAATGTGGTAACCACCACCAGTGAAATTCAACCACGCCAATTCTACGACTACAACTTGGCACTGATCAACAAAAGATGGGACCAGCTCCAGAACCTATACAACGAGATATGCGAAAATTTTGACGATGCAGTAAATTCTGGTTTTGACGTCGACCAATTTTATGAATTAAACGACAAGGTTCAAGAGCAGTCACTCAACATATCCATAATGGCCGACAGGGTACAAAACGTTGGTGCAACTCATACAACTGCTCTTCCAAGTCAGTCAACTTCCTCAGTACATTTGCCAAAAATTACCATACCTAAATTTGATGGCGATTATCTGAAATGGCGACAATTTTTTGACTTGTTCTCTGAAATGGTGGATAAACAACCAATACCCACCATTCAAAAAATGTGGTATTTAAAAAGTAATTTATCTGGGGAAGCTGAACACTTAATTAGTCAGTTTTCCCTATCAGAAACAAATTACGCCACTGCTTGGCAAACACTTCAAGAACGATACAACAATAAAAGAGTTCTCGTGGCCAATCTGGTGGAGAAAATACTTAACCAACCTACTGTGATATCATCTGCTTCATCAATTAAGGCCCTTCATGATACCACTAAGGAGTGCTTGTTGGCTTTAGATAATTTAGGAATTGCAACATCTTCTTGGGATGCAATTCTTATTCAACTACTGATAAAGAAACTTGATAGAAACACACATATCAGGTACGTGCAGTCATTGGCCAACCCAAGGGATGTACCAGCCATTGGTGAATTATTATCATTCCTGGAACTCCAGTTTCAGTCCATGGAAGCTATCGGTCAACGGGAGAAATCAACACAAAAGGCGGTTTCAACAATAATATCAACCAAAGAAAACAACACTGAAACATGCAGATTGTGCAATAACAATGGACACAAACTATATCACTGCAGCAAATTTCAGCAATTGTCAGATGCAGAACGATTACGTTGGGTACAACAGCAGAATCTATGTGTCAATTGTTTCAGAAGTGATCACGGATCAAGAACCTGCATTTCAGGTAGCTGCAGAAAATGTGGGAAAAAACACAACACAATGCTTCACTTGGAAAAGAAAGATAATGCCCAAACAAGGAAAAAGTCATCAAGTCCTTCAAGCAAATCAGATCAAAATCCAAAGGGAAGGACTACTGCATCAAACGTCGTAGCAGTTACACCAGCAACAACAAACGTCGCTGCGGGCCGCCAGGGGTACGTCTTGTTAGCAACAGCAAAAGTTATAATTACAGCACCAAATGGTGTATCAGGTCAATTTAGAGCAGTATTAGATTCAGCCTCGCAAGTCAACATTGTATCTAAACGGCTCTGCCAAAAATTGTCCATTTCACCATCTGAAGCCTCCCTGTGCCTTGATGGTGTTGGTGAGACCCAAAAGAAATCGAAATATCGCATAAACATCAGCATGAAATCGAGGGACGACAACTTTTCAGCAAACGTGGACGCATATGTACTACCAAGCATAATTCCCGCACAACCAAGTCAGCATATTGACATTTCAACTTGGGAGATTCCTAACAACATTCACCTAGCAGATCCTAATTTCTATCAACGAGAAAAAATAGATTTGCTACTTGGAGCAGAATTCTTCTTCAAATTAACTCAGAATGGAACTATACACCTTGCTGACGATCTTCCAACACTACAAAATACAGTACTTGGCTGGATTGTGGGTGGTGCAATCGGGAAAAATCCAATTCCTAACCCATTATGTGCACTCGCATGTGCGATATTTGCAGACACCACTTCATTGGAAGAGGCCATACAGCATCTTTGGAAAATGGACGAGATTGAAGGCAGCGAAAAGAGTCTTTCACCATCAGAAAAACAATGTGAATCACATTTCACGCAACATGTGCACACCAATACAGATGGCCGCTTCATAGTCAGTCTCCCTTTTCGTGAAAACCCAACCGCTTTAGGAGAATCCCATGCAATGGCATACAACAGGTTCGTGGGCTTAGAGCGCAGGCTCCTAAAAAATGAAGACATTCGAACACAATATATAAAATTTATGCGAGATTATGAACAATTAGGGCACATGAAAAAGGTCGACATCGATACCGTATCAGATCCCAAATACTTCATTCCTCACCACAGTGTGCTAAAACCAGATAGCACCACAACAAAGCTCAGGGTTGTTTTCGACGCATCAGCAAAAACATCATCAGGTTACTCATTGAACGACCTAATGTATACAGGGCCAGCTGTCCAAAGTGAATTATTCTCAATATTATTGCGTTTTCGATTACCAAAATTTGTTTTTACCACCGACATCGAGAAAATGTACAGACAAATTTTAATTCATCAAGACGATCATCAATATCAGTTAATTATTTGGAGAGAAGATCCATCACTGGCTATTAGTTATTACAAACTTAACACGGTTACATATGGGACACGAGCAGCACCTTATCTAGCTACGAAATGTTTACAGAAAATTGCTGATGAAAAGTCAATAAACTATCCATATGGTTCTCAAATGCTCAAAAATAATTTCTACGTGGATGATGGCCTTGGCGGTTCCGATAGTCTCAACATCGCTCTTGAAACACAAAGGGAACTCATTACGATTTTAAGAAGTCATGGCTTCAACTTAAAATGGTGTGCAAATCACCCACAATTACTGAAAAATATCCCACTCGGCGACAAGGAGGTGGACTTAGATTTTAATAGTAACAACGCTAACACTATAAAAACATTGGGATTATTATGGCTGCCTAAGACGGACTATTTTTGCGTCAAGGTAAAAATGAATCATCAGCAGACTGTATCAAAACGTACTGCAACATCGGATCTCGCTAAATTATTCGATCCTCTTGGCCTACTAGCACCTGTAGTTGTCAAGGCAAAGTTATTTATTCAACAGCTATGGCAACTCAAATTAGATTGGGATGAACCATTGCCAGAGGACCTTCATATAATCTGGACTAAATTCAGAAACAGTATAAATTGTTTAGACAATTTCAAAATCCCTCGACACATTTTTAAGGGCGAACTCCCAGTAAAAACGGAGCTGCATATATTCTCAGATGCGTCGGAAAAGGCTTTTGGTGCAGTTGCCTATATTCGAGCAACTCTTAAGGATGGAAGAATTATTGTACAATTACTTTGTGCCAAGACAAGGGTCGCTCCATTGAAACAACAGACACTACCTCGGCTAGAGTTATGTGCTGCCGTAATAGCTGCTCAACTTCTGCACAGAATTAAAACGGATCTTCAAATCAAACATCAACCTGTATTTTTATGGACTGACTCCGAAATAGTACTATCTTGGATAAACTCTCAATCCACCTTGTGCCATACGTTTGTGGCTAATCGAGTCTCCAAAATTCAAGCATTAACTTTGCCCGATCAGTGGCGCCACGTCAGATCAAAGGACAATCCAGCTGATGTACTGTCCAGAGGTTTACCAGCACTTAAACTTTCGGAATGTAATTTATGGTTGTATGGACCACTATTTCTGCACGGACGAGAAGAAATGTGGCCACCCCAATTTTCCAAACAAGTTTCGATTCCCAATGACAACGAGAAAAGGAAGACACCACTAATTTCAGCGGTTACTACCTCCAACGATAACATCATTTACAAAATTCCACATAAAAATTCCTTCAAAACGTTGCAAGGAATATTGGCATATATGCTGAGATTCATAAAAAACTCAAGAATAAAGACACAACAGCGTCCTACACATAAATCATTAACTCCGGCTGAACTGGACAATGCACTACACATAATTATTAAAACCATTCAGACGTCCGACTTTTCACCAGAAATCAAGCAACTTCGTAAAAACAAGGCAATCGACAAAAACAGCTCTATCATCAACTTTTCTCCATTCCTAGATGAAACAAACATCCTACGAGTTGGTGGACGATTGGAGGAATCACTGTTATCATACGACGCAAAACATCCAATGTTGATCCCATATAATGATCCCCTCATAAAACTTTTATTCATAATGGTTCACGAGGAGAATAAACATTGTGGACCACAAGCACTATTGAATATAATACGACAACGATTCTGGCCAATAAAAGGCAAAATTATGGCACGATCAACAGTCCAAAAATGCATTAGATGTGCCAGAGCTCGACCCCAACTATGTCAACAACTCATGGGAAATTTACCTCACACTCGGGTGACTCCAGCACGCCCTTTCATTAACGCTGGGGTTGATTATTGCGGACCATTTTGGATTCACTACAAGATCAGAGGGAAAAAACCAACAAAGGCATATATAGCTGTATTTTGTTGCTTCGCTACCAAGGCCACACATCTCGAATTAGTAACTGATTTATCAACTGATGCTTTTATTGGTGCTTTGAAGCGCTTCATCAGCCGCCGAGGCCGTTGTCAAAATATATACTCGGATAACGCTACTAATTTCCTAGGAGCTAAAAACCAACTATCGGAATTGGCTGAAAGCATATATTCCGTAAATGGAAAAGAAGCAATCATTTCCGCGTCCAGCTCAAAGGGAATACATTTCCATTTTATTCCACCACGAGCGCCACATTTTGGAGGGCTGTGGGAAGCAGCAGTTAAATCAGCGAAACATCTATTACTACGCAGTGTTGCCACAGAATCTTTAACACAAGAAGAGCTGGGAACAGTTATAACTGAAATCGAGGCAATACTTAACTCCCGCCCACTGACACCTGTTTCAAATGATCCAAATGATCTTGAGGCGTTAACTCCCGGTCACTTTCTGATTGGAGAAGCGCTCACATCTCAAATTGACAGCAGTGCAGTTACAAGAAAAATGTCAGCATCATCGCATTGGAATCTCGTATCCGATATTAAACAAAGGTTTTGGAAACGATGGTCCACTGAGTACTTAAATCAACTACAGCAACGGTATAAGTGGAATAAACATTTTACTAACCTTAAGATTGGAGATATGGTCGTAGTTAAAGAAGACAACTTACCCGTCATGAAATGGCCCTTAGGGAGAATTATACAAATCTACCCTGGTGATGATGGTGTTATCAGAGTCGTGAAAGTCAAAACAACTAATGGACTATTCAAACGCCCAATACATCGACTCGCTCTCTTACCCATTGAATCAGATTCTGTAGATGTCAACAATCCAACCGTCAGCAAGACAACTTCCACCTCGAATGAGGAACCCATTGCCAAGAAGAAGAAAACGTCGACAAATCATCTCACCTTGTCACTCCTCACAATGCTACTCCTTCTGCCAATAGTAATTGGAACTCCAGTCGACAACAAAAAATTTGGAACGAAGTTAGGAATCCATTTTGAGGAAATTGGCACAACAGCCATTTCAACCACTGAATGGAACATCTTTGTATACTATGATTTAAATACATACTGATTTAAATACATACTGATTTTAATTAATGGCACGAAGTCTCTAAAACATCTTTGTAATATGATAAAATTAAACGAATCATGTCTCAGCATTATTGACCATTTTGAACACATGGAAGATGATCTACAACTGGAGAATCGACTGTTACGGAGTAAAAGGGGAGCCCTGAATATAGTTGGTAATGTTGCTCATTCATTATTTGGCATATTGGACTCTGAATACGCCGACCAGATATCCAATACAATACAACAAGTAAAGGAAAACGAATCATACTTATTGAAATTGTTCAAGAACCAAACATCTATTGTTGATTCAACAATTAATATCATACGTCAAAACCAATTGGCAGCTAAGGCAAGGTTTAAACAATTGGAACAGAAAATTGAAACGTATTCGGAAGCAATACAGGACATCAATAATGTATTATTCCAGATACATCTCACCCAATTATTTAACAGTGGAGTCTTGGAACTGAACATACTTTCCAATAATATACAGAAAATACAGTCTTCAATTCTTGATGCTCTTATAGATACACATCATGGAAAAATCAGCCCATTGCTACTAACCCCAGAACAATTACAGGATGAAATTAATCAGATTAAACTCCATGCACCAACTTCAGTGACTCTTCCTATAACTGGAAAAGATGAACTACTACAGCTATTCAAAATAATGCAGGTTCAAGGCAGACTTACGCGTCAGCATGCAGTCTTCAAAATTACTTTACCATTGGTCGAACCTGAACAGTTTAAGATGTATCAGCTTATTCCAGTACCCAATGTATTGAACAGCACCATGGTAGCTATAAAACCATGTACTGATTTCATGGGCATATCAGCATCCCACAAAAAATACATTCTTCTTACAAGGTCAGACCTAAAAGCTTGTAATATAATAAAACAAGACATGTTTTTGTGTTCCAATGTTCAAATTCGTTACAACTATGGTTCCGAGGTCTGTGCATGTGAAATTAACTTATTCAACAATGCAACATCGCCGACTTGTATCCTTGAGAAAACTAATGTCAGATGGATACCACTCAACAAAAGAAATCAATGGATATATGCCACGTCATCATCCTCAAGGGCTACAGCTGTTTGCAACAGGGAAATCATTCCCATATCACTAAAGGGTTCCGGGTTGCTGACGCTTGATCCCGAATGCATGCTCAAACATGAGTTTGTCACTATGAATGGACGACAAGCAATATCAAGTACAGTAAGATCTTCATACACAAGTCTTGGCAAAATCTCAGACTTATTGTTACCGAAGAACACTACCGCCTCCATAGAAAATCACCAATCAAATTCAGCAAGTTTTGAGGAAGTTTATGCCAAAAGTTTAAAGGACCTCACGACGCTACAAAGGTCGCTGGAACAACATGACATCGGTGACTTACCCAATAAATTGAAGTCCCATCAGACGCACAGTTATACTGTTGGCTACCTGGCATTGTTATTCAGTATTTTCGCACTGATCATACTACTGTCAAAATGCAAGTTCGAGACAAAACCTCCACAATCACATCCAACTACATCAACCGAACCCACTGAAGATGACAATGAACTTCAACCATACGTCAACAAACAAAAAATTACACCTTTACCAAAGCCACGCCACCAATCCAAATTCATCCTTGATGTTTAGACACTGAAGACGGTAAACTATTCGAGCTCACTGCATTCATCGTGTTATTATACTCCCAATATTCTATACAAATTTTCACTTAAACAAAAATATTCTCTCCCGCAATCCATTTAAAATTTTCTATTGTAAAACTTTCATATTTAAAAAAGAGAACATTTTTTTTTGTTTTGTCTTAGAAATGACATTGATGAGATTGTTCTTACATTAACTAATTGTTGAACAGTCGTTCAAGGCGGGGGAGAATGTTTAAGCACATGTTAATAATAATTTTAGTACTTAGTGAATACCCTTAAGTTGTTTACTTTTTATTTTGTTTACATTTTTATTTTGGCCAACAAACAGTCAATAAAGATATCACATTACGAATTGCATTAATTGCAATGTGTTTATGCTACTGTGTTCGATTGGCCAGTTTCATGTCAATTTTAATTATTTTTTAAGTATGCAGACCATAGGTCAGCACTTTTATATTTATTAATTTAGTATAACTTATAATAATTAGATCAGCACTTTTTAGTTATTAATTTAGTATAAATACCACAATAAAACATTTAATAATGGTCAGATAGTAAACATTTGTCTTATTATTCTGATCCACCGTTCAAGTTACAAGTGCTTAAAAGGTAAAAAACTAAAAAGATTAATACAGTCCAAATTCATGTGTTTGGATTGAATCATATTAATCGAAATTTATAAACATAGATATATATATAAAAATTTCGGAACCTAAAAAATTATCATGCATTTAAGAAAACTTTTATAATTTTTTTTGTTACCATCATTCCAGTTAAAACAAATGGCCGATGCTGCTGGTATGCATTACTACGACGAAAATGATCTCAGACGTTTGGGTTATGATAAAACGCCTGATATTAAAATGATTATACCATTTTTGTACAGGGGTAAAGTTATTAATTGGATCGAAAGTAAGGCGAATTTCGGAGATATCAAGTCCCATAAATGGTATATACAACAACAATTAAGTAGTTATTGTAATAGGTAAGTATTTCGAATAAACCAATATTTAAAAAACATATATATATTTAAAATCGTTTCTTAACGTTATAGATTTGGAGCTGGTATTGTTATATATTGGTTTGGTTACCATGAAACAGCGGCAAAAATAGAAGATAATTCTGATGATATTATTGTGTTAGATAATTTTCCAAAGAAAGAGGAAATAGAGTTGTTAGATTTTAGCTAATCAAAATGAATGGTTCTATTGATGAAAACAGTATACCTGCACAAATAAAATATAAGATAATAAAAGTTTTTTTTTTAAGTTTTTTGAATGACTTGTAAACTTTTTTTTAAAAGTTTGCATAATTATATACGTATATTTTTAAGAAAAATACTCGGTACGTTTTTATAACATACAACTTCATTAAGTATTTAAGTTTAAAAGTTTTTTTTATTTATTTTGTTTTCAATTCATATGTTTAAAAATTTGTTTTATATACATATTTTATCAAATTAATAAACTCATATATTTGTTATAAAATTAAAAAAGATTTTAAGTTATGTATGTGATAACTTTTTTGGAGTTTTTTTTAATTACAATTTTATTATAATAACACACTACAACAAAAGAAGAAAAATTTGATGCACTTATCATTTCTAGTAGACTTTGGACGCAGATCACGAAATTTGATTGCAGCAAAGTTTAATTTTTTTATAAACTTTTTGCAAAAAAAAAAAAAAATTGGAAAAATAATATTATATTTTACAACATTCAAATGGGATGAACTGAGCCTTTTTTAATTTCATATATTACACATTTCAACAAGTGCTGTAATATTTCCAATACTTGTATTAAAAGTTAAATTTTTTCACGATTTCGTTTATACATTATATAAGAATCAACTTTTTAATTTGCTGCTTTAGAAATGACTACGGGTTGCTGTTTTTGTGAAGAAAATTCTGTTCTTTTATGTTCAAATTTCATAAAAAATTTACTGAAATTAACTTTTTTATATCTCGAAAATAAAGTCGGTGACCAATATTTAATATAAATCGTATTTTCCTAACAATACCAAAAAAAAATGTTTTTTTATTAAAGTGCAAAATCTTAATTTTTATACAATAGTAAACTCATACGAAACGAATTTAAATTTAAAATCATATTAAATTTGTATTTCAGATTTAGTTTTCTGAAAATTGTTATGTATGGAATGTGATTCTTTTGATAAAATGTTTAAAGTAGGAAGTAAACTAATATTATGAAAATTCGAATCCGCAAATTGGAAATATAAGAGAAGCTTTCACTATGATAGAAAGAATATTCTGTATCCTTCATCTAATCGAAACATGGTTTTCAAAGTCTATAATAAAAACCAAAATATAAAACAGTTATCCGTAGTTTCCACGATATATGATATAACAAGAAATTTTAAAGAAAAAATTGCGAAAATTTCAAAAGTTGAGCTACAAGGAATTTTTAAATTTGATATTCACATTCGTGATCTACATTCTAAAAACTATCAGAATTTATGGGTTCTTTTTTTTGTGTCTTACTGTGTTATCATTTTTATTAAACTGCATAAACTCTAACATAATCTACTTCTAATGATGGCTGAGACCAAGTTAAAAACCATGTACTTCTAATATTATAAAAATGCAACATAGCTTTTGGCGATGTATTTTGCCATGTTTTGTCTTTTAAATTATCGGGAAAATCACCATGTCCTCCGGCTGATAGTCCCAAGGTTATATAGAACTAAAAATAAATAAAAAAATGTTTAATAATAAATGCCGTTTTCATTTTTGACAGAAAAACTTTGGCTTTTTTTTGGCGCCTTTTATGGATAGTGATAAAAAATAAAAGCGGACAAATAAGGTATCAAATTAAAGGTATTTAAGAGACCTATTTATATGTGTACAAAATATGTTGAATCATGCCATAAATTTCATGAAATTTAACAAAATGACACATTTTGATGTTATATTAAAGAAGTTGTGCATGTTTTAAATACATTGGAACAGGTCTCTTTAATACCTTTTATTTGATACCTAATTTGTCCACTTTTACTTTTAATTACTATGTATTTTTGCATTTAAGACATTTTGTAAAAAATGCAATATTTTTTTGTTAGAAAAGTAAACGTCATAGGAGAACTACACAGCACAACAAACCGGCTTTCGGTGTGAAGTGTATGTCCTATGACCATGATTTGTTTGTGAAGTCTATCTTGATTTCCGATTCCTTTTTGTCAACCATTCGACCTAACACGAAACATATGGAGAACTACAGTTAAACGATACACAAAAAATAACTGCAAAAAAGATTTTAAACTGGACGATTATAAAACGAAATATAAAGTGTGGTTAAATTTTAAGGGCCGATGTTGAATGCGAACCACACCTAAACATCAAGTTTTTTTCTGCATTTTATTTGACATTTCTCAATTTCAGACTAACTCAATTTGAACCATCAAGCAACGCGTTAAAGTTATTCAGGCTTATTATGAAAATGGGCGTTTCGTAATTTTTTTTGCTCAGCATAATCGACCAAATGTGTCCACAATCGGGAGAATTGTGGGCAAATTTCAGCAAACCGAGTCTGAGAAAACACCTGTGCATGCTTGCCCAGTTCGTTCTGTGGAAAACATTGCTGTTGTTCGCGGCAGTGTGTCGTGAGGTCGGCCAAGCACTTACCGTGAGTGGTGTTCGCTATCACGAGATGATAACGAACTTATTGTGGCCAGGAATTGGGGATATGACCCTGGACGATATGTGGTTTCAACAGGACGGTGCCACTTGTCACACAGCTAACGAAACAATGGCTCTTTTGCGCGAAAAATTCAATGGCCGTGTTATCTCACGTGGTGGCGATGTCATTGGCCGCCAAGATCATGTGACTTGACACCGTTGGACTTCTTTCTTTGGGGTTATTTGAAAGAAAAGGTGTACGTCGATAAGCCAGCAACAATTCAAGAGCTAAAGGTTGAGATAATTCGGCACATTAATGGCATAGAACCTCAATTATGCCTCAGCGTCATCGAAAATTTGGACCATCGGATGGAGGTGTGACGCCGAGGCCGCGGCGGCCATTTGGCCGATATTTTGTTCCATACATAATTGAACCATACCATCTTATCATAATAAAAAGAAATGACAATAATTTCCTAAATAATTTATGTTTTATTCAAAATCAACATTGGCCCTTACAATTTAACCACACTTTATTAAGCTTTAATTTGCGATTAATTGCGACTACATGCTTTTAACAAAAATTTTGATAAAGCTGGTTTATGAAATAAACTGATTAAATACTACGTTTATACTAGTTTCCAATTATTCGACCCTGCCGGTTAATCGGTTAGGTCATTATTCAAAAAATGAAGAAAATTTATTAATAGGTTATTCGGGTCGATAAATCAGAATAATTGACAAATAATCGTTTAATGCAAAATAAAAAAAGAACACAAAGAGCTGCTTTTTGCTGAAATATCAAATTAAGTCTATTACATTGGTTTCTTAAGTGTTTGTTTAGGACAATTCAAAGCATCCTGAGATTTTTTAAAGTATCATACCTTATAATCTTGGGTTTTTTCAGAGGAATCTGACGACTCTTTAAAAGAAAATGTCAGACGTGTTCAGTGGAAGTAAACCCTCAAAAACGCAGTGAGTGGGACATTTTGTCGATAAAGTTTTGTCGAAATTCACAAAGTTTGATAGAACTGCCACTATTCCCAGACTCTTTCACTACCTGGTTTAAGCTTTAGAGTTAAAGGGGTTATCTATTAGAGAAGATATAAAAATCGCGCATATTTTTGACAAGTCCTCACCAATAAGAATAAGCGAATTCTTAAATATTTTTGACTAAACAACTTAATTCTACTGAAGTTCCTACTTCATCAAAATTTGTTAATAAATCAAATTAGAAACAAAATTCAATGTTATTTTTTAATTTTTATAAATTTCTTCATATAATTTTAAATGACTGTTTTCTTTAGAAAATACATTTTTCGAATTTAAAGCAGTTTTATATTACAGGTTGGTTGAAAAGTTCCTGCGCTCAAAATAAAAGAATACTGTTTTCGTTACGAAATATATTTTTTTATTCAATATAATCTCCTAGAAGCTTAATACACTTGTTCCAATGATCTTCCAATAATTTTATCCCATCCTTATAATGGTTTTCCGGAAGCTCTGCAAAATAACCGTCTACGGCTGCTATGTCCTCTTGATTCGACGAAAAATGCTTTCCAGGAAGGAATTGTATGAGATTTATGAAGAGATAGTAGTCACTGGGAGCCAAATCTGGTGAATACGGTGGATGTTCAAGTAATTCGTACTTTAATTATTTGAATTTAGCCATCGTCAAAACACTTTTGTGAGCAGGTGCATTGTCTTGATGAAAAATGATTTTTTTCTTCTTTAAAACAGATCTTTTCTCAAAATTCAGTTGATCCAAAAGGCTGCAGTAATATTCAGAGTTAATTGTTTTACCTTTCTCAAGATAATCAATCAACAAAATTTCTTTTGCATCCCAAAAAACTGATGCCATAACCTTCTTTGCTGATCGTTGTGACTTCACCTGCTTTGGAGCTGAACAACCACTGTAAACGTTCTTGTTTCAATTTAGGATCATGGTGGTAGATCCAAGTCTTATACATAGTCATAAAACGACGCAAGAAGTCGGTTTTATTCGGCTTGAAACGCTCCAAATTACGCTGAGAAATTTGTTTTCGATCCAGTTTTTGTTGAATTGTTAATGTGTGCGGCACTAACTTTCCAAACAGTTTTTTTCATACGTAATTCTTCATGTTTAATATGGAGTACTCGTTCGTCTGAGTTGCCTATTGCATTAGCAATTACACGCTTAGTCAAACTTGGATCTTCACTAACCATATTATCTACCTGCTCGATGATTTCTGCTGTGGTTGCAGTTTTTGGTCGTCCTTCGCGTGGATCGGCTGGTACGACCACGTTTAAATTCACCAGCGTTTTGAAGGTGAGGACTCCTTATACACTTCTAACAATTGTTCATAAATTTCCTTTGCTTTTAAACCCTTCAAAACAAAGAATCTAATGACTGCACGATATTCAATTTTTTCCATATTAAAAAAAAAACAAGTAAAAAAGGGCTAAATTCGGCTGTGCCGAATCTTTGAATACCCTCCACCAAAGGGGATGAAGATGATATACGTATATACTAAATTTTGCATGAACTGTAATATGAATATGTTTTGTCAATTTATGTAACGAACTTTTGTTATTTAGTTTTAGCAATGTTATTTACAGAGGTCTGCTCTGTTAGCGACTTTAACATTGTTCATTTTTACGTTAACTTAGTTATCATAGTATGTAAGACAATAAATGTAATCGAACAATAAGAAGACTTAATAACATTTTTACTTACTTAACAGAAAAAAAAAAAAAATACATACAGAAAAATTGTACAAATTTGTATGGAAAATTTAGAGGTACCTTCACATTTTCACTCATAACTTTTGAACCGCTTGACCGATTTTGCTCATTTTAAATACCAAACTGCTCGGGAGGATGTTTAATAATCTGGGTAAAAATAGGCACCCCCGCTTGCGTCTTCGCGTCGTGATCGTGATTTCAATAGACAGACAGACAGACGGACATCGCTAAATCGACTTAAAATTGCATAAGGATCACGAATATATATACTTTATGGGGTCTTAAACCTATATTTCGACATATTACAAACGGAATGACAAACTGATATATACCCTCACCATATATGGTGGAGGGTATAACAATGACACGTCAACTTCAAATGGCTTGTAAACAAAGAAAGAATTGACAGAATGACTTGCAACTTTGCATGTGTTCTCAGGACAGTTATACCAACTTGAGAAAAAAAAAGTTTGGAGCTAGCAGGAACTTTTCAACCAACCTGTATTATTATTTTATAACATAAGTAACGTCATAGTGCTTGTTAGGAAGATACCCAGTCACTTGTTTCACTGCTAAGGCAAAAAATATATATTTTAATAGGGTTTTTGTTAGAGCTCTGCTTAAAGGCTCTAGGTTTTCTAAAACTTCGCATTCTCATGCGATCTTTTGTCAGCTCGAAATACGGAGAATAAAAGCTCTATTTCATGACATGAAAATATATAATTTTATATTATTCAAAACTTATTTTTAAAAGGAATTAAAACAAAAATAAAAATTATCCATTATATTTCATAAAGCCTATATAACATTTGCTTTGATACAGTCGATTTAAAAAGAATTGTATTGTGTTTTCGTTGATGTTTTTCCTTATAATTTTACTGCCAAAGTTAAGAAAATTAGGAAATTTTAAGAAAAATAAATATTCATATTAAAAATTTAACCGGTAAATAGACCCAGGTCGAATAATTATTTGAGTTTTAAATTATTTGTTTCGACATTAACCGAAATAGAGGAATCGGTTAATCGATTAACCGAATTGGCAATACTAGTTTATACTGAACCCCGAAATGCGTAATTTCTTACTCTTGAAGTTTTTCATTTAAAATTTGCATGGAGCTTTAAATAGGACTATTAAAATAAGTTCGATTAGGATTTAAGCGAGGCTCTTAAATGAACTATATAACCAATTGTTGTTCGGGCTTTTTCGAGTTGTTAAATATGACTACAAATTTGGTATGCAAGGATGGCAATCGAAACGAATGTCGATTACGGGCTTCGTACTTGTATAATTTTTTTTTTCGGTTAAGGTTTTTTACGGCCCTTTGTTCCAACTTGGAACCATAGGAATCAATATACAATATATAAAGTTTTTGAACAAAATTTCCACGGTAACAGTTTTCAATTTAACCCGGTATTTTGGCGGTTACGGTATATATCCTTGTTCTTTATGTGAAAAAGTAGTTTAATAATTAATTTACTGGTTAATATACACGTGAAACTAGAAATCATATATTTCAAAATTGTGTGGTCAGTTTTTTAGTTTTTTATTTTCTGAAAGCACCTTTAAGTACTCAAAAGATGACAAATGGCCTTATGTTATGTTTTAAATATTTATAACCGTTCGATGATTCCAATACACTGAGAAAACAATCATAGTTAAATCAATTATTATATCATATTTAATTTAACATCTTAATTATTTATGAGCATTTTTAAAATAAATACGATTCTTATTAATATAACTTTGTTTCTGATTAAAATAAAGCTGTTCGTATTTAAATTAATATGTCAACATTTTAGCTTTTGTTTTAGCATTTTAAAAATGTGTAAAATCATATTTAAATTAATAACAAAGCCAACTAAGTTCGGTTTATTTTATTTAATTAAATGTTATTTCTAGTTAATTCTTAAAATATTTTTTTTTTCGGGTGCATGCGTATCAAAGGAAAGAAGAGATTCCTCAAGACAAATTTTTGTTTTGAACTGTCAATACAAAATTATATCTTAAATATACTTTTGAAAAATTTGATATTTAATATTCTTAATTTTTATTGGAATCACAAAATATCCAGTAAAAAGATAAAATCCAAAAACAAGTTGCAGGTAATCGTATACTGCATTATGGACTTTGATCTATTAAAAATAGGTTCTTTTCCTTTAAACTAGAACAGGTTGCTTTAGAATCGATTCTAATTAAATCCGAAACTAAGTTCGGATTTTTTCTAATTAGACAGCCAATAAGCAGGACAGCGACTTTATGCAAAAACATGTCTGTAATTCAAATCCCAAAAACGATTTTCACCAAATAGTTATCAGAATCAAAGAATTTGCAACAAAATGGCACGGATTTGTTGTTGCATATTTTTTGTTATTAATGCATTTTTGGCTTTTCAGTGCATATTTGATGATTTTTAATACATATTTTGTCATATTTTTAATTTTATTGCATATTTTCTTTAAATTAAAATTATGTTTAAATTAAAAATAAATTGAGGAAAAAATTTGTAAACCTTTATATAGCACATACTAAAAGAAGAAGCGTAATGCAGTATTATACTTATAAAATGACATTGAATTTAATTTATAAATAAACGCTCTAGAATATAAAATATGAGGTCTGTACGATGTAATTTTGGATAAAGTCTGGTAAAATGAGAGCAAGCAAAAAATTCTCTCACAAAACCATAAAAAAGTCCAAAATACTGCGAACGCACAAAACCACATTTCATACCCAAAAATAAACGTCAAATTTATTCATATTAAATAATAAATATATTTGAAATGGCAAATATCTATTTACATTTTTAAATGTATTTTTCATTATTAAGAAGGAAAAGTTCTTTATAGTAAATTTTAATTTAACTTTAATTTTTTTCAAAAATGCAAAACAGCTTATTTATAAGCAACAGCTGATGATTTGAAAAATTTACCATTTTACCCAACCAAAAAGTACGGGTAAGTTCTGGTAAAATGAGAAACACAATTACTCTCTCATGAACGCTCTCATTTACCCAATTTTTGTTACAAGAAACGCTTTCTGGTAAGATTGGGTTCCCGCGGGCACCCGCGGTAACATACGTCAAACACACCTATGATTTAAAAATTTTAAGTCATTTTTTTTGTGGATATATTTGCATTTATAAAGCATATTATTGTGCATTTTTATTTCGAAGTATGTTATTTAGACAGTAACTTTAATAAACCGCATAAGGCCCCAATGGCTCGGTAATGTAATTAAAAATTCATACAAAAAATTCGCTGCCCTGCTAATGAGATACAATTTATTCCACGAAGTAGTGAATACAATTGTGTCTACGTGAAAAAAATTAGCTCAAATTACGGTAAATTGTATACAATTTAACACGAATTTTGACAAGACATTATTGCAAAAAGTATTTAACCTTTTAGATTATTGTAATAATATAATTAATATTTAAGGTATACCCGATAATAATGTGAGAACCTAGAAATCTCACGATAAATTGATGTTTTTAAAACTTCACCTTTTAGAGAAATCATCAACTGAAATTTAGATTTTCTATTTAAAATATATAGTTTGTAATTAAATTTTTTTATTTGACATTCGGAAACTATCAATTAAATTATTATTTGAAAATCAGAAAATATTAATTATAATTCTTATAATTTTTTTTAAAAAGCTTAAAAATTACAGAATAAAAATTAAAAGCTAAGATTTCCTTAAAATTAAATATTATTTTTTTTTAAATCTTGATAATTCACGGAAATTAGAAATTAGAGAACAAATTAAAATTTTAATTTTGAAAAAATCTGGGTCCATTGAAGAATTTTGCTGCTCTTTTGCGCAACACTGTACATCAGGGATGGAAAACATGGTACAATTGTACTTTTTCTGGTATATTTTTACCTTGGTTGGTACCGTGGTACTACCGCGGCTCATTTAGTGCAATTTGAAGTTTTTTAAAATTTTCAACTTATAACGATAAAACAACATAACATAAATCGACTTTTTTTAAAAGCAACTTCAAATTAAAAACCTGTTTTTATTTATTTAGCTAATACAGTAAAAAATAAAGTCAGTTTTAAGTTGATCCGGCTCTAAATTGGTGTCACATCAAATGTACCAAATGTTTGCATACACATTGTACTAAAATATTCGGAAGTGGCAACATTGAAAAGCTGATTTTAAATAACCTCTCAAAACCAAAAAAGTGTATTATTGTTAAAAAGCTATTAAATGCCTTTAAATTTTTAATAGCAAATCCTGAAAAGGTTAAATAAATTTTGTTTCACTCCGTCAATTTAAATTTTTTTAAGTCTTCTTAGTGTCTAACCAAATCTGACTCAATACGATAAAATTGCTTAAAAAAAAGCGAAAAAAAAATTTGGTACCGTGAGGATCGAAAATGTACAATTTGTTTGTCTGGTTGGTACAATAACAGAAAACTTATTTTCCATCCCTGCTGTACGTAGATTTACACAGAGAAAGAACTCATAGTTCAATTATTCTATTTAAATTAACATCGCAGTTTTTTAACAATAAACTTATTTTAATTTAAGTTAATATGTCAACATTTAGGTTTATGAGCCAATTTAGACGGTGACTTTGTTGCATGCAATTATTTCGTGCAATTTTTGTTTGTTGGCGAACGGGGTAGAGAAGCATGTTTCTGTTATTTCTCTTTCACACTCATATGTATTCTTTTTTTGTTGCTTTATTTACATTCAGTTTTGTGCAATTAAAATCACCATATAAATAGACATAACTTTGGAAGCAACTTTGAAAAGTGAATTAAGAAAATTGCACGCAATCAATTGCATTGTATAAATTGGCTCTATGTCTTCACATTTTTTTTTTTTTTCTTTTTGAAAAATGTGAAGACAGAGCCAATTTATACGATGCAATTGATTGCGTGCAATTTTTTTAATTCCCTTTTTAAAGTTGCTTTCAAAGTTGTGTCTATTTATATGGTGATATTTGAATTAAAAAGAAAATAATTAATTTTATTTCAGAGCCGATTTTAAAATATTTTGATTTTAAATTATTTTTGCTGTGTACTATATGTGATTTCTAGTTTAACGTATATACCGACTTTTTTAGGTCCAAAAATAAAAAGAAATACTTTAAACAACTAAACCAGCAAAACATTGGTAATGGATGCGATATACTCTGGCATTACCTTGTAATGCTAGCCCCTTTCTTTTTACATTATTTGCAAGCATGAAGTAATGAGTTACCGATCATTGATAACATATTGCATGTTTTATAAATGTAAAGCAATAACTGAAATATTTTTGAAAATCTGTTTTTAAACCCATTCCGTTTTTTTTTTTTTGTAAGCTAAATTAATATTTGATTGCTTTGAAAATAAATGAATAGATTTATTTTCAAAGCAATCAAATATTAAATCAGCAATCAAATATTAAATCAGTGGGTACAGTTTTCGGCTAGCAACCAGAGTTCCCTGGTTCGATTCCCATCATGATATATTAAATAACGTTTGAAATAATTGTAATAATTTTTTTTTTATAAAATTTAGTTTATCACCTCTACAGTAATGGGTCCGTACATTACTTTGAGGCCCATCGCCTGTAAAATTCATCACTGAGGTAAGATGTAAAGTAATGCATAGGTCCCTGTGGCTATAACATACATTACTTTACAAATTATTTGGCTGGCTAACATGTATTATTTTTTTGCTAGTTATTTTCTCAAGCATCTATCAAAAAGTTGTTTTCAATTTCTTTATAGTAAAAAATAACTTTAATTTACGTTAAAAAAAAAACTTTTTAGCTGATATAAAGTAATAGCGAAACTCATGTACTCTCGGCTAAGGAAATGCAAATAGCAGCACCTTTCTTGTTCTTGTATTTATCGCATCGCCAAAGATTTCTCAAAAAATATGTAATAAACAAGCTGCTTCTGTTCTGCTTTCTATAGGGTGAGTCACATATTATTCTAAAGAATATAATATTGTATTCATATTATTTTTCTAATTAATAAGGTATTTTACAAATGTGAGTGTGTCCACAGCTATAAAAGTTAAAAGCTCTTAAAAATTTTCCACTATTAAGCCACCCTGTTTAAAGTAAGGTGACCATGCACTTCTCAATGCCAAAACTTTTCGCATCAGATACAAGCACGGGATGCATGCTAAGCTTATTTGAATCGTAAACAAATTTCGATCGTGAATACCCTCAATATCTTACCATTTGATCTAATGGTGCATTGTTTTCTCCTCTATTCCATACAGCTTCGTTCATAGATTTTTTAAACGTTGCTTTAATTCTACCATACTCATAACCATCTACGGCCAATATCAACAGATCGGGTGTCCAAGTTAATGAATATAAATGAAAATTATCACCAAAATGTTCCTGACGACCATTTACTTGCGATACCGTAACATCGGACATAAATAGGTGTCTTAGATTTGGATCTTTTGTTAAAATAACACCTCCAAATAAATGTTCACCATCTATGTTTTTGTTTTGCCACTGCAAATGTCGATTGCCACGAACATACGCAATGCGCATTTCACCAGATTTATAGTAATCACCATACAATTTGGCAGAAGGTTCTAAAGATAATACTAGAAATTAAAAATTTATTTATTTTGCATTGCCAGTCTCCAATGGGTAATTTAGCTCTGACTTCAACTCGACCATATTTAAAATTAAAATAATTTTTTGTATTTATACGAGCCGTTATAATGGGTGGCAAATATAAATTTCCTTTTGGCTCTAAACGACATTCATTATCAATATCAAAACTGGTACATCTAGAAATAATGATCGTATTATATACATATGTATGTATATCGTATTTAATAGTCTTTATGTTAACTAAGTTACCTTTCTCCTAAGTCAATGCTATCTTTCTTTATATTTCTCTCATTCAAATTGGCATTAATTTTAAGTAGACCCCCTTCAATGCCAAATGTACCATTGTATAATACAAATTCAGCATCATTGGAAGTCGGTGGTATGAGTACTTCATTTGTCCAATATTGTTCATTAAATATATTAAAATTATCTTCAAATATTAAATCACCCTTACAAAAATTACCACCAGGCTTTTGAAGTTCGGTAATACTAGAATAACATATTTTAGTTGCATCAATCGGTTTATTGATGGTAGACGATTTCTCGGTTACCGTTTCCGTTGTTGTGGTTGTAGGGGTAGTAGTGGTGATTACAAAATTTGTATTACCACTTCTGAATGCCCCCACTGATATGGGATCTTTCATATCACGAAATACTAAACGATTATGCTGTACAGCCAACCATATATAAATAATATCTGAATCTTTTAAATTTCTATTAAACTCATATGACCATCGTTGATTCTGTGGCATATTAACTGAACCAGTTAGCTGACCAGACTCAAACGAACGAAATTCTTTGTTAATATTAACATTGAAAACCACCCATTTGATATCAGGATCATCTAGAATTTACGTAAATGTTAATTTTTAATTATAAAATATTTAACATTAAAAATTTTACTTACTTGGTATGGAAAGACGAAATGTATTATCTAATAATTCCAATTTAATTGGTTTTATAGTGTAACTATAATATAATCCAGTTAGATTTATAATCAGTAACCAATATAAGTATATTTTAGACATTTTTTGACTGAATGTTTTTTTTTTTTTTTTGTTAAGAATTTCTTGAAAAAAAAAACAACTACACAACCTTTAAGTTGGTTTGTTAACTTTAAACTAAGAGATTTGTGCATAAATAGGAAATACCATATTTATAATTTGTATCTCATCAGATTGTGCTTGTGAAACAGATAATTCGCTCTTTTAAGCTTTCAGTGAATTTAAGTCAAAACGACTTTTAAATACCCTATTATATCGGCAATGATCTTTATAAGTCCTCAACTAAAGTACTTGCATATGATAGTTAAACCTCCGCTAGGTTTTGCTCCACCTCATCTAAGTTTTTTTTTTAGCGATAGACAAACTTTAAAATCTATACTTCAAAAAAATTCTACATAACAGTTGTTTTGTTGCAATGAGCAGCTGTTTATTATTAAAAAAAAATTTAAATATCATAATTCTTTTTTAATTCTTGTTTATACCAGTACGTTCAAATTCCATACAAATTTTAAATCAAAAACTTGAAAAATACGAAAATCCTTATTTTGTGGTTCAGTACGATTGTAGAATTAATTTATATTTATTATTAACAAGTAGAGACTGAAACCGAACCCGAACCCAAACGTTTTTAGGTTCACTGTTTATAAAAATTTTGAACCCGAATCCGCTGAACCCAAAATTTTGATTACGATGTTAATTGTGAGTCACAGCTTAACGTCAAGTTTTTTGCCTAACTTAATTTGCCATTTCTTTGTTTTAGTGTTTGACAAATTCAATCATGGAGAGGTACACAAATGAACAGCGTGTTAAGATTGTTGAAGCTTTTTACGAAAATGGGCGTTCAAATCAAAATGCCTTTCGTGCACTTCGTGATTTTTTTGGTCAGCATAATCGACCAAATTTGTCCACAATCCGCAGAATTGTGGACAAATTTCAGCAAACTGGCTCTGTAGTAAATGTGAAAAGACCTATGCATGCTCGCCCAGTTCGTACTGCGGAAATTATTGCTGTTGTTCGCGATAGTGTGGCAGAAGAGCCGTCAACCTTGACTCGTCGTTGGTGTTTGCTATCGCGAGATAATAATGTGGCCAGAAATTGACAATATGGACCTGGAAGATATGTGGTTCCAACAGGATGTTGCCACTTGCGAAACATCAAACGAAACAATGGCTCTTTTGCGCGAGAATTTTAATTTCCAAGTTATCTCACGTCGTGGCGATTGACCGCCACGATCATGTGATTTGACACCGTTGGACTTATTTCTTTGGGGATATTTCAAAGAAAAAGTCTACGTCAATAAGCCAGGAAAAATTCAAGAGCTAAAGGATGAGACAATTCGGCACATTAAAAACATTGAACCTCAATTATGTCTCGAAGTCATTGAAAATATGAATCATCGGATAGAGGTATACCACCGAAGCCGTGACGAGAATTTAGCCAATATTTTTGGTTTCACATATAATTGTCATAGATCCTTCTGTCACAATAAAAAAACATTCAGATAATTATTTTAAAACTTTTTGTTTGATTAACAATTAACATTGTGCATTATAATTGGACCACGCTTTATTTGCAAAAAAAAATTGCAAACAACAAAAATATCTTCTTTAGCTAAAAAGCTGAACTTAAAAAAATCCATACTAGACTGTTAAACTAGATGGAGTGCCAGTTATGACATGGTTCAAGACTTATTAAAATACAGAAGTTTTTGTTCGGAATTACTGGATGCTGCATTAACTCTAATTGATAATATTAAGAATATTTGTGAAGAATTCGTAGAAGTTTTTGCACCCGTTAAAAAAAATTAACGCTGAAACTACAAGAAGAACAGATGACTTTATGCGACTGGCTTAGTTTTAAATTAGAGCTAAAGAGAAAACCACTTTATCATATCATTATTCATCCACTTTTGATTGCAACATTAAAGTTAATGCTAAGTCCAGAAGATGTTAAATGCTGAAAAACAAAAACATATTTTACAAACAATTAAAATTTACAAAAATTTGCAAATGGAAAGAGAAGAAGAGAATTTTATGAGAGAATCAACATCTTGTTCTTCAGAAGATGATTAAGATATGCTCGAACAAGTTCTTAAAAAGAAGGAACGATTTTCTAAATTAAATTCTTCAAAAGAGAGTTTTTCAGCCTTAAAATTTAATTTGTAGCAACAGAGAACAAATTTAAAAGAAGAAAACTTAAAAAATATATTACATAATTATAAAATTAAACGAAAATTTCTTTGAAAAATAAACAAATTTTCTATTAATAAAACATTTTAACTTTTTTTAAATGTTGAACCCGAACCCAGAGCCGAACCCGAACACGAACTTTTTATTTCGATTAACTTGAACCTGAACCATTTTTTTCAGGTTCCAGTCCCTGTTAACAAGTTATTATTTTTTTTAATATAAAAAGGCTTAAATTAATAAATAAAAAATATTTTAAGAAGTAAATAGTCGAACTCGAAACCCATAATAATTATAAAATCATTACTTTTACAGTACATTGATTAGTGTACCGCTGGCAATTTCTGACTGGGCAGTTCTGAAAAAACACTTGTTGCCATAGTGATGTCTAAGTATATTCTTTGCCAAGTACTTTTGTTTATAATACACTGAAAATTTTGTAAGGGCAACTGCTTTTTGCAAATGTTTGTAATTCCTGGAATACTCAGTGTTTGGTCAGTACTTGGTTTTTTGTACCACTGCACTATGGGGAATTTATAAGGAATTGTTGGCCAAAATGTCAAATATAAAGTAAACTATTTAACAGTAGGCTGGCACATTTTTTTTCACCAAACCATTTCACCGCGTAAGCGTCAAAAATAAAATTTTATTTTTTTTTAAATTAAATTCAAAAGAAAAAACTTAAATTTAATATAAAAATAGTTTAAAAACTATTGTAAAATCTGTTAAAATTTATTTCAATTAGCAATAGATCAACTGAATATATTATGCACTATTTAAAATTGTGTATATTTTACTAATATTTTAAATTTGGGACCGAAATGCAAAACCGGTATTTAAAAATAATAATATCGATTAAAAAACTTGATAATCTCCCCTTTGCGAACACAGAATTTATAGTAAAATGGATCTAAAATGGTTGTAAATAAACAAATCTAAATAGATGCTACCAAAATTTTAGAATCAATGAATTTATTTGCCGATTTCACAAAATCAATTTATGTTTGTAGAAACTTTTCAAAGAGAATTCTGATCCTAGAGATATCAATATTACACGTACGTCAAATTTATTTGTTTTTATTTAGAAAATAATAAAAAATAAGCTTATACGAAATATATTAAAATCCCCTTTTCCATCATTAGCCCTTTTATAAATTGATATTTTTTTGTTTTATACTCTTAAGCTTTTTTTTCATTATCAAATTTACATATTTGAGTACTAATTTTTTTTTTCTAAAACAAGTTTTGAGTTTCCTGCACACTTCTTGAGCATGAGGTTCAGTTTGTACTACAGTATTAAGTTTGCATCACATTTTGTTTCAGTCTCAGTTTTCAGCTCTTGTCTTTGAGACACTTACAGCTAGAAACGTTATTCGCAACATTTAGTTAATTTTTTTTTATTTATTGAGTGCAAAAATAGATAATGTTAAGTTATTTTATAATTTTAATTTTTGGGATTATTTTAAATTTTTGCTTATGTTATGTTATACCAAACGTCAAATTCGATTTATTAAAAAATGGCTTTACATTAAGGATACCAGGTAAGTTTAAAAGCTAGAATTACTTAAACGTAACGTGACAAATCAGCTGATTCAATTTTTGTTTATATATGTGCCGTTTTCGCATAATCGCTTAAGTCGACTTAAGCGCATATTGATATTATTGTTTATTAATGATCCCCTCATTTAGACGAATTCATACTTCTAACTCTCATTTCAAAATTTCATTTATTTCGAAAGTTATATTTTTTTAACGGCATAGAATTTCTTTAAAAAATAGAAATCTTTTTATCTGAAAATATTAATAGAAGTATGAAATTGTTTTTAGAAAATATTGTGGGACAATTCCCATCAACCGCAATCCTAATTCAGAAAAAATAAAATAAAAAATAAGTTTTTCTATCCCTCATACATATCGCGACGGCGAGGTAAAGAAACATAAAAGGGCTGTGAAATAAAAATATTCCACAAGTTTGCCAGATCTTCATCAGATGTCGAGCAACAACTCTTCGCAGATTGAACATCTCGCGCAATTATACTGCTGACATATTTCAAGCCCTTTATCTTTCACCACCTTTCATCTCTTTTCTATTCCCTTTCCCAAGAAAGCAACACATTATTTAGTAGGAAGAATTTCCTGGGTGATGCTTTCCTATAAAACAAAAACATTGCAAAATAGCTTTAAGCCATTTAGAGGTGTTGTTTTTTTTTTTGTTTTGTCTCGTGCAGTTTTCTCCCGCGTGTAAAGTGCCTTTAAGACCCACATGGTAGTACGAATCTCGCTCTAAGCGAGTATGGAATTCAGATCCGAATGATTTGCGAACCTGTGAAGCGATAAAAAATTACTCTTTACTCATTTGAAAACAATGATAACAGTTTTTACCACTTCGAAGTGATAAAAGTGGAACGATAAAATGTTATAATGCAACACTGTTTGTAGAAAAAGTGTTGACAACTTAACGTTTTAAAATTTAAGCTATTCATAATATGGAATGCTTTAAGATTAAGATAAAACGTTACAAAAAATAAATACATATATACGAGTAATATGAAAAAATTTACTGTGAATTTAGCTTTAAAGTTAAAAAGGTTATCATCCAAAATTAGCAATTAATACATTTACATATGTATATACTACATACATAAATTTTAAATACTTTGTCAATTATTAAAATAAAAACTTGTGTATATTTGCCTATTTTTACAGATGAATCAGGTATTAAACTAATTTACTACGCTATTAAAATTAACGATAAATGTCCAACAATTATGGATATGTTATTCGAGCCACAAAACGAATGGATTACTACACAATTAGATACCATTTTGCAACCAAAGGATAAATTTAATATATTAATATTAGTTAACCACTTAGGAAAAGCTTACAAGTCACACCAATTTTTAGTAGTAGGTGAAAATCATACAGGTACGAAAATAATAAATCCTGCCTCGAAAACTTCAACAAAATGTGGAAATGCTGTAGTAAAAATGAACTGCAAGGAAGCACAGACAATTGTTTTAGGAATGACAGATCTATGCGAAGGACAACTTGTTTTTGAAGAAAACTTTGTTAAAGCAGAATTGGATGCTAACAAATGGTCTTATGATATTAGACATCGTTTAATTGGAAAGGAAAATAAAGAATTTGTATTATTTGATAATAGTAGAGAAAATCTTTTTATTAGAGATGGTTATTTAAATATTAAACCAACATTTACACAAGAAAATATGAAAGATGCTAAAATCGATTTTGGCTCAAGATGTACTCCGGTTTGGAGAAGAAATAATGATTGTAAACTAATGCCACGACCACCGTATGTATATGTGCCTCCAGTAAATTCATCACAAATTCGTACATATAATGCATTTGAATTTCAATATGGCCGTATAGAGGTTAAAGCTAAATTACCAAAAGGCGATTGGATTTTACCATGTAAGCATTTAGGAAATTCATACATTTAATATATAAAATACTATTCTTTTAGATATTATGTTAGAACATTTTGATAATTTGGATGTTGAAAAACAAATTCGTATTGCTTTTGTTCGTGGCAATGAAGAATTGATGACTACCGATGGAACGGATGTAAGTGGCAAGGTTTTATATGCTGGCATCGTTAGTGATACAGAAAATTATAAATTTGATTTTCACCGAAAATCTTTGACAGAACATTATGGTAATGGTTATCATATTTATACCTTGATTTAGAAAAACAATGAAATAACGATGATTGTAGATGGTTTTGAATATGGAACGATTCAAAATAATTTAGATGAATTTAATAAATTGGTAAGTTATAAATTATAATAGAGATAACTTATTTATTAAAGGACCATGCCAAAATGTTTTATGTTATATGCTCTTAAATTTTTAAAATATAATAACTGTATCGTTTGGAAAGCATACATTTTGATGACTGCAAATTTTTTGCCGTGAAAGAAAAAAAAATTTTTTTTTTGTATTTTTAAAAAGAAATACGGCAAAGTTTACTTTTTTGGGCATCCCTCAAACAAATAAAATATATTACCCCCTCTGGAAAGAAAAAAGAATTTTTTTTCTCATATGGTGTTAAGGGGGCCGAGCTCCGAATTATCGCCTCTATTTCGGTTAATGTCGAAAAAAATAATTTGAAACTCAAATATTTATTTGACCCAAATAATCGATTAAAATAGGTCGACTAACCGGTTAAATTTTAAATATGAATTTTTCTGTTATTTTTCTTTATACCCCAGCAAAATTTTGGTAATGGGTGCGATATTCTCATGCGTTACCTTGTAATGATAGCTCGTTACCTTTTCCATTATTTGCAATCATAAAGTAATAAGTTACTGATTATTGATTACGTAATATATGATTTATAAATGTAAAGTAATAATTGAAATATTTTTGAAAATCTATTTTTAGATACATTACTTTGTTTTTTTTTTTTGTAAGCAAAAGGGTAATGTATCTTTGCTTTGACTACACTTGCGAAAAAACGAAGCGCAACAATTTATTTAAGTTTAAAGCAATCAAATACGATTCCCATTATAACCACATTATTTTTAATGACGTTTAAAATATTTATTTATTTATTTATTTATCTAATCAATGTTACACAAAAACCGAGCCCAGAGGGCCATATATGGTTTAAAAATACAACTCAAAACATACTACTTAACAAACAATTAGAAGAATATACATATATAATAATTATCTAAAAATATATTAAGTACATAAAAAAAAATAATTTTAAATCCAAAATAAAATGGCAATTGAAATAATTTAAATGTAAAAAAAGCTAAAGGGTACCGGGTAGAAATTTAAACAATAATATAAACAATCTCAATATTATTTGTGGTCTAAGCCATAATAAAAGAGTCCAAGAAATAAACTTACATCTCATTCCGCTGAATGTGCTTCAAAAATTTATGTTTGTAAGTAGAACTAGAAAACTCAAAGGATTTTAGATTTTCTGGTAATGTATTGAAAATTCGTGCAACTCTTACATGAAAATTTCTTTTTACTAGGGAATAATTTTTAATAATTTTTTTTAATAAAAATTCCTCTTTTTTAAAAATCTATTTTTAGATACATTACTTTTTCCATTCTCGTAACCATATAAGTAACGTCCTACATTATCACCTCTAAAGTAATGGGTATATACATTACTTTGATGCTCATCGTCTGAAAAAACTCATCAGTGAAGTAAGGTGTAAAAGTAACTTTGGCAAGAAAATCGCAGAAAAAAAAAACATCAACTAAAATAAATTCAAATTCTTTTCAAATCGACTGAATCAGCGAAAATGTTATATAGGCTTAAGGAAATATGATAGACAATATTTATTTTTGTTTTCAATTCCTTTAAAAAATAAATTTTAAATAATATAAAATTATATTTTCATGTCCAAAAAATTGAAATAGAGCTTTCAACGTCCGTATTACATGTATTTCGAGCTGAAAAAATATCTCATCAGAACGTGAAGTTTTATAAAAGCTAATGTCTCTAGACAGAGCTTTAACAAAACTTCTATTAAAATATATACTTTTCTCCTTAGCAATGAAACACGTGACTATGTAGGTCTATTCCTAACAAGCACTATGACCTTACTTTATTTTCATCTAAAATACTATGAAAAATTTTTAAAAACTAAAAAATAACATGGATACACTACGTTTTTAAGGGTTTACTACTTCCAATACGTCTGACATTTTCTTTTTAAAGATTCCTCTGAAAAAAAAAAAACCCAAGATTATAAGGCATGATTCTTTAAAAAATCCCAAGATGCTTTCAATTGTCCTTAACAAACACTTAAGAAACCAATGTAATAGATTTAACCTATTTCAGCAAAAAGCAGTTCTTTGTCTTCTTATTGTTGAAAGAAATACATTTATTTTGCATTAAACAATTAATCGACTGTTCGCCAATTTTTCCGATTAATCGACCCGAATAACCGATTAATCAATTTTCTTCATTTTTCGAATAATGACATAACCGATTAACCAGCAGGGTCGAATAACTGGAAACACTACTATATAATAAACTATTTTATTTAAAGTACTGACACTCCATTGAATAGTTTTAATTTACACTCAGAAAAAAAGTTAGTAGAAAAATTTGTAAACCGTGTTATTTCTAATTAAAACTTACACCTACAAACTTAAATTGCCTTAAAATGTTACATACATAGATTAAAAAAGGAATCGGAAGTGTATATACCGACTTATGTCGGAAAATAGGACATCCACTTAAAATAGCACTAAAAAGTATTTTTAGTTCTAAAAATCAGCCCTAAATACAATAAAAATTTGACCTTTAAAGTAAAAAAAATATTGACTAAAATATTTTTCAAAACAGAAATTACCAAATAAAAACAAAATTATTAATTCGTTTATGTTTTAAAAATTTTTAAGATTTTTAAGCCTTTGGTTTTGTTTTTAATTTTGTATAAAATATTTTTTTCAAAAAATAAAAAAAATAAAAAAAATTTGATGCTCGATAAAAAAAATAAATTTAAAATTTTGAACTAATACTCGCAATATTTAGTAATTTTTTTTTGCTGATTGTAGCAAACCGTTTACAAAAAGTTTACTTAGATTTAGTAGCGGCTACTTATTTTTCTACTAATTTCATTGTACTACACGTTAGCAGACATCTGGGCTCAAATTAGCAAATTTTCCCGTAATAACAACAAAATTTTCAGTTGCCATTACAGGCTTTTTTTTGGTTAGTGTATGTAAGGGAAAAATACTAAAATTCAACCTTATACCAACGTGGGCAAACACATTTGGCCAAGCGTATGTTGGTGTTATCACTTCAACGCTGTGCTATTATTGTAAAAGTTAAAAATTCCCACATTCACGCAGAGAAAAAACATGGTTGCAATATGATCACTGCTAATATATTGTGCTTGCTGCAATCAGGTATGGTTGTCACAACCATGTTATTGGTTTTCTAATCATCAACATGGTCGCTACCATCATTGTTATAGTAAATATTTTACTATTTTATGATTGACACATTCTATTTCATAACATGATTGGCTGTAACCATACTGTGGTAACAAAAACTCTGACTATGACCAAAATATAATAATTATGCAACCACAAAATGCTGGCAACAATCAATAAATAATTATACATCAAATAAAATGTGACTGACATTTACAGTCATAATATTGTCTTGTTTTCATAAAACCCAAAATTTTATCAGTTAAGTCAGTTTGTTTATGTCTTAAATAATAATCATATATTGTTTAATGCTGGGATTTTATATTAATTATAAATTTATTAATTATTAATATGCCGTAATATGATATTGTATATTAATAATCATAATATAATTAGAAGGATCATATATATATTATTGTAGGGATCATATAATGATAATAAAGGAGTCATAATATAGTTGTGGGGACCATAATATGATAACATTTTGAGCATACTATGGTTACATGCGATCATATTATAATAAATTCAAGATCATAATATGCTTATTTAGAATCATAATATGGTAACTTTTGAATCATAATATAACTGTAGGGATCATATTATGGTAACAATATTATGGTACGACTATGGTTGTCACAAGCATAAACCCAAAAATATATGATGCTCTTCGAATATGATTGTCCTAACCATGTTTTTTCTCTGCGTGTTGTCGTACTGTGCCATTCATATTTTTCTACCTGGGTATCTAAGTGTCACGGAGCAAAACAAATCGGTAAAATTACGAGAATTATATCGATAAAATTAACTGCAATTGAAAACATATAGTGGAGGGTATAAAATGCTATTAAAAACGTATACACTGCTAATACATTTAAAATTAACGGATACTGCAGTAATTTTAACTTAACGAGCAGTTAAAAATAACTACAACATTTGTTAATTTTTAAATTAATTGCAGTGTACACTTTTTCAACTGAAATTGCAGTTCATTTTACCGATGTAATTTTTTGAGCGTACGAGGACACAATTTTGAAATTACACCTTGCAATTCCGCATTTAGAGAGACGCCAGATCCGAAAGTTGAAGGTTGGGCCTTAAGACTTCAATTTCATTAAATTTTAACAATTTAAGTATACAATAAATGTTCGAGAAGGGTTGGATATTTTCACTTGCATTTACAGCAAAATGGGAAAAAATAAGAATGTCTTTTAATATCAGCTGATTACTAATTTGACAGTTCATACGATAAGTAAATTTAATTTTTACTTAATAAATCATTTTGAGAAAAGCTTTTATCAGCTTTCATCAGCTTTTTCGTTTAACGACTTTAAATTGCAGTTGTAAGTTAAATAAGAGATATTTGCAATTAATCCTTTTAGGCATGAATAATGTTCATGAAGGTTGTAGCTATCCAGCAAATGTATTCCATTCGGCTAGTGTACAATAACTTTTTCAGTGAATTCTCCACGCTTATAAAATATAATAATTTTTATTTGAGAAAAAAAAATATCTTGAACCAAACAGAAACACATCACACATAAAACTAAATTATTTCGGCTTCAAAACCAAAAATAGTCAAAAACTACAAAAACTTAGTAATTTTATAAAATTTCTAGTTTTTGATTCAAAATTACCCAATTCATACTACAACCAATAATTAATAGTTTTTGAAAACTTCTTGTATTTTTACTTGTCAAATAGCAGAAACAAGTAAAAAAAAACTAAAAGTTTTTAAAAAACTACTACACTCAGAAAAAAAGTTAGTAGAATAATTTGTAAATTACAGAATTTTTACAGAATATTTACAAATTTTTGTTGCTAATTTTAGAAATCATTTTACAAATATTACTGATTTTAAAAAAGTGGATATTGAAGGAAATGTTATTTCTAATTAAAACTTACACCTACAAACTTAAACTTCCTTAAAATGTTACATGTATTAAAAAAGGGATCGGAAGTGAAGATACCGACTAATGTCTAAAAAGAGGACAACCATTTAAAGTAGCACTAAAAAGGTTTTTTAGTTCTAAAAATCCGCCCTAAAAACAATTAAAATTTAACCTTAAAAGTAAAAAAAAAAATTGACCAAAATATTTTTTAAAACAGAAATTACCAAATTAAAACAAAATGATTAATTCGTTTTTTAAAAAATATAATCAAAATTTTTGATGCTCGATAAGAAAAATAAATTCAAAGCTTTTTACTAATATTAATAATATTTAGAATTTTTTTTTTTGCTGATTTTAGCAAACAGATTTTTAACTCTACTTTACAAACAGTCTACTAAAATTCAGTAGCGGCGACTAATTTTTCTACTAATTTCATTGTAATACACGTCAGCAGACATGTGTTGCTAAGATTAGCAAAAAATACCGCTGGGCTCAAATTAGCAGAATTTCCCGTAATAACAGCAAAAATTTTCAGTTGCCATTACAGACTTTTTTTGGTAAGTGTATGTACAGGGTGGCGCAAAAATAACCTTCCGATGTTTTTTGGCTGTAATTTAAAAAAAAAATTAAAAACTTTGATTCTTCTTGTGGATTATTTTTATTTGGTCTTTTAATTTTTTTTACATCAAGTCGGGAATATGATGTCATGTAAATGGCCGCCGCCACAGTTGATTGTCATTTGAGCCCTTTTTATGGCATTTTCCATCACTTTGGCCAAAACTTCCGGCGATAGGTCCTCACATTCTTGACGGATATTGTCTTTAAGAGCTGCAAGAGTCTGAGGCTTGTTGACATAAATCCGCGACTTCAAAAAGCCCCACAAAAAGAAGTCTGGAGCGGTAAAATCAGGCGATCTTGCTGGCCAGTGCAAATCGCCATCCTTCAGCATATCGGTTGTGGCACGTGCAGTGTATGGCGTTGCACCGTCCTGTTGGAACCACATGTTTTCCAATCCCAATTCATCAAGTTGCGGCAAAAAGAACTCGTTGATCATTGCTCTGTAGCGCTCACCATTCACAGTAACCGTTTGGCCCGCGACGTCTTCGAAGAAAAAAGGTCCGATGACTCCTCCAGCGAAAACAGCACACCATACAGTGACTTTGAGCGGGTGTAATGGCTCTTCGTGGGTTACACGCGGATTTTCAGTGCCCCAGAAGCGTATATTTTGCTTATTTACGTACCCGCTAAGATGGAAATGGGCCTCATCACCCATGATTATTTTTGATGAAAAATCATCTTCATTATTGCTCAAATAAATAGTCACCAATATTCCGCGTTCTGGAGCAGTGTAGCGTAACATTGTTTATTAACGTGTATTTCGCATGTGTTTACTACACAAATGTCAAAACAGAACTGACATTAGCATTTTCTGATAGGAGGATTACTTTTGCGCCACCTTGTAGTTTTGGCTGTAGTGTTATTTGGGTTTAAATGCAAAAATATTAAATAAAGTAATTATCGTAACATTGAAGCAGCATGTAACACTTCTTTGAAAATTTTTGTTATTTTAACTATCAATTAAAAAAGTTTTTTTTTCATTTCCAGTTTTTTTTACTCTTGGTGTATCTGTAGGTGGACATTTGGAATTTCCCGATAATTTGCAAAAACCAACTAATAAGCCATGGACAAATACATCACCTAAAGCGATACGAGATTTTTGGCATAACATTCAAAGTGGTAAAATTTCATGGAATGGCGAAGAAACTTTACAAATTGATTATATTGAAGTATACGCAGTATAAATTTGATATTATTGTAACTAAAATAGAATATTGATCTTTTCTTTTTTGCTGGGGATAATTTTTAAAAAACGTTAAATGCAATTTTGTGATAATACTTCTACATTAACCTGAGTATTTTTAAAATTTAAAGCCACTACTAAGGCCTCTACCAAATTAAATGAAAATGAAACTAAATCTAAATTTCGTCAACAAAAAAAAATAACCCGGAAACCCTTTTTAAATCTAATTTGAAGATAAACAATGGTCACAATAACATACAAAACTTTGGAAATTAACTTTAATTCCCAGAATTGTTTAATCGTTTTTTAATATAATACTTTTTGAAAGAGCATCTTTGGTAACCACTGCCATTTTACTACCGATTCTACGGAACCCAAAACATACCCAGTAAACATTAAAAAGTTAAAAATTCAAGTGCTTTCAATATTGCTTTATTCTTAGTGTTTTTGTTACAGTCAAAATAAAGTTCATACAATTCAAAATAATTTGATTCACGTTTTTCGTTTATTGTCAATATTTTAAAATAAAAAAAAAACATTTATTAAAATTTACAATATTCCTGTGAATCTTAATTTCTTCCATGGATTTTAAAGAAAAGGTTAGCCACATTTACTTGTAGCTAAACTCTGTCCTTTTCTTATTTCAGAAAGATTCTACAAATTTCTACGCTTTAAAATTAAAAAAAGTAATAGGGGAAAACCCATCGGAAGTCAAAAATCAAGATTAAATATATAAAACTAATATTTTTAAAATATATGAATGCTATTAAATTGTACCAAAACCAATCATTACCGTGTTTTTATGGCTTGAATTGAACTTGAATTGAACTGTGATTTTGAATTAAAGTATATTTTCATTGTAATGTTCGACTTGAATTCCAATGTCCGTTTTGCTGGAATATGTTTTTGACGTGTTATTAATTTTTTTTTTAATATGGAAAAAATTAAATATCGTGCAGTCATTAGATTCTTTGTTTTGAAGGGTTTAAAAGAAAAGGAAATTTATAAACAATTGTTAGAAGTGTATAAGTAGTCCTCACCTTCAAAACGCACCGTTGAATTTTGGGCTGGTGAATTTAAACGTGGTCGTACCAGCCTTGAAGACGATCCACGCGAAGGACGACCAAAAACTGCAACCACAGCAGAAATCATTGAGCAGGTACATAATATGATTATTGAAGATCCAAGTTTGACTAAGCGTGAAATTGCTAATGCCATAGGCATCTCAGACGAACGAGTACTCCATATTTTACATGAAGAATTACGTATGAAAAAACTGTTTGGAAAGTTAGTGCCGCACACATTGACAATTCAACAAAAACTGGATCGAAAACAAATTTCTCAGCGTAATTATGAGCGTTTAAAGTCGAATAAAAACGACTTCTTGCGTCGTTTTATAACTATGGATGAGACTTGGATCTACCACCATAATCCTAAATTGAAACAAGAACGTTTACAGTGGACTGAAGCTGTTTATTAAGCTCCAAAGCAGGTGAAGTCACAACGATCAGCAAAGAAGGTTATGGCATCAGGAAATCATTTTTCGTCGAATGAAGAGGCCATAGCAGCCGTAGACGGTTATTTTGCAGAGCTTCCGGAAAACCATTATAAGGATATGATAAAATTATTGGAAGATCATTGGAACAAGTGTATTGAGCTTCTAGGAGATTATATTGAATAAAAAAATATATTTCGTAACAAAAACAGTATTCTTTCATTTCGAGCGCAGGAACTTTTCAACCAACCTGTAAAGTGTAATTAAACTATAAATCATGAAAACATGACTGAAATAATACTTGATTTTAGCTTTGATTCCAGCAAAAATGCTTATTGGGTATATGCTTTTGAGTGATTTTTATACGATACCTACAACTATATGATGAAGGTATATTTATATTAGTAAGGCATTTCGTTTGTAACACATCGAATTATAGGTCCAAGAACCTATATAGTATAAGCAATTTTAAGCCGATCTAGTTATGTCCCTCTGTCCGCTGAAATGGCGATCACGGAGCGAAGACGCAAGCGACGTTGCTCATTTTTTTTTTCAAATTATATATTATTCTTCCGAACAGTCGAGCGGTTACAAAGTTAAAAATTAAATTTGGAAGGTATGTACCTCTAAATTTTTCATATAAATTTGTGCATATTATTTTAATTTTATAACTATTAGCGTCTGGCACCTTAAAAGTTTTTTCACCTCAAAAATTTGATCAAAATTGTTCTAATTGCTATACAAAATTGTGTACATTTGCTGTTTTTTGAGGTTTCATGAAATGTCGTGAAAAATATTTTAAAACGATTTGTTTCAAAGTTTTATGTGTATTTTGAAGTCACATACATTAAAAGATTTCATTTAAGCACAACACAACGACAACAATTGTGGCTCACATACAAATATGTGAAAATATATAATTAAATTTTCGAAACAAATACGTTTTGACTCCGTTTCTGTACCGTCAAATACGGACAACCGTTTTTCATCAGTTTTTCTTCCGTTGCTTTTGGAATACTTAAATATTCATGAGGTAAATATTTATGAAATTTAAAACAAGTTTTACGATGATGTGTGCAGATTTGCCATCATTTAAACCTAAATTAAATTATTGTTTTATTTTTTAATGATTTTTAATTGCCCACAAACGCATGGATGAATGCTAATGAACGCATGAATGAAATTATTTGTTTGGTATTTGTTTTATTTAGTTTGTAAAAGTTTTGTTATTTTATTTTAAATATCTTTGTAAATAAATTTAAAGAAAAAAATTAAATTTACTATTAAAAATTTAAAAAATAGGCATTATCAAATCCGTTTTTTTGTTGAAAAAACGGTACGAATACGAATCATACGATATATAGGTCCGTAAACGGTCCGCCATTAACGGACTTTCAACGGACAACTCCGTTTTTCACCCGATATATCAGTCCGTAGACGGACCGTCATTGACGGTATTTCAAATCAGTTTCGATGTTCCTTAAAAGTCGTTTTCTGGTCCATATATGGATCCAGGAAACGGTAAGTAAACAGAGTTGCATTCCGTTTATGATGGACCAAAAACGGTACGTAAACGGAACGTATTGTTTGTTGGGAAACTTTTAAAAACACAATACAAACAAATTTGAAGTGGTCGAGTTTTCTCGTATTATTTCGAGTAGTTGTTCGCAAGGCCGCAGAAATCAAACATGCTGCAGCTCCAAAATTAAAAATTTTATTTTCAAAGAAAAAAATTTAATAAAATGACATCAATCTTTAAAAAACCAAAATTTTTCCACAATTTTGGAAATATTGAAGTATTTTTTTAATGGTTGTTTGCCCTAGCCACATTTTTTGTCGTATTGCCGTGCATTTTTGAAACATGGGATTTGACAATATATGCGACTTCAAAAGATTTAAATTTGTACTGATTGTTTCTAACGACTAAGCTGTTCATATATTTTTTTTATTATATAACTCTTTAATCTTTAATAAACTATTTTGAGTCGGCTTGCATCTCTGATTCTCTATCCATACTCTCCGGGAAATATGTCGGTAAAATGAACATTACTGTTATTTTTTAACTCTTCGCAAGCAACCTTTATCAGTTAATTTTAAATGCAATTAGAGTGTACAGCAGAGATGCAAACCGCTTTCTAGTAGCTGACGCCGAAAAGTTTTTTTGCTAGGAATAAGATTTTTGTAAAAATTATTTCCTAAATTTATTTTTTAAATATTATATAAATTGGTTAGTACAAGAAAAAAGCATTAGAATTGATATTTATATAATTTTTTAACGCTGTATTTGATGTTTAATTCCTTGGTTACATATCATATTTGTTATGTTACTATGACAGCATTTCAAACCTAATGTGATTGTTCAATACGTCCGTAATTTATTTTGTCCGTAAGGGTGCATAGTTTGTTGGCAACCGGTGATAGTTTAGGTTTATTTTTATTATATTTTCATTGAAAACTCAAATTTTTTTTTCAATTCAAGTTGAAGTATATTTTGGATTTTTTACATCTGCAAACCAAAATGCCGTGCTTTTCGGCCTGCAATAGGCGTTCTTTTCAGCAAGGAGGCTTATCCACTACCAGAGCAAAAACTGTATTACGTCCGGCTACTTCCACTGTCTCCGATATACATTTACCAGGTTATGTTTTTAAAAAGGAATTTCCTCCACAACAATGTAATGATGTATTTTATACTCAAACCAGAGCACCACATAATAAACGAAATCGCCTTAAAGAGGAGCGTAAAGTGTCTATACCAGCTAAAGAATTACAACGATTAAAAACTGCCGCCAAAGTTGTCACATTGGAAGATCGTTTAGATGCTCTTATGAAACGGGAAGAGGACATGAAACGTTTGGAAGAGGAAGCACAACGTAGCAAACAATATTTTAGAGAAATCGATGATGCTCGTAAAAAAGCCACAGAAGAGAAATGTAAAGATCTAAGCTACGAAGAAAGTAATGTAAAGATTAGGGTCTTAGAACGGGCATTTCTTGCCAAACATGAACAGGAGGAAGAAGTTAAAAAAGCTAATCGCATAATACTCGATGCTAAATGTCATGCTGTACGTGATGCTCAAGTCCAAGAGAAATACGAACTACATAAGGAACTAAGAAAAGATGAACAGCGTCTGGAGAAGCAAGTTATAGATAGAGCTGTCAAGGCTCTTAGCGAAGAAGATGCGAAATTTGAAAAACTCCATGAAGAAAAACAGAAATATGCCAATGAAATAAAAAAACAATTAAATGAACGTGAAAATGCTCGGTTTCTCGAAGCTGAGCGTATCGAAGAAGAAGCCATAATATTGAAAAAAGCTAACGAAGCTGTTAAACGTGATGAAGAACGCCAAGCTCAACTCGCTAGAGAGAGACGTTTAAAATATCGTGATGATTTAGCAAAAGTAGTAGAAATGTCTACAACCTTTCGTAGAATGTTGTGTGAGCAAGAACGAGAAGCTGAGATGAGAGTAGCAGCCTACATGAGAGCAAAAGAAGAGCGAATGCGTGCCCTACAAGCTGAACAAACACTAGCAAAAGAAGAATTGGAACGCAAACGCCAGAGAATTTACAATTTGGCTGAAAAGATATTACAATCAAAATCCGATCGCGAAGAAATGTCTTATTTGAGGGAACAGGAGAGAATAGAACGTGAGTATCGTCGTAAAGAAAAGGAAGCTGCTTTGCGAAAAAAGCAAATCGGAAGAGAATTAGTCGAGGCACGAGAACGGCAAATGCAAGAAACTAAACATCGTCAGGCTTTACAAATTGCTCGCGCCGAACAGGAATTTAACACTTTGATAGATCGTCTCAAAGAAGCCGAAGCTAAGCAAAAGAGAGAGGATGAAGAGCGAGAACGTAGGCGTAAATGTTATCGCCGTGATATCGTACAACAAATAGGTGATAACGAAATGAAGCGTCGTAGTTTGCGAGAGTTAGAAAAAAGTCAAGCTTCAGCTTGGCGTGAGAGTGAAAGACAACGTGAGGCCAATATCCGAGCTGTAATTAATGCTAAATTAAATGCTATGCGTGATGCTTGTCTACCCGAGAAATATATTAAGGATGTTGAAAAGCAATTATCAAGAATAGTTGGTAAAAAATAAGGGTTTACCCAAACTAATCGAAAGTTTTTAGAAATCCAAAACTTGTTTAGAAATTAGCATATAACATGGCATAACAATACCAGGCTTATTATAAAGCATGTTTTCTTAATTACAACAAAAAAAAATTAAAAATTCATAAAAAAAGTAAACAAAATAAAACCCTAGACTGTGAAATAAACAAACCCAAAATTTACTTATGGGGTTATTCCGCAACTATAAGAAAAATTGTCACATCGAAATATGCAACTCTACCGTATCTAGGACAGGGAGAGTCACATAATGTTCCTAAAAAAAAAGAACTAAATAGAATTTTGGTATTAGTGACTCTACCTGTGCTAAATACAATTACATAATAACCCCATTAATAACCTTACCTGGCATTGTTTTGCCATGAGATATACTACAATACCGATGGTCATAAGTTGACAAGTATAATAGTTATCATATATATTGTTTGTCATTTGCATGCTTCTGGTTAGTTGTTAAAAAAATTACAGCTAAGAGGTGTTAACTTATGACGATCAGTATATACAATTAATATTTTAAAAATGGTATTTGAGAAAATTTTGAATAAAAATATTTGTAATGTATTTCTTGTAGATTATCTCTATGACTATAGAAAATTTTTCTAATAATTAAGGTCAACGTGCTGCAGACTAAATAAATCCAAATTCGCTCAACGCCTAAAATATTCAAACGAATTCAAAAATTTTGGTATTCTTGAATGCACTTTCACTAGTTCTTATGCGAATTAAATTCACCAAATGGTAAGTGAGGGAATGTAACTGGTATGCGGATTTTTGTTACTAAATATAAGATTTGGGAGGAAAAAACTGACAATTTTAAAAAAATTCTTTTAATTTGAATTATGTTTTCATGTCCTTCAAGACAAAGTTTCATTTGTTTTCGATGATATTTTAATTCGGTAGGAATTCTTCCTTTTCCTCCATCTCCTGATTGAAAGGTTCCCAACCACATCAATTCTAATAGAGCCAACTCCATTGACCCCGAACACGATAACCTAAACCTAAATGTAAGTGACTAGAATTAGTTCTAGATGAGTCGAAAACGACAAACAAAATAGAGTGGAGCAAGTTTTTCATTTGAAAAACTTATTGTGCTTAAGGCCATTAATATTCGAGTGAAATTTTTTCACATAAAAAATTTACTAAATTTGTTAAACAAAACAAAAAAATAAAAAAAAATTAATTTTAAACCTTAATATCTCTGGTATTTTAAAAACTGTTGGATGAAACGGTTCACTAAATTAAGGCTTAAAGTCTTGTCTACACCCTATTGTTAGTTTTTAACTACATTTTATTGGTATAATATTGAAATAATAGGCTGTTTTTCTAAAAAGTTAAATCATGAGTTTGACCGCAATGGGTTGATATTTTCGGAACAGTTTCGTGTTCCGATTACGGATATCAAAGTGAAAAATATATGCATTATGTCCAAAATGTAAATGCCTATAACTCAGAAAATAAAGCCCGACACAACATTTTTTTAACACCTATTTAACGCCTAATTTAAATTTTTTAGCTATTCCCGTAAACTAGATTTGTTTCCTATTACAGCATGCTGTATTCGTCGTTGGTTATGGTAACATTAATAGATTAGAGGATTATTGGTTGGTTAAGAGTTCTTGGTCCCCTACTGGTGTAAATTTTTTTATATCGGCTCGTAAAAATAATGTTGTTATAACTAGGCCAACGTATGTCGAGATGTAGAAGGCTCAGTAATTTGAAGCCGCCATTTTTCATTATTGTTTTGCAACTTTTTTATGAATATTAAATGACAACTTTAATTAAACAAAATAATATATGATTGGAATTTACTGCACGATTGTCAATATGTTTAGAAAATATTGGAACGAGTGCTTTAGTTTCTATTGATATATCAGTAATTTGTATCTTTCAGTGATTTTAGTTCTCATCTACTGGATGTTACATCAGGCGTACCAGAAGGGTCTGCTGCTGGTCCCATCATATTCAGGTTGTTACAATTAATACTGTAATATATTGATGCCCTCAGGGCTACTGTAAATAACAATTTATCTTTTTTAAATGATTGAATGGCAATAAATTGTCTTGGTATAAATCTCTCTAAGACAAAGGCTTTGCTCTTTAAATTTAACACATCTGATATATTTTATTTGAATTTAAACTTGTGTAATGCTCCTTTTTAATGCTGTTAGTAATTGGGGTGTTATTCGATAATAGGTTGTCTTTTGAATGTCACATTATTAATCTATAGTTTACGTTGCGTAGACTATATCATATAAATTAATTCTAGCCTTTATCTATAAGGCGATCTATTGCACATGCTTTGCTTATGTCTTAAGAAAGTTACTTTATCAAAGTCTTTTCTGGGAAATATTGCGACATTACTTTGAAAATCATGGTAATGTTGCAAAATGTCATCTTTTCAGATAAAGCTCATTTTGATCTTGGCAGGTATGTAAATAAGCAAAATTGTCGCATTTGGGGCACAGAAAACCCGCACGCATACATTGAAAAGCCGATGCACCCAAAACGAGTCACTGTTGGTGCGGATTTTAGTCCAGAGGCATAATTGGGTAATTTTTCTTAGAAAATGAGTAAGGAGTGGCCGTTACAGTCAATGGCGATCGTTATCGGGTGTATGGTTTTAGATTAAGATCCCATGAGTCCCTACACCTGAGAACTTTTTTTTAAACTTTACCTTTGATGATTATATTTATGTATTCCGAATACGATATATGTACATTGATGTGGAATTGTAATATATGTGTAATATATATGTAATATAATACATGTGGAATTGCTTGCCAAGAAATTTACTTTAGTCCATTTCTTCTTTACTCCTTTTTAAGCATACAGATTCGTTCTTCATACTATAAACACTGATAGATGCGATTAAAAATGTGTATTTTTAGGGCAGTCGTAGGGATATATTTCTTGATTAAAGTATTTCTATTTTCATAGTATTTTAAAAGCACATGTAATATAATTTTATTAGCCATTAGGCTACTTATAAATAAATGAAATGAAAATAAGGCTTACCTTAATTTTAACACACAATTTAATATATTTTTTTTAATAATTTCGGGGATCTTACACCACAAAACACACAACTTTTGAAGAATTACTTTAAGAAGTGTTGAATTTTATCGGTACATGGTTGTATTGTAATGCAGTCGATGAAACATAAACAAAATTGAACCGTTATTTTTTGATAACTAATTTGCAGAGCCTTAAGTGAATTCATTATTTTTTAGTACAACTTTACCCGGTTACATCACATGCAATAAAATGATAGCAAGAAGCTATTGTTAAGCTGATTTCATATTAAGTGAAGACACTTAATTTCAAAATTATTACAATATCAGGATATCGTTGAAATGCAAACGGCTCTTGCAGTTATGCCTGCCATCAAATACTACTTTTTTATTTAATCTTCATTTTTAGAATATTAATAATAGCCTGTTCCTCTATTTCGAAAGAACACGTTCGTTCGCTTTCTAGTCGAAAGAAAACTGATTTGGGTTTCTCTAACTCTATTTCTATGCGAACGATGACTCGAACGACAAGTCGAATGAAAACGTAACTGTTTTCATACAAAATTTGGTTTCTCTATTTCGAACAGCTCGAACGCAAATGTCAAAATCAGTCACTTGCTATTTTTTTGTCGAGTAAATATATATTTGATATTTTTAAAAGCAAAATGAAGTAAAAAAGCAATGGATAACAAAAAGTAAGTACAAAATAATACAAATATTTATAGTTTATTAAAATTTTAAATTTTAGTAAAAAAAAAAAAATCAACAATGGACCATCCGAAGACGCTTGTATTTTATATGGAAGAAAGGCCTGATTTTGCCAGAAGGACTCTGGTGTTCGGAGCAAACAAATTTTCCGCAGGAGTAAAATTTGACCAGAAAACTAAACTCCGTTTCACCCCCTATTACGCTGTTGCTGAGTGGAAAAGGTATGTGTGTGTTGTTTGTGGCTAACGTTTGCCCAAGAAACTCATATTTACATTTTTTATTTTACAAGGACTTTAGCAGTGACCGCACCGAACAGACAACAGGCAACAGAAAAGCTCTTCAAACAATAATTTCACCCACAACCAATCGATAACAAAAATTTTCACAAATAAACAGACTTTCCAAATAAAAATTGATTTGTTTATTGTTATTTTTTTATATTTCATTTGTCATATACAGCTGATCACTGTTAAACAGGGTTGTTTTTGTCTTTAAGCAGTTTAGTAGTATTTTTGCTACTTTTAAAGAAAATTTTAACTAATGCTCAAAATATATGATCTGGCATCGCTGTGATTTGTAAATGCGTAAGAAACAAAAATTGACACACGTAAGTCAAGTCGATCGAAGCCTTTCGAAATAGAGAAACCCAAATTGACTCGAATTCGAGTGACTTGCTATCGTTCGACTAGTTTTTCGTTCGAGATCGAGGAACAGGCTATTAATGTTTACTTAAGATCAAATAATAGAATATGATACATATTTGAAAATTATTATGATTTTAGGGTCATAAATAAAAAAATCTTTAGAACCCTTAAATAGAAATAAACAAGTTTTCAATGTTTTATAAAAAGAAAGTTGTTCCTTTTAAGAAGACTCCAAATCATGCAACTCTGCAAATTTTACTAGTTAGATTTGAGTACTATCAATTAATAAGTAAATTTCCTTAAAGCCTCGAAAAAAACATTTAAAGAAATTTAAATGATTTTTTGAAACTATTTAAGTATATAATGCTCGCAATTATTTAGGCATTTCCTTTTATAGTTAAAGTTTTATTTACGAATAAAATATTATAAAAATGGAAACTTCATTAATTATAAAAAAAAATAAACATGACTACTATATCGTGAAATACAAATTCAACTACAGTGTAACATAACATAACAATACTTCAACACTTTCCCTTGTTATGTGATGTTAGCATATCTAAGGCCAATTTCATCACAAAGCACTTTTAATCTTGTTGGCTGCAAGGGTTTAGTCATCAAATCTGCCAACTGATCTTGCGTAAAAAATTTGTTGAACTTCTAGCTGCCTTTCTATAACTTTCTCACGAACAAAGAAATGTTTTAAGCTAATATGCTTTGTTCTTCTATGATATTCTGGATTCTGTGCCAATCGAACAGCAGCTGAATTGTCAACTTTAAGTACTGGAATGTCATTGATATCTATTATTTCAGCGTACAAACGTCTAAGCCAAATGATTTCTTTTGTTGCTTCTGAGGCTGCAACAACTTCTGCTTCTGTCGTTGATGTTGCTACGATAGTCTGCCTCTGACTTAACCATGAAACTGCGCCATTAGCAAATTTAACCACAACACCAGATGTAGATCTTCCTGTTTTTTCGCAACCACCAAAGTCTGCATCACTATAGCATTGTAGCTTTAATTTGGCATTTTTATCATAAAATACACCATACGTTATTGTTCCTGCGATGTAACGAAAAACTCTCTTTACACGCACTACGTCATCATCTGATGGATTTTCTAGGCTTCTAGATAGAAAACCAATACTATAGGCTAAATCTGGTCTTGTTCCCAACATCAAATACATAATAGCACCTACAGCTTGTCTATAGGGAAATTGAGAACCTTTAACACTTTCTTTCCCTGGTTCGAAAGTTTCCTTTCCTTTTAGCATTGGTGTTGAAACAGGCCTACAATCTGAGAATCGAAATCTTTCTAAGATTCTTCTTGCATAAGCCTCTTGGCTTATTGTTATACCTTTTTGGCTTCTTTTTATTTCCAGACCCAAAAAGTAGCTTGCATCTTTTATTGTAATTTTAAATTCAGCTTTTAAATCATTTAAAAACCGTTCCAAATCCTTTGGATCTGAAGCAGCTACTAGGCCATCATCTACATATAAGGCAAGTATTAACTTCTTACCTTTATTATTTCTGATATATAAACAAGGATCTGCTTCACTTGCCTTTAAACCAAGTTTCAATAAAAAGTTACCAAATCTCCGGTTCCAACATCTTGGAGCTTGTTTTAAACCATATAGGCTTCTTTTTAGCTTGCAGACCTTCTTAGTACTATCATCAAACCCTTCTGGTTGTTTCATATAAATAACTTCTTCAAGTTGACCATAAAGAAATGCTGTTGATACATCAAACTGAGAAAGATACATATTTTGACTAGCTGCTATACTCAATATTGCTCTAATTGTTCCCAATTTGGCGACTGGACTGAAGGTTTCGTTATAGTCTATGCCTTCAAGTTGCCTAAACCCTTTAATGACCAATCTTGCCTTAAATTTGTCTATACTTCCATCGGGATTAGTTTTTACCTTGAAAACCCACTTTGATGGAAGTGCCTTAGAGCCTTTTGGAAGATCTGACATTACCCATGTTTGATTTTCTTGTAACGACATTAGCTCAGAACTCATAGCTTTCTTCCACTGATATTTTTCCTTACTATTAATTGCCTCCGTATATGTGGTTGGAGTTTCAATTTGACTTACAAAATCGTGAGCTGCCATGACATAATCATTAAACTTAGAATTATGTAACAAAGTACGATCTCTTAATCGTTTACTAACTGAATCCTCGTCTTCTTTACTAGACGATCGCTTTCGCTTACATGATTTGAATCCATAAAAATCACTTACATTTGAATTTTCATCTTCATTATTTTCTTCAAAATTTTCATCATTATCTACGGCATCTTGATTATCTTCTTCAAAATTTTTATCATTATCTACGGCATCTTGATTATTATCAACTACAGCATCTTGATTATCATCAACTACGGTATCTTGATAATCATCATCTACGGCATCTTGATTATTATCAACTACAGCATCTTGATTATCATCAACTACGGCATCTTGATAATCATCAACTACGGCATCTTGAATACCCCGTGATGTACATGGTTGTTCTTCTTGAATAACCTCTACAGGCCTCTCAAAATCTTTAAACTTAATTTTTACTGTTTCATTGTTGTTTTCAGAAAATATATTTTCAGCATCTTGAGCATCATCACAATGTACAATCTCCTCACTAAATCTAACATCTCTTGAAAGAATTAGGCTGTGATTTTGTTTAATGTAAATACGATAACGTTCTTCAGTATCATAGCCTATCAAATAACCTTTGACAGCTTTTGAATCCATCTTCTTTCTCTTCTCTTTTGGAATATGGACAAAACATTCACTTCCTATAATTCTTAAATGGCCGATTCTTGGCTTTCTTCCATACCATAACTCATGTGGACTTTTACCATCAACGCACGTTTTACGCGTACGATTTAGGATGTATATGGCAGTACGAACTAGTTCAGCCCAAATTGCATCAGGAAAAGCAACATTTTTATTTGAATACTTGAATGTTCTTGCCATTTCAATAACGGTTCTATTTTCACGTTCACTTGCTCCATTTTGTTGTGGAGTGTATGGTGCAGTTAGCTTTTGTGCTACACCATAAACTTTTAAAATCTTTCGAACTTCATAATTATCGAACTCACCTCCGTTGTCACTTAGGAATTCTTTGATTGGATTTCCTTGCGTCTTCGCAAAAGCCAAAACTTCCTTCAAAGCATCTTTAACTTCAGATTTTTCTTTCATAATATAACCAAAACAATATTTAGTGTAGCAATCTTTAAATATAACTAAATATCTCTTTTTGTTAAAGGATTCTGGAAATGGTCCACATACGTCTGCTGACATTAATTCACCTGGACTGCTAGTCTTTTCTCTAGTTCCAAATGGTAGACGATGAAACTTTCCATAGACACATGATTCGCATAACTTTCGATCGATTTTTACATTTATTCCAAGTTCCGACTTTAATTTTTGTTGCACGTGTCGTTTATCTTGATGGCCCCAACGTTCATGATATAGTTGAAGAGTATTATCAGTATCGGTAGCGTTAACTTCGTTTGTTGTGTTGGGAATCACTGATTTTATGTCAGCTTGATATAACGAACCACCTATCTCACGATGACCAACCAGCAAAACTTCATTGTTGACTATAAGTTTGCATCTTGTTGTTGTTGACCTAAACTCACTATCTTTTCGCTTATCTTGTGCAGCCAATACAGAAAATAGGTTTCGGGATATGTTTGGAACGTACCAAACATCCGTAAGATCTATAACGTGTACCTTGTTGTTTACCTTTGACTTGATTTCTATGGTACCCTTACCAATAACGTCCAAAACTTCTTTACCAGCAGCTCTGATTTTGCATGATTCTTCAAAAGTTTTAAAATCTTTAAACAATTTTCTGTTATTAGTAACATGACGAGTTGCACCATTATCTATCCACCATTTATCGGAAAAATCTTTAATTGCGTTAACTTCATCGCATATAAAATGTAAAATTTCGTGGGATGCATTTTTAACTTCACCATTATTTTCTTGTTTGGGCTTACCATTACTTATCCATTTTCTGCATTCACGTACCCAGTGGCCTTTTTTGTTGCAATAATTGCATACATCAAACTTTTTATTACCTCTAGCATTTTGATTTGACACCACCATCTTCTTCTTAAAATTTCGTACAACCAGAGCTTCTTCATTTGTATTTCCCGTTTCCAGACTGGATAATCCGTTTCATTTTGGAGTGGCTTTATATGTTTTGAAAAATCCATTTTAAAAATATTCTTGTATTCTTCTTGACCTTGATGTCTTCAATTTGCTTAATTAAAATATCTTGAAATATTTTGGAATTCTTGAATAATTCTTCCCAAATCCTGATGTCTTCAAAATTTTCTTATTTTGAAGTTTGTTGACTCAACTTAAAAAAAAAAAAAATTTTCTTTATTTTTTTTTTTTTTTTATTCAGAGCTTCCTGGGTCCATAACCTTTTATAGTTAAAGTTTTATTTACGAATAAAATATTATAAAAATGGAAACTTCATTAATTATAAAAAAAAATAAACATGACTACTATATCGTGAAATACAAATTCAACTACAGTGTAACATAACATAACAATACTTCAACATTTCCCAGCGAACGAGTAAAACGAAATTTGTCAACAATGTATGCTGGGTAGACATTAACGACGGAAAGAAATAAAATGTTTAAAAGAAGGTCCAAGAAAACTAAATATTATCTTTTAAATTAAAATAAGTTTGTATTTCCTCAAGGAAATACAAACAAGGAAAGCAGAACATTTATAAACAAATTTATTACTTTCTTCTTCCATTATTTCGGTAGTGAAATTTTTATGGTAAGGGTATTTCAAATATTTCAAGGATAACTATATATCAGTTATTTGGCAGTTGGTTAGTCATTGCAAAGCGATTTTAATCTAAAAGCAAATTTACTTTTTAGCACAGAAAAGTTCTAAAATCCTAACTATTCTAACAAAATGTTAATTTCTTTTCTTTACGCAATTATGTAGTCCTTTAAGAATAATCACATTATATTAATTAAAATCGATTAAAATTGATGCAAATTATTGTATTTTACAAACTAATATAGATTCATAAATTAAACTAAATACAGTAAAGGATTTATCATAAAAGTATATAAAAAATTGGATTTTCTCTACAAAAATTCTAATACATGTAGGAGAGCAGTTAGTCGCTTGCTAATTGTTGGTCAACTCGCTTTTTTTATTTTAGAATGTTTTTCCATTGTTTTTCTTCGAGCCATTATTACGGGAATTTTGACTTGACCTCTTACGTTTTTTCTCGGACGACCAATCAACATCATCTTCATCATCACTGCCTGCATTGGTTTGCAGGTACGATGAGGAGGACGATGAGCTAGCACTAGTACTATCCTTTGTGGCCAGGCGACGGCTAGCAATGCGAGATGATATACGGCCCATTCCCATACACTTTTCCAAGTGTGGTGCAAAGCGAGCAGCCGACACAGGTCTATCACAGTTAGGGCAGGTTATGTCCATTGGTTTCTTAGCGGTGGAAATGCCAAAAATGTCAAAATTTGCCATATCAACGATGCGGAACGAAGCTTCCGCTTCATCGGCCACTCCATCGATAGCTGCCAAATTACCAGTCTTGCGTAAATGATGTATTTCTAAGAAGACTCCCACAATGGCATCATCTAAAAGCGATTCGTACAAAACGTTGGCAGCCTTGTCCAGACTTTTGGTATCCTTAACAATTTCTTGATAAGATTTAAGAACGGCAGCTGTTGAGGTATTTGCATTCTGTGTTGCATTATTAGACTTTTCGTTACCAGCAGGAACTTTCGATGAGGACGTTGAATTTGAGTTTTTGTTACCACTATCTCTTGTTTTCGTTTGGTTTGCAAATACAATTATAAAAAAACACTCATTTGTTTTTTTTTTTTGTTTATAGAAGCTTTAAAGAGATGCCAGACTTAAATAGGAAAAAAACATATGTTTTTTACCATGTCGCTAGAGCAGTTGATAGTCATAAATGTAATGGGATACAATGTTTATAGGTTCATGTCTTAATCAGAACTTTGAAGAATGTTATCTTTTTTTCATTTACCTTAAGCAATACGTACACTGACTCTGTTTTTACCATTAAATTAAAAGTTAAGCAATGTTATAGAGTCAATCAAAACAGTTTTGAACAAACCTATACAATGTTAAGCTTTTACTAATAAAAGATTATTCTTTTTTTGTTGCTTCTTATCAACTTGTTTTTGAATTTAACTGTGATTTACCTTCGTTGTCATGGTAAATCAACAAAACATAAATTTTCAAAATTTTTGTATGCACATTTGATGCCTATGCCAAATGCAGTAAAACAATAGTTTTTTTTAATTTTCTATTAAAAGTTCTTACTCTTTTCTTCTCAATTTGTTAATAATGTATGTCAAAAATCCTTATTTGTAGAAATGCTTCAAATAACTTTGCTGCAATTTTTTGCTATGTGCTGTATTGGAGAGCTTTTATTGTAATGTAAAAAGATATGGTAACTCTTTTTTGAACAACATTACACCTTGCAATTCCGCATTTAGAGAGACGCCAGATCCGAAAGTTGAAGGTTGGGCCTTAAGACTTCAATTTCATTAAATTTTAACAATTTAAGTATACAATAAATGTTCGAGAAGGGTTGGATATTTTCACTTGCATTTACAGCAAAATGGAAAAAAATAAGAATGTCTTTTAATATCAGCTGATTACTAATTTGACAGTTCATACGATAAGTAAATTTAATTTTTACTTAATAAATCATTTTGAGAAAAGCTTTTATCAGCTTTCATCAGCTTTTTCGTTTAACGACTTTAAATTGCAGTTGTAAGTTAAATAAGAGATATTTGCAATTAATCCTTTTAGGCATGAATAATGTTCATGAAGGTTGTAGCTATCCAGCAAATGTATTCCATTCGGCTAGTGTACAATAACTTTTTCAGTGAATTCTCCACGCTTATAAAATATAATAATTTTTATTTGAGAAAAAAAAATATCTTGAACCAAACAGAAACACATCACACATAAAACTAAATTATTTCGGCTTCAAAACCAAAAATAGTCAAAAACTACAAAAACTTAGTAATTTTATAAAATTTCTAGTTTTTGATTCAAAATTACCCAATTCATACTACAACCAATAATTAATAGTTTTTGAAAACTTCTTGTATTTTTACTTGTCAAATAGCAGAAACAAGTAAAAAAAAACTAAAAGTTTTTAAAAAACTACTACACTCAGAAAAAAAGTTAGTAGAATAATTTGTAAATTACAGAATTTTTACAGAATATTTACAAATTTTTGTTGCTAATTTTAGAAATCATTTTACAAATATTACTGATTTTAAAAAAGTGGATATTGAAGGAAATGTTATTTCTAATTAAAACTTACACCTACAAACTTAAACTTCCTTAAAATGTTACATGTATTAAAAAAGGGATCGGAAGTGAAGATACCGACTAATGTCTAAAAAGAGGACAACCATTTAAAGTAGCACTAAAAAGGTTTTTTAGTTCTAAAAATCCGCCCTAAAAACAATTAAAATTTAACCTTAAAAGTAAAAAAAAAAATTGACCAAAATATTTTTTAAAAGAGAAATTACCAAATTAAAACAAAATGATTAATTCGTTTTTTAAAAAATATAATCAAAATTTTTGATGCTCGATAAGAAAAATAAATTCAAAGCTTTTTACTAATATTAATAATATTTAGAATTTTTTTTTTTGCTGATTTTAGCAAACAGATTTTTAACTCTACTTTACAAACAGTCTACTAAAATTCAGTAGCGGCGACTAATTTTTCTACTAATTTCATTGTACTACACGTCAGCAGACATGTGTTGCTAAGATTATCAAAAAATACCGCTGGGCTCAAATTAGCAGAATTTCCCGTAATAACAGCAAAAATTTTCAGTTGCCATTACAGACTTTTTTTGGTAAGTGTATGTACAGGGTGGCGCAAAAATAACCTTCCGATGTTTTTTGGCTGTAATTTAAAAAAAAAATTAAAAACTTTGATTCTTCTTGTGGATTATTTTTATTTGGTCTTTTAATTTTTTTTACATCAAGTCGGGAATATGATGTCATGTAAATGGCCGCCGCCACAGTTGATTGTCATTTGAGCCCTTTTTATGGCATTTTCCATCACTTTGGCCAAAACTTCCGGCGATAGGTCCTCACATTCTTGACGGATATTGTCTTTAAGAGCTGCAAGAGTCTGAGGCTTGTTGACATAAATCCGTGACTTCAAAAAGCCCCACAAAAAGAAGTCTGGAGCGGTAAAATCAGGCGATCTTGCTGGCCAGTGCAAATCGCCATCCTTCAGCATATCGGTTGTGGCACGTGCAGTGTGTGGCGTTGCACCGTCCTGTTGGAACCACATGTTTTCCAATCCCAATTCATCAAGTTGCGGCAAAAAGAACTCGTTGATCATTGCTCTGTAGCGCTCACCATTCACAGTAACCGTTTGGCCCGCGACGTCTTCGAAGAAAAAAGGTCCGATGACTCCTCCAGCGAAAACAGCACACCATACAGTGACTTTGAGCGGGTGTAATGGCTCTTCGTGGGTTACACGCGGATTTTCAGTGCCCCAGAAGCGTATATTTTGCTTCGAATTGCTGATAGTTTTGCTTTACTTTTTTAATTTGAAAAGAATGCAGCTGAATCATATTAGCTCACCAAAACTCATTCTGAATATGTTCTTTCGATTTCATTGTGCGAGAAATAGTTTGAAGACAAATACCTAACAGGCCAGTCAAAACAACTTCGAAGATGAATTGGAGGCATTACTCCATGAAGATTGTTGTGAAACTCAAGAAGACTTGCAAAATTATGGGAGCCTCTCAAGCAACCAGATTCATCTAAATGAAAGAGTTGAAGCTAACTAAAGCCAATATCACTTGCAGAAAAAGTCTTATCAGTGTCAAAATTACATGATTTAAAAAGATTGACTTAATAAACGAAGACAAGATATCAAGTTGGAGACATATTAAAAAATTGTGCCTTAACATTCTAAAAAGAATCTCATGTTTTATGGAGCACATTAAAACTTCCTGATTTAATGTTTAGTTCATAAATTCTTAAAAATAAACAAGTATTTTTAAATATATGTATATCATAATACATTTTTAGTGAATTATGTATGAATATTAAAAGTGAAACTATTAACAGAAATAAAAAATACAAATATTAGCTATGATCCATTATGGACAAGCAAAGCCTAACCGATGCCACTACGAATATATTGAAACTTATTCGGCTTGTCTCAAGCGGGCTAAACGTTGGGTTAATTCATCTTGTTCTTGTGATACCTGGGTGGAGGCTCCAATTGTGGAAGTTTGAACACCGCTAGGTAATTCCATATTGAGTTCCAAACTAAAAAATTCAAAAAATAACAATTATAATTCTTATTGAAAAAAAAAAAAAAAATAAAACACCATAACTTACCCAGCTTCATCAGCAACTTGTTGCAAGAGATTATCAACGTCGCCTTGTGGCACTGAGGTTGTAGTTGTATCAGACATGGTATTTTCCATAACAGAACTTTGTACATCCAAATCTTCAAACTGTTGTTCGAACTTTTCCATCAGGGAAGAGATTTTCTCTAAATTCATTCCCTTCATAGCAGCATCCATGGCTTTCACTACTCCCGCCATTGAGCCGGTGACCTTGCGTGTGGTTAAGGCCGATTGTACTCGGCTGGCCACTGCATCCACTCTGGCACTCATGCGCAAATAATTAACAGCTTGATTTTTCTGTCGTATAGCATTTTCTGCATGTATTCGTGCCACATCCATATTACCCTTCTGTATGGCCTTTTTGGCCTTGACTTTTTCCAACTTTTCTTCCTTTTCGCATTTTTTACTATTACGTTCCAGCTCTTTAACAGCAAATTTTAAGTTAAATAAATGTTCTGCAAATAAAAATGAGTAGAATTAATTAAAATGTATAACACAAATTGAATATTGCCAGAATTTTCTTACTTTCCATTTGTGTTGTAGACATGTCGTTACCCAGTTTGCCGTTTACACTTTTAACGCACAAAAACTATAAATTATTTGTTTTATTATAGCCTGTTCCTCGATCTCGAACGAAAAACTAGTCGAACGATAGCAAGTCACTCGAATTCGAGTCAATTTGGGTTTCTCTATTTCGAAAGGCTTCGATCGACTTGACTTACGTGTGTCAATTTTTGTTTCTTACGCATTTAGAAATCACAGAGATGCCAGATCATATATTTCGAACATTTGCTAAAATTTTCTTTAAAAGTAGCAAAAATACTACTAAACTGCTTAAAGACAAAAACAACCCTGTTTAACAGTGATCAGCTGTATATGACAAATGAAATAAAAAAAATAACAATAAACAAATAAATTTTTATTTGGAAAGTATGTTTATTTGTGAAAATTTTTGTTATCGATTGGTTGTGGGTGAAATTGTTGTTTGAAGAGCTTTTCTGTTGCCTGTTGTCTGTTCGGTGCGGTCACTGCTAAAGTCCTTGTAAAATAAAAGATGTAAAATAAAAAATGTAAATATGAGTTTCTTGGGCAAACGTAAGCCACAAACAACACACACATACCTTTTCCACTCAGCAACAGCGTAATAGGGGGTGAAACGGAGTTTAGTTTTCTGGTCAAATTTTCATCCTCTGCGGAAAATTTGTTTGCTCCTTTCTTCCATATAAAATACAAGCGTCTTCGGATGGTCCATTGTTGATTTTTTTTTAACTAAAATTTAAAATTTTAATAAACTATAAATATTTGTATTATTTTGTACTTACTTTTTGTTATCCATTGCTTTTTTACTTCATTTTGCTTTTAAAAATATCAAATATATATTTACTCGACAAAAAATAGCAAGTGACTGATTTTGACATTTGCGTTCGAGCTGTTCGAAATAGAGAAACCAAATTTTGTATGAAAACAGTTACGTTTTCATTCGACTTGTCGTTCGAGTCATCGTTCGCATAAACATAGAGTTAGAGAAACCCAAATCAGTTTTCTTTCGACTAGAAAGCGAACGAACGTGTTCTTTCGAAATAGAGGAACAGGCTATTATTAATATTCTAAAAATGAAGATTAAATAAAAAAGTAGTATTTGATGGCAGGCATAACTGCAAGAGCCGTTTGCATTTCAACGATATCCTGATATTGTAATAATTTTGAAATTAAGTGTCTTCACTTAATATGAAATCAGCTTAACAATAGCTTCTTGCTATCATTTTATTGCATGTGATGTAACCGGGTAAAGTTGTACTAAAAAATAATGAATTCACTTAAGGCTCTGCAAATTAGTTATCAAAAAATAACGGTTCAATTTTGTTTATGTTTCATCGACTGCATTACAATACAACCATGTACCGATAAAATTCAACACTTCTTAAAGTAATTCTTCAAAAGTTGTGTGTTTTGTGGTGTAAGATCCCCGAAATTATTAAAAAAAATATATTAAATTGTGTGTTAAAATTAAGGTAAGCCTTATTTTCATTTATTTATAAGTAGCCTAATGGCTAATAAAATTATATTACATGTGCTTTTAAAATACTATGAAAATAGAAATACTTTAATCAAGAAATATATCCCTACGACTGCCCTAAAAATACACATTTTTAATCGCATCTATCAGTGTTTATAGTATGAAGAACGAATCTGTATGCTTAAAAAGGAGTAAAGAAGAAATGGACTAAAGTAAATTTCTTGGCAAGCAATTCCACATGTATTATATTACATATATATTACACATATATTACAATTCCACATCAATGTACATATATCGTATTCGGAATACATAAATATAATCATCAAAGGTAAAGTTTAAAAAAAAGTTCTCAGGTGTAGGGACTCATGGGATCTTAATCTAAAACCATACACCCGATAACGATCGCCATTGACTGTAACGGCCACTCCTTACTCATTTTCTAAGAAAAATTACCCAATTATGCCTCTGGACTAAAATCCGCACCAACAGTGACTCGTTTTGGGTGCATCGGCTTTTCAATGTATGCGTGCGGGTTTTCTGTGCCCCAAATGCGACAATTTTGCTTATTTACATACCTGCCAAGATCAAAATGAGCTTTATCTGAAAAGATGACATTTTGCAACATTACCATGATTTTCAAAGTAATGTCGCAATATTTCCCAGAAAAGACTTTGATAAAGTAACTTTCTTAAGACATAAGCAAAGCATGTGCAATAGATCGCCTTATAGATAAAGGCTAGAATTAATTTATATGATATAGTCTACGCAACGTAAACTATAGATTAATAATGTGACATTCAAAAGACAACCTATTATCGAATAACACCCCAATTACTAACAGCATTAAAAAGGAGCATTACACAAGTTTAAATTCAAATAAAATATATCAGATGTGTTAAATTTAAAGAGCAAAGCCTTTGTCTTAGAGAGATTTATACCAAGACAATTTATTGCCATTCAATCATTTAAAAAAGATAAATTGTTATTTACAGTAGCCCTGAGGGCATCAATATATTACAGTATTAATTGTAACAACCTGAATATGATGGGACCAGCAGCAGACCCTTCTGGTACGCCTGATGTAACATCCAGTAGATGAGAACTAAAATCACTGAAAGATACAAATTACTGATATATCAATAGAAACTAAAGCACTCGTTCCAATATTTTCTAAACATATTGACAATCGTGCAGTAAATTCCAATCATATATTATTTTGTTTAATTAAAGTTGTCATTTAATATTCATAAAAAAGTTGCAAAACAATAATGAAAAATGGCGGCTTCAAATTACTGAGCCTTCTACATCTCGACATACGTTGGCCTAGTTATAACAACATTATTTTTACGAGCCGATATAAAAAAATTTACACCAGTAGGGGACCAAGAACTCTTAACCAACCAATAATCCTCTAATCTATTAATGTTACCATAACCAACGACGAATACAGCATGCTGTAATAGGAAACAAATCTAGTTTACGGGAATAGCTAAAAAATTTAAATTAGGCGTTAAATAGGTGTTAAAAAAATGTTGTGTCGGGCTTTATTTTCTGAGTTATAGGCATTTACATTTTGGACATAATGCATATATTTTTCACTTTGATATCCGTAATCGGAACACGAAACTGTTCCGAAAATATCAACCCATTGCGGTCAAACTCATGATTTAACTTTTTAGAAAAACAGCCTATTATTTCAATATTATACCAATAAAATGTAGTTAAAAACTAACAATAGGGTGTAGACAAGACTTTAAGCCTTAATTTAGTGAACCGTTTCATCCAACAGTTTTTAAAATACCAGAGATATTAAGGTTTAAAATTAATTTTTTTTTATTTTTTTGTTTTGTTTAACAAATTTAGTAAATTTTTTATGTGAAAAAATTTCACTCGAATATTAATGGCCTTAAGCACAATAAGTTTTTCAAATGAAAAACTTGCTCCACTCTATTTTGTTTGTCGTTTTCGACTCATCTAGAACTAATTCTAGTCACTTACATTTAGGTTTAGGTTATCGTGTTCGGGGTCAATGGAGTTGGCTCTATTAGAATTGATGTGGTTGGGAACCTTTCAATCAGGAGATGGAGGAAAAGGAAGAATTCCTACCGAATTAAAATATCATCGAAAACAAATGAAACTTTGTCTTGAAGGACATGAAAACATAATTCAAATTAAAAGAATTTTTTTAAAATTGTCAGTTTTTTCCTCCCAAATCTTATATTTAGTAACAAAAATCCGCATACCAGTTACATTCCCTCACTTACCATTTGGTGAATTTAATTCGCATAAGAACTAGTGAAAGTGCATTCAAGAATACCAAAATTTTTGAATTCGTTTGAATATTTTAGGCGTTGAGCGAATTTGGATTTATTTAGTCTGCAGCACGTTGACCTTAATTATTAGAAAAATTTTCTATAGTCATAGAGATAATCTACAAGAAATACATTACAAATATTTTTATTCAAAATTTTCTCAAATACCATTTTTAAAATATTAATTGTATATACTGATCGTCATAAGTTAACACCTCTTAGCTGTAATTTTTTTAACAACTAACCAGAAGCATGCAAATGACAAACAATATATATGATAACTATTATACTTGTCAACTTATGACCATCGGTATTGTAGTATATCTCATGGCAAAACAATGCCAGGTAAGGTTATTAATGGGGTTATTATGTAATTGTATTTAGCACAGGTAGAGTCACTAATACCAAAATTCTATTTAGTTCTTTTTTTTTAGGAACATTATGTGACTCTCCCTGTCCTAGATACGGTAGAGTTGCATATTTCGATGTGACAATTTTTCTTATAGTTGCGGAATAACCCCATAAGTAAATTGCTTAATTTTGTTCTGTAATTTTTACTGCGTATGATTCACTTGTTTTTCTTGTATTCCTCCTTCTCTTTGAATTCTTATAATAACGTCATTCCATCTGATGTAGAGTTTTAAGCTTAAAATTGTCACATAGTCGCCGGTAATAATTGTGATGATACTAAAACACAGACGCCTTAATTATTTGCTTTACCTCCGTAATGGAAAATGTTTTTACTTACATTTTTTACAGACCATAAAACCGCATCCGTCAGTCCTTGTACATAAACGGAACATTAAATATGCGTTTACAATAGTAGAGTGCCCATGCTGTAGCGAATTCAACTGTTTTCTCTTTCTCCCTAATTCATTTTTGTATTTTGCTATATTTTAAATCAATCCAGAGTACAGATTTTTCACTATACAGTTAACATTGCTCTGTTAACTGTTCAATATGACAAATGTCACCTAAAACACATCACAAATTTGTTCACGTCACAATTGTCAGCAATTTACTACTGATTAATTTTCTACGTACGATTTATTTCAGGCCGAATAAAGATATTTGAAAAATTCAAGATATGTAAAGACGAAGGAAAATTTTTTAGTTGACATTACGAGTTTTAAAGAAAAAAGTTATTGCATTTTAAGCTTCGAATATCACAAATACATGATTAAAAATCAATTTTAAAGTTATGTCAAATCTTGAATTTGTATATGCGAAAAACAAAATTATATAAATTCGATTTTTATGAAAATAGTATGAGAACCTCATTCTAAAATATGTCTAGTTGGAATGGAAATCCCACTCTGAATTTTGGATATATGTATATACTTAACAATATAAAGTTTTTGCAATATTTCTATTTTTGAGACAGGTTTTATGAGAATCGGTTGCTTTCTTAAGCAGTTAATACATAAGTCATTTTACTCATTGTTGTAGAAAGTATCCGTGAAAAAGATTTGAAAGATTTATGGAATTTTTATGTGAGCAAAACATCTCAAACAATGTGTTCAATTTCAAAACATATCGAAAATAGTCTGACCAATACTGAATTGTGTCTATACAACTCTGTGTTATCCATTCATGGAGAATGATAAATTCGAAAAAAATTACATTTAAAAAGTTTGAAAAAATTTTACGCATCATTCAAGGTGGTAGTAATAAATATAAAAAAGTTTAAAAATATATAAAAAAAAGAAAATTTAATAAATCAAACGAAAAAATGGATACAAAAAGTTTGATTTTTTTTATGAATATGAAACGTTAAATTAATTTCCAAAATTCGAACACTCAAAACACATTTTTGCTATTGGAAACAGTTTTTAAATGTTTTCTGCAAAACATGTTAGTTTGGTCATAAGGGAAACATGGTATTAAATCGGCTTACATCACTGGCGTAAAGTACTTCATAATTGTGAACACACCTATGTATATTATCTATGGGCCTTTATCAGGGATGCGAAAGATGGTACAATTGTACCATGTTTGCTACGATTTAGGTTTTAAAAGTACGATGGTACTCCCATGGTTTACTTGGTACAATTTCCAAAGTATTTTTGAAAAGGGAATTAAGAAAATTGCACGCAATTAATTGCATCGTATAAATTGTCAACAGTTACCAGTCTAGTCCAAACGAAAGATTCGTTACATTTATCGAATTCCTGTTGCTTTAATTTTAAAATAACAAATAGTTTGTTACCTACTTAGATATGACATTGATCTCATGGATTTTTGTACCCTATTTTACATATTTTTATTATATACTTTTAATGTACAACTAAATTTTCTGTACAGTTTTTTTGTTATGTTTATTAAAAATATTTTAAAAAAAATCTATAGTTTTTTTTATACAAAAAAATGGTACAATTGAGTTCAAAAAAGTACAATTTTGTAAGAAATTTAAATTCTCTTTCGCATCCCTGGCCTTTATTGTTTCTACTCCTAATACTTGGCATCACTTTATTTACATTTTTTCTTTCACATTCTTATTCTAGTTTTGGAAATTACTAAAATTACACACAGAACGTCGCAAAAAAAATTGTAAAAAACAAATATTTTATATATTAAACACTATTATAAAGATAACAAAAGCGTAAAATAATTGAAATAAACAAAAGTTTTAAAAGAAAAACAAACTGAAAATGAGTGATGATGATAGAGATATTGACATTGAAAGTGATGTAAGTACACGTAAATAACTAAAGTTACAACATAACTGTGTAAAAAAAAAAAAAACTAACGGGTTGTTTTTTTTTATCACACAGGATGATAACGATTCAGATGCTGGTGGCTCACAACAACACCGTCATACTAATACACAAAATTATACCCAAGAAGAAAAACGAGCCCATCACAACGCATTGGAACGCAAACGTCGTGACCATATCAAGGAAAGTTTTACTAGTTTAAGGGAGGCTGTACCCGCTTTAAAAGGAGAAAAGGTGGAAAAAAGGAAGATTTTGTTTTTTAAATTATTTATAATATGTTTTGTGTTATTATTTTTGATTTAGGCAAGCCGAGCACAGATATTGAAGAAAACTACAGAGTGTATACAAATAATGAGACGTAAAATACAGATGAATCAAAAAGATGTGGAAGATCTGAAAAAACAAAATGCTATTCTGGATGCACAAAGTAAGAAAAATGAAAAAATTCAAATTAAATATTTATTTATGTTGGTTTCATAATCTCTCTTTGCACAAGTGAAAATAGCGGAAATGAGTGAAGATGAATTGTGGTATTGGGATCTATAATAATACTACGTTCTAACTGAATCCTAAATAGGATTTTTGGTTTTTTTTTCAAATTTTAAATGGAAAAAAATTAATTTTAAAAATTACTATACCTTTTTCCGGTGTAATTTAGCAAATGCCAATTCTATTTTCAGGAACTCAAATTTTCAGAACACAAATTAAATTGCAGATATTACCAATTGTATTCCTGGATACTTAAATGAGTTTCAGATCTTATCAATTTTAATTCAGATATGACTCATTGTATTTTCGAATAGGTAAATAATTTTCAAATATTATATGTTTTCAGCATGTATCAGTTTTAACTCAGCTATAATTCATTTGTTATCAGAACAGTGACATAATTTTCAGAAACTCAATTTTTTTTTTCAATATTTATCGAATGTATTTCAGATACTATTAAAAGTGTATTTAACAAATGATTAGTTTTTAAGAAATTATCAAATGCATCATTTGTATTTCAGAAATATTTATTTCTATTTAAAAAGATCAATTTGTTTTTAGACAGCCATTTTAACCTCTACACAAAAATGTATATATATTTTTTATTTATATTAAATAGAGCCCCAAGGGCCACTTTTTTTTGTATTTATTACTGCATTTCTATGTATTAATTTAAATTATTTGCTTAAGTATTTTAGTTTTCATATAAAACATAAGATTTATTAACCAACATAAAAGACACATCTATTTTCCAGATATTCGACAATTTATGTGTTAATAAAGGGTGTTTTTAAGAGGTTTAAAACATTTTTAAAATACAACTTAATAATTTATAACAATTTTAGAACTCCTTCAAAGCGCATTCGGAAGGTGCAATTTTTAATTTTTTTGTTCGGCCAAATGAGACAGTAAAAAAATTATTTTTGCCATTATAATAAAATAATTTTTTCCTTATGATTTTTAAGATAATACTTAACATAAGAAAAATTACTTCCATTTGCCAGTTGGACAAAAAAACGCTATTTACAGTATTAAACACATAAAAAAATTTTTTGTCATAAATTGGTCCATACAAGACATTAAATTTTAATGATAAATATTTAAATAATTAATTGCCGTTAAATATAATTTCAATTGGAAACAATTTTTTTTTATTTCTACACCTCTAAAAAACTTTTTATACTTTTTGTAACGAGTAGGCTTTTTATTTAAAAACATATTGAATAAATTGACGAAGATTTAATCGATGTTCAAAGATTCATAGAATAAAATTGTTATACAATTTACTCGATATTTTATTTTTATATATATAGCAAGTATAATTTTACTGCTGCAATATATAAAGTAAGTAAACACTGTTATTCGTTTTTTTTTTTTATTAAAATGTTAATTATTTATTGCAGTTGCAAAAAGTCAAACGTTGTAATGATGTAATTGTTAAATAAGTTGCACATAAATTAGTGAAATGTCTTGTAGATTAATTGTACTGTATAGTTTTAAGTATTAAAACGAAGATGTAATGTAAAAATAATTAAAACTCTTTTTAAAATGTAGAGTATAATGATATTTATTTCTGAAATAAAAGCATTGTTTTGTTCATATACGTGTTAGAAAATTCCGTACAAAATTTGACTGTCCTTTTCCTCTTAATGTTAAGTGTGAGCAAAAAAAAAACTTAAATTTCTAAAAACTAAATTATAATTTATTAAGTACAAATAAATGTTTCTGGAACATAATTGATAATATTAAAAAAAAAAACATATGATAATAGGTGTGTTTTTTAATTATCATCGGATATATTTTTGAATTTGTTTTATTTTGTTAAAATATTTATTTATTTTTTTAATTTGAACTATATTATATTTTTGTATAAATCTTTAGTCACTAGTATAATGTGAAAATTAAAACTTTTTAAAAATGCAAACACAGTAATTAAATTAAGCTTAATCCAAAAAAAATTTAAAAAAGTAGATAAATCCGTTTTAAATTTAGTTTAATTTAATTCTAATTTTTTCTTTCACATTATATTACTAAGTAGATGTTAGATTTAGATTAAAACAAAATTTATTTCAAACTAAGAAACTAATAATTGAATTTTAAACCAAGTAAATTGAATTTAAAAATAAATCTGGCCATTAAAAAACTTGCCAAATATAATTAACGTTCCCCTAAAAAATGGTGTTTTAAGTCTGCAATACAATTGATAATATCTGAAATACATTTGATAAATATTGAAATATGTTTAATAGTTATTGAAAATAATGTATTTTCAGTAACTATTACTAAATATTGTGAAAATAAATTGATTATGTCTGGATTTAAATTGACAAGTTCTGAAAACAAATGACAATATCTTAAAATCATTTCAGTATTTAGAAATACAATTGGTATGTACGAAATTACACCGGAAAAAGATGTACTTTCGGTTTAGTATGAACGTAGTAATTTTTTAATAATATATGTCAAAAAATTTTCATATAAGGATTAATCACAACTTGGTCGACTGACAACATAAATGTCGTAACAATTAATTTAAAGTTACAATCGAGGACTCATCTATATCTAGATTTAAGAACCGGGCCACATCAATAGCAGGGTTGCAACTGAAGAGCTGTGTTACGTTATGAGGGCTCTCTCCGCATGCAGGGCACGCCTCTGGGATAGTGTTTTTTTTTTGCCCTGTAAGAATTAAGGCGGCTGCTCTATCCTGATCTTAATTGTGCCAGGATTTTGCGAGTATTTCTGGGCAGCCTTTTCTACCCTCAGCAATGTGTGATGGGCGTCCTACTAATACGATGTTTTAAGGATAGCGTGCTGTTGTTACGCTTACTGTGTCCCTGTGTATTTCATTCTGAGCTGTCCAGTAAGCGGGTTCATCCAACGGTGCCCTTATATATCGTTGGATTTCCCCTTTATAACATCAAAGTGCTTTCTGACATGTCTTTCTAATTCCGTGCATTGATGATTCTGATAGCCCTTCCGATGGTATCCCAGAAGGAACTGCTGTGTCCCTTGATCATATGGATCTTCGATTCCTCATGTATCGCAAACATTTGACCGTTTTCAGGGCTTACTTGTACTTCTTACTACTACACTGCACATTTGACTGACGACTACACATGTAGTTCACAATCCACCTCTTTGTGTTTTTATGGAGATTGGTGTTGCATATATCTCTGAAAAGGTTGGCGTGATTGACCGTGGCGAACGCTTTTGATAGGGGGTTGTATGTTGTCATGGTTTTCTCTGGTTCAAAGCATGTGTGATGTAATTACAGATGGAGCTGTTGTAGTGTAGTTACATTTACGGAATACATGCTGATATTCTGCTGCTGGTAGATATTCCATTAAGCTAGGGAGGAGAAGTGCCTCAAGTATTCTCACAACCGGCAACAGAAGGCAGATGGTCTGTAGGAATTTCCCTGGTTCGCGTTTTTTCCGTTTTCCATTTTTAGGTTGAGGGCTTAAGTTATACACTCGACTCCCGTTTTATCCAGATGTTTGATCATAAGCATGACGACGGTTTAGCGCTTTTAAAGACATCTGCAACCTCGTTAGGCGTAAAAGCTTATGGGATATCATTGACTGGAAGATCATGAATTTTCCTCATGATGTTTCATTACGCCTTGTTTCTCTCTGGTGATCTATCAATTGCTGGCTAAAATGGTTCGCGCACGTTTTAGAGTCGAATATGGGGTTATTGATCCCGTTTGGTCGGATTCGAGAGAAATTTGACTGTCGATCACAGCCTGATAGCTCCAGAGCTAAGGTTGCAGTTTAGATGGTAAAACCTGTAATTGCTGTGGTTTGTTCAATGAATTTCGTCACGGTCGTCTGCGGGATCCGCTGCTTCTGCCGAGAAGTTTGGTCTTAAGGTTTGGCTTCTACCAACAGGGATAAAGCGATTCTCTGCTGCCATGACGATTTTGAGAATCTTTTTCTCCGCTGTTCGTGTATTGAAAGGAATGGGCAGATGTATGAAGTGGCAGAAGGCCACCCAGTCACTTCTTGTTGTTCTATCTATTGAATTTAAAAATTTGGATCAGCAGATATGAATTTGTATGATACTGTGTAATGTAAGATAAACGCGATATCAACCGCCGCTTCTTCTACGGTGCTGCCGCAGAACATTGTAACCATTACACGTCTGGAGCCAGGAGTTGTTGTTTGGCTTCGTGTACTGGACCGCTGGGAGAACGATTTTATGATGACAAATGTGGTGATCTCCATAATCTTGTTTTGGAAGCCATTGCAGTTAAACTGCAATATTGATATCACCTTAGGTTTGCCTACAGCAATCTGGGGTGTTAGTTGTGATGGTTGTTGTTGCTATGGGGAGGTTTAAAGTGGCGATGCATATTTTGAAGCTGACGCGAATGAGGATGACGATGTCGATGATCACAGTCATGATGATGATATTGATAATGATGATGAATCATGTGACGACAAAGATGACGAACACGTTGAAGAACTACGTTACTGGTTTATACAGCATGGTGCAACGTAGGTCTCATTCCACTCCCTATGGTTGTTAAGGTCAGAGCAGTTTCTGCTACGATCCTTCCTGAGGTGACACAACTTATTGCATATGCTACACCTTACTAATGTTCCGTTAATATATAGCAGGTTTAGACAAACAAAACAATATCATTGTCTGAGATTCATTTCAGTTCCAGCACGGACCAGTACGAAAGAGGAAAAAAAATATAGGTACACACTTTGACTTCTGCTGAGGTGACAGTCCTTGGTTGAAATCCGGTGGATTTCGAGATATAGAACCGACTGTCGCGGAAACGTGATCATGAAAGCGTTTGTCGTTGGCGACCTAGTTGTGATTAATCTCCAAAACGTAAATTTGGAGCCAGATAGACACTAAAATCTCCATAACTAGTAGCAATCTATTAATTGATTGCTTCTAGTTATGGAGAAAGAATTGCTAGTACAAAAATACGAATTTCACTGTTCGTTAAATTTTAACGGTATTTTGGGGAGAGCATGCTAAGAAACCTTAGAAAAATTCTATTAATTTGGATTGAGTTTTTTCTCCCAAAAAATTTATTTGGTTTGGATTAATTCAATTTGAATGAAGTTTCCTATAGGTTCCACCCAAAAGCAAATAAAGCTATTACAGAACCAGTTACGTACTAATTTTTTTGAACTAGACCACTAATACGAATTCGAAACCGTAGAATTTTACATGGGGACTATTGTCTAGGAACACCCACTATAAAACTTGTTTGAAAATTAAAATTTAAGGACAAAAAATACGGAGCAAAGCTAGTTTGTTAATAGGAGTGACGGTTAAGACCTCCATTATATTAATAAAAAAACAAAGATGTTTTTGATGAAACCTTGAGATAATTAAGTCCATTTACTAAGTATACTATAAAGTATTTTGTGCTTTTTTGAAAAACATGTAAACTGGTACTAATGGGAAATTTACGTAACTAGCTCTGGAGTAACTCTTTGGCACAAGTACTGTACCAGTTAAATTTTATGTGATTTTTGCAAACTTAAATTTTTATATTAAAAACAAATGTAAATTAAATGAGCATTTAAATTTAGGAACATTTTTTAAATGGTCTCTGCATAAATACTTTATAGTTTAATGCAACCAGTACAGAATCACATTATGTTAAGGTTTTTTTTTTGTTTAACTTTTGTTTCGATAATCTTTTTTTACATGAATTCGAATCAGATAATTTTTTTTACCTAAGTATTTGCTTTGATATAATTATTTGAAAAAACTTCATTCGTATTAAATATTTTTCTTTTATTTAGTTCAGAGATGGGAATAGTTAATATTTATTACCTATTTTCCTTACCATTAACCAAATTTTAGTTCGTATGCTTAAATGTGCTAAAAGTGGCTATGTTATTGATCCAACCGAATATCAGCAGCTAACAAATGGTGAACAAACTCTGCAACATGATAGCTCAGATGGTGATGAACAAGATTTTAGTCGTCGTAGTAAAAAAATGAAAACATCCTATCAGGCATAGGAACTAATGGAACAATTGGTGAATTAAATGTTTAAATAAAAAATTGCACCTGTAAACAATCAATTATAATTAAGGATACATTAGAATTTGTTTAATAACATTACTTGCACCTAACATTACTTACACATATAAACAATTCCTAAAAACTGTTAACTTTTGGGGTAAAAAAGTGATTTTCGTTTTGACATTTGAAATGTTAAAATTTGTTCACTTGAATCAATATGCAAATGTCATTAAAGTTATGGCAGTTTTAAGTTCAAAATGAAAAAAAAAATGCCAAAAATTATTTTCCTAATCTATAGAAGTTATAATTTAGGGAAGCCTGATTTTTTGGTTTTATCAAGTTCCATTTTAAGCTTGCTTGATGTTACCAGGTTTATGCTTAATAATATTTGAACATTATAAAAGTTAATAACGAATATCAATTAACATTAATTATTTCCAATCTCTATGTAAAAAATAATTGATAAATTAAAAAATATCCATAATGTTAACAGTTTTTAGGAATAGAACATATACATATTATTTAAGTAAAAAAAAAATTGTATAAAAAACAATCTTAAAATGTAGTATAGCTCAGCACTTTAAGTAGTACAGAGTCATATCAAAAATTTTCGAAGCGAGCTTTGGATACATCTCTACCACGATGTATTTTTTTAAATATTTAAACAAAAAGATTAGAAGATCTAGCTGTCATATGAGATGATTTGTAAAAATCGGATAATTACATAAAAAGTTAGAACAGTTCAAACGACTAAAATCATTCTGAAAATATTTGAAATGACTCTAAGAAAAAAAAACAAATTTTATACATTTTTCTTCCCTGCTACATAAATATATGTACATATAGATATATATATATTTTTGTCTTTTATAAATGTTTATAAAAAAATAAAGAAAAAAAAAACAATCTGGCTTAAGGATATTTTATTGAAATGAAGAAAACTAGATTTTAAATTAAATAAATAAATTTTTCTAAAGAATACTTAGGGCTCGTGCCAAAAGGCTAAAGTAATTTTAATTTTAATTTAGGTTTCCACATTACCAAGAAACTTGCAATAATTTTAAAATGGAATTTCAAACTTTTTCTTTATTTAGGTTTAGTTACAAATTTATTAAGTATCTCATTTATGTCCACCTACCGTTAATACCAATAAAATGTATTTTCTCTAGAAAACAATCTTTAATAACTTTGCAATGATTATTACTTGTTACCATTACATGAATGTAATTGTTATAAAAAACATAACTTTTGTTTTCGTTATTTGCAATGAAACATTTTTCTATTAAATTTAAGTAATATTACTGAAATTTTGTTTTTCTTTTACACAATGGTAAATATTTTTTCGAAACTTTTTTATTTAAATTCATTACAATTTAAAAATGTAATGATTTTTTGATTCATTACATTATTGCAATATAAAATCTAATGCCATTTACATATAAAATTAATTGTCATTTATTTTTTAAACTTCTAAAAAACTTGTATACAAAGTTAATTTTCTTTTTTTTTTCTATTGTACATACCTTCACTTTATTTTTAAAACCAAATATAGCAGGAAAAATACAAAGAGGACAAAAAAAAACATGTAGCACATATGGGGACTACCACCATTTTTCCCCAATCTAATAACTCGTTGCATAGTATTCCCCAGAAAACCATGAGTACGATCCATATCATCATCTATGCCGCGCAATAGTTTATCTTGATATCGTACTTCGTTGCCAATGTCAATGGTCAACGATTTAAGAGCTCCAATTTTTTGTTTTAATTCTTCAGCTGCTTTTTCATTTTCATCTTCCAAAGCATCATGGGGCACCCTGCTGGGTCCGGGGGCTTGATTTAATGGTTGGTAGGGATAATTGTTATTACGTCTCATATTTGTAGTCGCCAGGTTGAGGTATTTTTGTATTGTAATACACCTATGGAAAAGATTATAGTTCAATATTTTGCAACAATTATGAAATTGTTGATTTGTAAACAAAGTGACACGTACCTCCTTTGTATAGGCTGTTGTTTGGCTTGTATGTATTAATAATACTTTGTGGAATGGTATATAGGGTTTAAGGTAATTGTAAATAATTAATTATAGGGTTTATTTTATTAATAGCAATTGCCTAAACTTATTCTTATATATTTTTAGTAAATTTTACTTTCGTACAAAAATGTTTAATTAAACAGCTGTTTAGATCCCGTTTACATGTATCGAAATCCCAGGATTTTAATACCCACAATAAGCAAATATGAGGCTGCGTTTACATACGCTTGAAATCTAGCTTAAATATATCCAAATATTGTCGTAGTCGCATTAAAGAATTTCAGTCAACTTATAGAAATTTTAAATTCATTACGGTAGTAACGATGTATGTACACTAAAATCAAATGTGAGAGTGACAGATGCTAATATGTTCTATACAGTTGAACTCTTCATACTCATTATTTTCCCATAAGAAATTTCACAAATTCTTTTTACGATTATTTAATATAGGTCTTATTAAAATAAACGTGTTCGTACCTAAATTGATATTTCCACATAGACATTACATAAGTGTAATGTTAACACCTTGCCTCACAAACTCAGCAATCATGACAACTCTTTTCTCAAAACTGTCACGTCGGCTCGCAGAGGGTTAATCACTCAACTTAGTTTCGTCCGTTATGGGAAGAAGAAGCAGAAATGAGTGATAGCCCGAAATCAGCTGACAAACTGCAGCAACCAATTGAGTGAAATTACCATGGCATGAAACGCGATGAAAATGAGATGCTTTTTCCGGTAGACAGAGAGATTGAAAAAAAACCCAGGCAGCTGCACCGATCAGAAGTGAAAATTTAAGATCATTGTGTTTTACTAGTTGTTATTTATTAAACTAAAAAAAAAAAGAAGAAAACAAACCTAGAATTGAAAGTGAATTTGGAAAATAAATATTTCAATTTTGCCGCACTGCCTGGTCCTGCAATTTCAATTTTGATTTTCTTGACGATTTGCACCACCGATTTTGTTGGGATTTCGGCCATTGGCATTATCGGCCATTTTAATGTCGCAGCATACTGCCGCACCACCATCAGCTACGTTGCCGCATTGTCATCATCATCTCCATCACCGAACGGAATCAGCCAGGTATTTTTTCTCTTCTTTATAAGTTTTTTTTAGGATAGGACATACAGGTTTTACTGCGGACGTACAGACGGACTATACGGTAACTTGGAATTTTTAGTTTTTTTGTTGTGCCGGAAAATCGTAGGTTTGCAAAAAATTAGGAGTAGGATGAGCTCAGGCCTAGGTCCTCGCGGTTTTTCCGAGAAATTGTGAGCAAAGAGGGCAAGTTTAAAAAATCTAAAAAGGAAAAGTGAAGAAAAATAAAACGCGTACTTACGTTACCAACCCGGACACATACGGACTGACATCCTAAAGAAAAAAGAAAGAAAAGGCGCAGAAGAAATAACCTGGAAGAAGTTGAGGATAGAAAGAAAGTGGTATATTGCCTAACGGCACGGCACAAAAAAAAAAAAAGGTTTTCGTCGGCCATTTTGGGCGAAATATATATATATACAGCACAATCGCCATTAAAATTTTTTTTGTGTAAGTTCCATTTTTCTTTTTTTATAATTTATAATTTCTTTCATTTTTTTTTATCTTGTGATTTTTTTTATTGTTAACTTCTTAATTCTTTAAATTTATTTTTGATTTTATATTTCTTTTATTTTCATATATGTTTTTTTAATTTTTTAATTTCCAAAATTTCATTTTACTTTAATAATTTATTTTTCATTTTTTTAATTTAATTTCTAAATTTTTTTTTATGCTTTTTCATTTTCATTCTCTTGTTTTTACTTTTTAATTTTAAATAAAGAATGAAACTTTTTATAACGTTTTAGAAAAAATACAAAGATGTGTGAATAATTTATTTCTTTAAAGTGATAGTAGGGTAGCGGAGGTAAGTGGAGAGGCGAAAGGGTCAACCTGATCGTAAGGCCACAGGTTGACATAGTGAAATCCACCATGATTTCAAGTGGGAGGGCCGCCACAAGTTGCCTAACACCGAGCAGCTTATCCGGATTTTAGCGTTCGTCGATGTGTGTAATAGGTGCAGAAGGGTGCCTGGGTATTCTGGGTGGTGGGTTTATTTTAGTGCGTTTATTTCTTCTTCTTTTGAAATTTTTTACAGGTCAATCGTCATTGCTTCGGGTCCACATGTAGTTATAAATATAAAAATCAGCCTGGCATGAAGATGATTTTTTTTTTGTTGTCCATGCCAACATCCAAAGAGTTTGGCGAAGATCCCCCCCATCCGGCGAGCTTTAGCCGAGCACAACGCCAGCACGGCCAACAATCTGGTAAGCCTCTATTAGCAATAGTGTAAGACCGGCAGAGTGGTGACAACAAAAAATGGCGCCCGTAACGTGGGGCCCGAAGCAAAGATTGGTGTTCATTTTTTTTTATTTTTAGCTTTTTAGCTAGATTCAGTTGTTTCCGTGAGGGTAAGTCCCGTCTGACTAAGGCCAAGAGACCTCGGCGAGTAGCTACTCTGCACGACAATAACGAAATCTAGATAAAAAGAATAGTTCAGTTTTAATTTTTAACATAGTTTTTGATGGTAATTCAGAAAAGCAACCTCACCTATATTTTGCGTAAGTCCCGTGTGATCTAGCTTCAAAGCTTCATTCGTGTTGCGACGTTTTAATGCAGGTGTAGTTACTTTGAAGATAACTTTTTCAATTCATTTTTTTTATTTTAGTTTTTATAGACCACAATCAGTTTCAGAACAAACGCCCATGTTGTGGGATTTTATACCAGCTTCGGCTGGAATAGTAGAGCTAGTCCTGACAGTATAGGGGCAATAGAACCCCAAATATCAGCTGCAGCTCTGTTAATTTCAGCGTTTTTTTCATCTGATTCTGGTTCCTTCTTTTCATTTTTATTTAATCCACCAGAATGACCAGGAACACCTGAAACCTTTATAAATTGTTAGTCGAAAACCTTTTACACCCTGTTACACACAGAGAAAACCTAAAATACCGGATCATGTCTTGCGTCAAATGCAAGATGTTTTTACTCCACGAACCTAAGCTACCTGAAAACACTATCACTTTTGATTTCATGATATTTATTTCTTCTACGACATTTTTATAGAATTTTTTGCGGAATTTGTTTTTTTTTTGGTTTATATTTTTCATACCTAACATAAATAAAATTTCTTTTAACTTTTTGGTTATATTTTTATATATTTATTTTTTTCTATTTCAAACGTGAGTATAAGCATATATACATTTTACAATATGGCTTAATAATAACATATATAAGTTTTTTATATACATTTTTATTTAAAAATTTATTTGTTGTTTATTTTTTTTCGGTTATTTCATTTCGGTTTTGAGATTTTTTTTTTGGTTTAGATATACCTTTTTACCTTTTACTTTATATTTTTATATTATATATTTTTATTGTTTTTTAAATTTGGGGAAAACCCCTAAGTTATTATATCTAGAGTTTTTTATTCAGGCTGGGAATGGTTCTGACTCGCTCTGAAGGATTAAGACGTTTAGCGGAAGGTACCGATATAAGTAATTCGAGCATGTTTAATCAATCAGTAACCACCACCACCACCACGTTAACGACTGGTGCGATTCAGTCGATTACGACTGGCTCGTCACAGTTATCAGCAGTTAGTTTACCGCATATTTATACGGGGATACCTCTAACACCAGTGACCACGATGGCTTCGCTATCGGCAGCTATGGTAACTACCACAGCGACGACCACAAGGGTTTCAGTATCACCTGCAGTACAAGAGTTTATGGCAATGGCACATGATAGTTCGCTCGGGGCAAACAATTTGGATCTGTCAATCTCAATCGCATCGCCAGAGTATAGCAGCCTTACTGCTCGAAATGCACGAGCTGAAGTGCAACAGCAACAGATGCCTCAGCAAGACAGTATGAATGTCCGTAATGCAGCGACCGTGCGCGATATGATAGAGATAGCTAGTAGAGAAAGCAGAAAATCTGAAAGTTTGGTTCAGGCAATACAGGCGTTAAGGGAGGCGATGAGTCGCGCTCACTCCCTTGACGACCCAACTACTCCCTGTTCGGCTATACAGCCAAGGGCACCACCACCATCAGCAGCTTCGCCAGTTTGGAGAGCTCCCACTACAGTAGGTGTTCCACCACTAGTAAACATTGGGCCAATAAATACGCCAATTCCAGGCCAGCAATGGCAACCACAGCAATACAGTGATATGCTGCACCAACAATTTTTAGAACATCAGTTTTCTGGTCAGCCGCGTCAGGGCTACTTAGATCAGCAACCACCTAACGTTGGACCACCCACATCACAGCCGCAATTGGCTTATACACAAGCACAGCCGCAACCGGCTTATGCTCAACCACAATCGGCTTATACGCAACCGCAGCCGCAACAAGCTTATACACAACCACAACATCGTGGCTTTTTACCACCGTATGATTTCACGCAGCCGCAATTTTGGCCACCACCGTCAAACTACAATATGCATGCACCAGTTTACCCCTGGATGTCGCAGCGTAAAGTAGACGTTGCAAAATGGAATTTAAGTTTTGACGGCTCAGACAAAATCGATGCGGAGGACTTCATTTTCCGCGTGAATACGTTAAAGCGAGATTATAACTGCACGGATGACGATATCCTGCATAATTTCCATCACTTGTTGGCAGGCCAAGCCCGAGACTGGTATTGGAGTCACCGGCGGTTAGTGCAAATAGAAAAGTGGAGCGACCTGCACGCAGCATTTTTAACTCGTTATCGAAGAATGGAGAGCGAGTTCCAAAAGCAAAAGAAGATCATGTATCGTCGCCAACTGCATCATGAAACATTTGAGGAATTTTATAATGCCGTAGTTAAGTTGCGTAACAGTCTGAGCTCCCCATATTCCGAGCAGGATTTGGTCGAAATAATGAGGAGTAATTTAAAGCCAGCGCTAGCTCAATTAATTTTCCCAATAAAGACTGCGAGCTTAGCTAAATTTTGTGAAGAGGTAAAGCGAGCTGAAATTTTGTTGCAAAGTCAACGACAAGCCTATCAACAAAGAGCTAATATGCCACAACGAGTAGTCCATGAGCTGGCGTACGAGGATGAAATGCCAATATCTGAGTGGGAGGTAGATGCGATAAACGCAAACAGTAAATACACCTGCTGGAACTGCAGACAAGTCGGTCACAGTTTTATCGATTGTGAGGTGGTTCCTCGAAAGATTTTTTGCTATCGGTGCGGTAGGGAAAATGTTATAACGCCCGAATGTCCAAAGTGCCAGGGAAACCAGGCAAGACACTCGTCTCGAACTGGGCAGGCGAGGTCGACACCGGTCTAGACCCAGTTAACAGTAATAATAATAATTTAGTATTTGATGGCCAGAGTGGGCAAATCAAAATTTTAGAAAATAAGACAAAAAACAAAAAAATAGCAGTAGTAGCAAGGCTAAGAGAGCTAAAACCGTTACATGTACGAGTAAGAGAATATAACGAGTCTAAGAATAGAATATTTGGCGAGGTCTCAAGTAGAATAAGAAAAGCTAGAGAGCGTTACAAGGAGCGTAAAAGAATTAGGCAGGAAATCGCTTCGGCAGTTTTGTATGAGGGTGAAGATTCGCGCTTTTACACTAGATTAGATATTAATGGTCAGGTAATCGAGGGTTTAATCGACAGTGGCGCGACCGTGACATGCCTAGGCAAAAATTGTCTAAATTTCGTTGAAAAAGCTCAGCTTGTAGTACACCCGTATGCAACCACAATAGGGACCGCCGACGGCACGCTACATAAAATCATTGGTCGAGTAAGGGCTAATATTGAATTTAATAAAATCAAACACCACACAACATTTTATTTAGTCCCAACGTTAAATAGGGAATTGTATTTAGGCGCAGATTTTGTAAGATCTTTTAATTTATTGCGTATTGAGAGCCTAACCACCAACGGCGTTAGTCTTTGTGATGAAGCCGATCAAGGCAGCGCTGACGTTAAAGTGCATTTGCTTTCTCCGAGTGAACAATTTCAACTAGAGGAGATAGTGGCCAAGTTTCCGTGTTATACCACGAAAGGTCTGGGAAAAACGCATCTCAAGATTCACACCATCGATACACGAGACGCAACTCCAGTGAAGGACAGGCATTATCCGGTCTCCCCAGCTGTGCAGAAGTTGATGTATGCTGAGCTAGATAGGATGCTTGACCTAGATGTTATTGAGCCCAGCCAGAGTCCTTGGAGCCATCCAGTCACTCTAGTCCGAAAGGGCGAAAGGTCTGCTCAGTCGCTTGGGAGACACGTTTTTTATTTCTAGTGTTGATCTAAAAGACGCTTTTTGGCAAATACCTTTAGATCAGTCTAGCCGAGAAAAAACTGCCTTCACGGTGCCTGGAAGACCGCTTTACCATTTTACGGTAATGCCTTTTGGGTTGTGCAATGCAGCTCAAAGACTTTGCCGTTTGATGGATAAGGTGATCCCCTCGGCGCTACGTGATAGAGTTTTTGTCTATCTAGACGATCTATTGGTAGTGTCGCCAGATTTTAAGACTCACTTGGAGTTGCTGAAACGTGTCTCGATTTGTTTAGAGAATGCAAGGCTAACCATAAACGTAGCAAAATCGAAATTTTGTTTTCGCGAATTGCGATACCTCGGTTACATTGTAGGTAACGGACAGCTTAAACCTGATCCAGAAAAGATCGCCACCATTTTGAAGTATGATTTTCCAAAAACTGTAAAGCAGGTCAGAAGTTTCATGGGTGCTACTGGTTGGTATAGAAGATTTATACCCGATTATGCCACCATTGCAGCTCCAATTTTTGAAACACTAAAAAAGTGTAAAGTTTTTAAGTTCTCTGAGGAGGCTAAGGTCGCTTTCGAACGTTTGAAATCGGCACTAACCACCAGTCCTGTTATTACCCACCCTGACTTTTCAAGGCACTTTTACGTGCAATGCGATGCCTCGGATATCGGTATAGGGGCAGTATTATTTCAAAAGGATGACTCCGATGAGGAGCACCCTATAGCATATTTTTCGCAAAAACTATCACCCGCACAGAAAAATTATTCCGTTACGGAAAGAGAGTGCTTGGCAGTCGTAATGGCAATTAAAAAATTTAGGCCATATATCGAATTGCTTCCGTTTACGGTTATAACAGACCATAGTAGCCTTAAGTGGTTAATGTCCCACAAGGAACTTAGTGGACGTTTAGCACGCTGGAGTTTACACCTTCAAGCATTCGATTTTTCTATAGAACACCGGCAGGGGAAACAAAATGTAGTACCTGATACCCTTTCTAGGTATGATATGGAGGAAGTGTCAGCCGAGCTAAATGGTTTTATTGATTTAAATTCAGGAAGTTTTAAGTCCGAGGATTATCTCGATTTAGTAGCAAAAGTGCGAAAAAATGCTGAGAAATTACCTGACTTTAAGGTAATTTACGATTTTGTCTACAAGAGAATGTTGCCATACGATGGTCTACCTCTGAATGAAGATTTCTGTTGGAAGTTATGGGTACCTTTGGCACTCGCTGAGGATATAATTCGAAAGGCCCATGAGCCACCTCAATCCGCGCACGGAGATTTTCATAAAACTCTACGCAGAGTTAGAGAATTTTTCTAATGGCCTAATCAAAACTCCCATATTCGAAAATTTGTCCAAAATTGTCAAACATGCAAGGAGACAAAGCCGGCTAATACTACTCTTAGACCGCCAATGGGCAGCGAATGTGTAATAGAAAGACCTTTTCAGCGCGTATATATAGACTTCTTGGGTCCGTATCCTAGATCGAAGTCTGGTAATTGTTTTATTTTTATTGTTTTAGACCATTTGTCAAAATTTGTTTTGCTAAAAGCCATGGCAAAGGCCAGTGCTAAAAATGTAGTAAAATTTTTAATCGCGGAGGTTTTCCACAAATTCGGTACGCCCGAGGTGATAGTTTCGGACAATGGAAAGCAATTTGTTAGTAAGGAGTTTGCGGAGGCAATAAATAGGTTTGGCATTAGGCATATGAGAACAGCCACTCATTCACCCCAGGCTAATGCATCCGAAAGGGTGAATCAGTCAATTTTGGCTGCAATACGTGCGTATATCGACGGAGATCACGGAGACTGGGACAAATACCTGTCGGAGATCGAATGTTCACTTAGGTCTTCCGTGCACAACGCGACTGGAGTCACGCCGTATTTTGCATTATTCGGAATGAATATGATATGCCATGCTGAAGCGTATAAATTAGCTCGAAAACTTAGGATTTTGAGTGATCCTGAAAATAATATTATGCCTAAATCGATTCAACTCGACTTGGTGCGAACTAAAATTCGCGAAAGTCTGCATAAGGCACATTTAAAGAGCGAAAAGACCTACAATATTAGGAGCCGGAACGTAAAGTTTGTCCCAGGGCAAGAAGTTTATCGCCGTAGCTTTCAACAGACCGATTTTAAAAACAATTTCAATGCCAAATTGGCGAAAAGATTTTTTAAATGCCGTATTGTACGCCCGGTAGGGAATAGTTTGTATGAGATAGAAGACTTAAAAGGCAAATCATTAGGGATTTTCCACGCCAAAGATTTAAAGCAGTGAAATGTTTTAGAATTCGAAGACCCAACACAAAGTAAAAGGTACATGTAGTAATAAATTATTAGTTTTTTTATATGATCTCACCGTAACCGATGTACAAATTATAGTTAGTTAAATAAATAAATGAAAATAATAATAAATAATAATAATGATACGATAAAATAAGTATTTTATGAATTTGTTAATATTGATATACGTTACACATATATATATATATATATATATATATATATGTATATATATATATATATATATATACTAGCTGACCCGGCAAACGTTGTTCTGCCTAGGAATAGGATTACATTATTATCTAGGTAGCTCGCACAAAGTTTGAATATTCTCACAATAATAGTACCCCAGATATGCAATAATAAATTTGTACTTCGTATGGGAGGTGCCACGCCCATTGCTTGGATCCCCCATATTTTTTGGAAGATTATGAATATTATTATCAAAGAAGCTCACACAAAGTTTGAAGACTCCCACTTTAATAGTACCCCAGATATGCAATAATGAATGTTTTCTTCGTATGGGAGGTGCCACGCCCATTGCTTGGATGGCACTCATTTTTTTGGGAGATTATGAGTATTATTATAAAAAAAGCTCACACAAAGTTTGAAGACTCCCACTGTAACAGTACTCCAGATATACAAAAATACATTTTTACTTCGTATGGGAGGTGCCACGCCCATTGTACCCATATAGGTCAATTGTGAATCTAAACCATTCAGGGATCAAATAAAACAGACACAACAAATTTCATCGAAATCGGCCCAGCCGTTAAGGAGGAGTGCAGTCACTAACACACGTACAGGAGAATTATATATATAAAGATATATATATACATACATACATAGATTGTGTTTTTTCAGTTATCGTAAATTATTTCTAGTAAAGACAGTTCACGGATTTCGTTCGAATGAAGAGTATAAATTTTCTTAAGCGAAGTTTTAAGTCACAAGTGATAATATTTTATTCATAGGAATATGAACGTTTTCTTTAACTGACCAACAGATGCTACCGTTTCTAGCAGGTTACGTTTGTAACCGTTATTGAGGCCATTGGTGCAACTTCATTGCGACCCTGGGGAACTGTGCCATTAAGGGCTAGGAGTTGTTAGTCACCTGGTTCAATAACATGATCTGAGTCCGTCTTACAGCCAGTTGGATCAGGTGTAAAAGAAGTTTTCCATCCCACAGTTACATATGTAACTAGGATCTGTTTTCATATTCAATGAGTGTGTACTTCGCTAAATAAAATAAGTGCTTTTCATTTCGCACAGAATCTGTCAACGTAGTCTCAGGAGTTTCTTGAAACAAACGTTTCAAAATTTGAAAACGCTTGTTCCAAGAAACCGAAAAGTTTGTAATGTCTGCAATGAAAGCATTGTTTCAGGGCAGTATTTACATAATTTACGAATCCGAAATTGAGGGTAGTAATGTCTGCAATGAAAACGTTGTTTCAAGGCAGTATTTACATAACCCACAAGTTCGTCAGAGTTTGATTTGAAAACACAATTTATATATTTATATGTTTGTATACGAATATGAATACCATCCGAATACATTTTAATAGGAAAAAAAAAAACGAATATATAAATGAATGAATAAATAAGATATAATGTAAATTAAGTAAAATAGATAAGCAAATAGGGTATAGAGTATAGTTAACAGATTATTATTGAAACTCACGTAAACTGTTGAAGACTTAGGTTGGAGATAGTGTCGAATCAGGAGTAGTTTCATCAATAGTCACCATTATGAATTTCTGGAACAGATATCTAGATATAGGAAAAAAAATGAATTAGTAAAATAAGCCATGAATTCTTGCGAAAAGCATAATATCAGTTTAAGTTTTAAATTTAAGGATAGGTTAAGAAATTTATTAAGTAAGCAAAGGCATTGAATTCAAAAGTTAATATAATAGTTTTGACATTTAGGCTCTAGCAATTTGAAATCTTTGAAAACGTGATTTTTTTGTTGAGCCATGTCAAAACAATATATAGTTTTAGAGATTTAGAAATTTTGTAGTTTTTTAAGTTTTTCTGATATTACACTTTTCACAAGTTTTAATTTCATAATATACGCGATAGTCATTCCAGTCAGTTGTAAACCAGTTCCGGGTAGTGTTACCGGCGCTAAAGAAAGGAAAAGTCGAAAATAATTAGTGGAAGTTGAGATATATGTAAGGAGTGGAATCATACTCACCGATACTACTTAGGTTGGAAACACGATATCACCTACGTGTTCCATAGCCTTTAGCGCGGTACTCATAAAAAAAAAAAAGAGAAACTTAATCCAAGATTCAAATGCATTGTCGCTAAAAAGCATTTTAAACCTGGGGAAAAAAAAAGTTATTTAAAAATTCGTACTCAAATCAGTATTTTATATAGGAAAAAAAACGATTTAATGTTTTTGCCTTGAGGATGGCAACACTGTGTTTTTTATTTCACACTAATCGTGATGATGCAAATCAATGTTAGCTAAACCGTACGGTTCTCGTTTCTAGGAATTTTCTTTTTGTTTTAAAAAAAAAAAAAAAAAACACATTTATAAAAACTTGTTTATTAAATAGAAAAGAGAGAAAAAGAGTCAAAACAAATGTCCAGTAAAAGCGTTACATAGGTAATGATTTTATTGTAGATAAGAGAGTATTCAAACAACCGGTTTTATTTTCTTGGTTTGGATAAAACAACACACCACAAGTCCACGTTCAATAAATTCAAAACAGTTTTATTTCTGCTTAAACTCTTTATGCGAATTTGGAAACGGATCGATCCTCTTTTTAGAAATTTTCGTCTAACGATTTGTTTTAAATTTTTGCCATACTTTCTATTGGGGGCAAAATGCAATTGAAAATATCACTTTTCTTTTCAAATAAAATTGGTTCTTACCAATTCGTTTGATCAAATATAGAATGTTCATTATTTATGAAACAAAAACGAATAAATTCATTTGTTTAAATGATAATTTTTTTTTTTTAGAAAAGTAGTTGGAATGAAAATAAACACAAATCAAACATGTCATTATGAAATAGAGTCGAACCAGTTTTAAATTCGTTTGTTTTTTTTTACACAAAGTGTAAAAGAAAAAGGTATTCTAAGCTAAAAGTCGTTTATGAATACAATTTTAGCAAATTTTGCTTAGAATTAGTTGGAAACACCAAAATGTATATAATTTTCTAGAGTATTTTTCCCGCTCTACCAGAAATTTAACATAGTACACAGTTCAGCGGCAACATTTTTAAATGAGAGGGCAACATTTTCAAGTTGCTAGTGTTGAGAAACATTAAATTTAGTGTATACAGTACTGCCACATAAACAGTGTAATTTTGTATCCCAGTTTTTGGGATTCTTAACGGTTTACCAGTTTTTCATGGAAACAACTTTTTTCAAATGATTGCATTTTTTTTATATGTTTTTAGTTATATGTTGCAACAATTAATAGCATAGTTATTATCTTTATTATATACTTCTACCATAGAAATGGGAAGTAATGGATATGACTAGACGGAGTTGTTCAATGTGTGTACACACTTTAATACTTTTCACGTCACAATGTTATGTTTGAGTTCGTAACTATTTCTTAACACAATTGCAAATGTTGGTTGTTTTTTTTCTTTATTAGACATGTCTAGTTTTATCATAAATAAATAGTATATTGAACAAATATTATAATTTTAATATGAAAAATCTGGGAAAAATACACGAATAAAATAAGAAAACATATTTTTTATAAAGTAATCAGAAAGATCTCTAGCATCCAAAAAAAACGGCAAAAAAATATTTAAAATTGGTTATATGGCAGCACCGCCAAACTGTGTTCGTGTTCTAGGAGAGTACTAGAAAGTTCGTAAGAGAGAAACATACTCTTGGGAATTATATACCTTTTTTGGAAACACTGTTTAAATTTTTAGAAATAAGTTTTTATTTAAAATTATTTATTTTTTGAGCCGCCGGTAAAAAAATTTTACCCGCCGCCGTTAGAAAAAGAACGCGATTGCCTTGGATTTTCTCCTCTTTTTTTTTAGCCGCTTCCGATCGTTTTTATTTTAACATGAATTACATTTTTACTTACCTTTGGATATCCTTTGGGTGGGGTGCCGCAGACAGGTCGTCCTTCCTTCTCGGGTTTTTTATCTTTTGTCCTTTTCATTTTATATTGGCACTTTTTAAATTTTTTTTGTTTTTTTTTTGGGCATACCCAAAAGCGTCTTCTTCACTGGTCGTTTTTACCGGTGACCGATTTTACACGATTTTTAAAATAAAGTGCTGCCAGATGGATCGATTGATTTCTATACCATTTACACCGTACCAAAAATGTGGTAGGATCTGGAAAGGTGAAAAGGATCAGTTCCCTTCCATCCTTGTTACAATTGGTAAGGCAGGATGGCTGGGTTTGTCACGTCGGCTCGCAGAGGGGTAATCACTCAACTTAGTTTCGTCCGTTATGGGAAGAAGAAGCAGAAATGAGTGTCAGCCCGAAATCAGCTGACAAACTGCAGCAACCAATTGAGTGAAATTACCATGGCATGAAACGCGATGAAAATGAGATGCTTTTTCCGGTAGACAGAGAGATTGAAAAAAAACCCAGGCAGCTGCACCGATCAGAAGTGAAAATTTAAGATCATTGTGTTTTACTAGTTGTTATTTATTAAACTAAAAAAAAAAAGAAGAAAACAAACCTAGAATTGAAAGTGATTTTGGAAAATAAATATTTCAATTTTGCCGCACTGCCTGGTCCTGCAATTTCAATTTTGATTTTCTTGACGATTTGCACCACCGATTTTAATGTCGCAGCATACTGCCGCACCACCATCAGCTACCACCATCAGCTACGTTGCCGCATTGTCATCATCATCTCCATCACCGAACGGAATCAGCCAGGTATTTTTTCTCTTCTTTATAAGTTTTTTTTAGGATAGGACATACAGGTTTTACTGCGGACGTACAGACGGACTATACGGTAACTTGGAATTTTTAGTTTTTTTGTTGTGCCGGAAAATCGTAGGTTTGCAAAAAATTAGGAGTAGGATGAGCTCAGGCCTAGGTCCTCGCGGTTTTTCCGAGAAATTGTGAGCAAAGAGGGCAAGTTTAAAAAATCTAAAAAGGAAAAGTGAAGAAAAATAAAACGCGTACTTACGTTACCAACCCGGACACATACGGACTGACATCCTAAAGAAAAAAGAAAGAAAAGGCGCAGAAGAAATAACCTGGAAGAAGTTGAGGATAGAAAGAAAGTGGTATATTGCCTAACGGCACGGCACAAAAAAAAAAAAGGTTTTCGTCGGCCATTTTGGGCGAAATATATATATATACAGCACAATCGCCATTAAAATTTTTTTTGTATAAGTTCCATTTTTCTTTTTTTATAATTTATAATTTCTTTCATTTTTTTTTATCTTGTGATTTTTTTTATTGTTAACTTCTTAATTCTTTAAATTTATTTTTGATTTTATATTTCTTTTATTTTCATATATGTTTTTTTAATTTTTTTAATTTTTTAATTTCCAAAATTTCATTTTACTTTAATAATTTATTTTTCATTTTTTTAATTTAATTTCTAAATTTTTTTTTTATGCTTTTTCATTTTCATTCTCTTGTTTATACTTTTTAATTTTAAATAAAGAATGAAACTTTTTATAACGTTTTAGAAAAAATACAAAGATGTGTGAATAATTTATATCTTTAAAGTGATAGTAGGGTAGCGGAGGTAAGTGGAGAGGCGAAAGGGTCAACCTGATCGTAAGGCCACAGGTTGACATGGTGAAATCCACCATGATTTCAAGTGGGAGGGCCGCCACAAGTTGCCTAACACCGAGCAGCTTATCCGGATTTTAGCGTTCGTCGATGTGTGTAATAGGGGCAGAAGGGTGCCTGGGTATTCTGGGTGGTGGGTTTATTTTAGTGCGTTTATTTCTTCTTCTTTTGAAATTTTTTACAGGTCAATCGTCTTTGCTTCGGGTCCACATGTAGTTATAAATATAAAAATCAGCCTGGCATGAAGATGATTTTTTTTTTTGTTGTCCATGCCAACATCCAGAGAGTTTGGCGAAGATCCCCCCATCCGGCGAGCTTTAGCCGAGCACAACGCCAGCATGCCAGCACGGCCAACAATCTGGTAAGCCTCTATTAGCAATAGTGTAAGACCGGCAGAGTGGTGACAACAAAACTTTCATTCATAATAGCTTATCAGAAAAACTTGCTAAAGGCATGGAAAAACAAATTCGGGTAAGGTCTTTATAGGGAGAATTTGGGTTTTTTATTTGACTTTAACTGGTATAGTTTTGTCATGTGCCTACCTATAAGAGCCGATTAACACGGTGGCTTGTTTTTGCGAACGGTGTAGTGAAGCAAGCGGGGTAACAAAAAAGGCACGGTTTTTGTTCATGTTTTTGTTATTTTTTATTCACATTTATATGTATTCTTCTTCTGTTGCTTCATTCACATTCGGTTTTAAAGCAAAAATGTCAGACAGAGTGGAAGCAACTTTGAAAATGGAATTGAGAAAAAAAGCATGTAATCCATTGCATCGTATAAACTGGCTCTAATATGTCTACATAGGCACAGCGTACACAGTGAAGACACGGTGATTAGAGCGCCTTTTTTTCTTTTACGGCCTTTTAGAAAACTACGTGGAAACTACTATTTTAATACACTATAAAAGCAACTGCGCTATGAAAAACTGTAGGTGAAACAACTGTATGACAATTATTCTGTCTCTCTTCCTTGCGTCTGATTTTCCAATTCGTCAGCTTATTATTGGTTTGGCCCAATCACCATTTTTGTAATAATTGAGGCGATTGGATTATATATAATATTAATATCCTCTTTCTAATTCTGAAACCCGTTTTTCGATATCTGGCATCATAACTGAGATATCTAATATCAACTTTGATATAAAATTAAGAATGAAAACCATTTTCATTGTTTTTCTTTTAAATCTTTGGGCAAACTAATAATAAGCTGACGATTAATTAAATGTGTTTTGTGAGTGTGTTTATTTGCTTATACATTTCACAGATCATATAAATGTGAAACTTTGTTGTATGTTTTGTTCTTTTGAATACTGAGATAAAATTAAAAAAATACATTAATCATGTGCAAAAATGTTATAAATACATAAAACAGTTTTTGTTATTACAATATGTAACCCAAGTATAAAATTTGTTGTGAGTTTGTACTAAGTTTATGAAACAACAATTTTAGTAAATACAGTCATGTTGCACTTCTATGGTATCTTTTTGATATTTTTGGCGATCATATGTTTTAAAACATGCTGTGTAGCTGTTCACTTTTACACATTATTTTTTTGTATACATTGTTTTTAAACCTCTTTCTCGCCTAGGACATGAAATACAACAACAACCCTCACCATACGGTTTTGGATCACTCGTTTGACAGCTGTCACTTCTGACATCACTGGTATACCCTGTGTACATAGGCATTGTTAGCCCTTATAGGCTATGGTTGTGTTCATCAGAGTAGCAAGCCGTATAGGCGAGTCTGACGGCTTAACCGTACAGCTGATTATTCCAGCCAAATTTACCGGCTCACATGGAAGGTATCCAATGAGTACAAGAGACGTGTTTTTTTTTGGGGGTGGGGGGATTAAATTGAGGTAAAAACTGTTTTAAATTAAATAAAGGAAACAAAAACTGTTATACTCATATTGCCCTTCAGCAAAAACCGTCTAAGACCAGTAATGCGTCTTGAAATTGTATTTTATACCTAATATGCCTACGTAAATTATATCAAACAGTATTTTATTATTGGTATACAAATTTGAAAAGAATTTTTGATATATAATTTTTTTACTTGGACAAACTTATACAATTTTTGCGCGGAGAAGCCAAAACATAACGTTAGCCGAAAAAATTCAGAGCAAAGCCAATAAGCCGCCGACTAACATTTATGCATTTATACCGCCGTCTAAAATGTTTAATCAGCTTGCTTCTCTGTCTTGCATCTGTCTCGTTTCAGTTTATAATAAAATTGTTATTTTCGGAATAGTTTCAAATCAATTATAATTAAAAAAAGTAGAAAATCAATAATAAACACTAGTATTGAAAAGTAAATAAATTTTTCTTTGGTAATTATATTTTATTATTAATAGTATTGCACATTCACTAATATGTACCAGAAATTAATTAATCATATATTTATGTATTTAATATACATATTAAAAAACTAAATACTTTTATACGTTAAAAATAAATTTATTATGTGGTTAACAAAAAAAAAAAACAAAGATTGTGCAATGTTAAGAGGGTCACAACCTTAAATTTTTTATTCGTTTATTTTTTGGCTGGTTGTGAAGAGTAAAAAGTAGGTTGTGTGTTGAATTACAAAATACATTATTCGAAGAAAACAAACAACTATAAAAAAAAGATTTTATTTCAAATTGGACGCTTGTTTAATCGATAGAAAAAAAATTGTCAATATGAAGGGAAACATATTTTCCATCAATTATGATGGAAATAGTTTAAAAAACCGGCCAGAGATGTTATCAGGTAAATTCTGTAAATTTTTTATTTAGGCGGCGTGCTATGAACATTTGCGAACATGTACGGATCTGATAGTAATTTTTCGATAGAAATTAGTTTTTTTATTTCTGAAAATAAAACATTAAAATATAATTTTTTCCATCAGGAATGTTGCAGTTCGTTGTTAGATTGTAAATAAAGGTTAAACTTGGTGTTTTCCTTATTAGTATTATTTTAGTTACGTATTAAGAAAACAGTTTTCCAAGGAGTTCATTCTAACACAAATGCCCGGCTCCTGGTTGTAGGTCCATATTGTGGTGACAAGGCTTATACAATTTTTAATTTACTCCCCAACCAAATAATTTTTCAATTTTATTTTTCACCGTATTTGAATTCGGGAGATCCCATCAACCTCTTCCACCTAAATTTATCATCAAATTCGATCATGATAAATAAAACAAGCGCTCACAATTTAAGGATTTTTTCTATATGAAAAGTCTTAACCATCTAGAGATTTTTCTATAGAAAAACAGTTATCAAAATCTAAGGGAATTTCTATGGAATAATTAGTTTCGTTCGTTTACCCAATATTTGTACAAACTTTTACTGAATGTCGTTCGTTTACACAAATACTCAGAAAACATAAGGACAATAGAGAGAATAAAGTGACAGTTTGATGTTGAGAGTTCTTCTTCTTTCTGCAAATTTTTACTGGACAAATTATTGCCAGCAAAAATTTACAAGCAGAAAAAACATATGATTGAAAAAAATATGTTTAAATTTTTGTAAATACAAAAAAATGTTTTACAACTACGTTGTTTCATGCAAATGCAAATCAACAAATATTGTTAAACGAATTATAGAAAAGATAAGAAAATCTTCTGAATTGTTTCTGCTTAAGACCAGTTATATTTATTTTAGCATTTAATTTTACAATCAGCTATTTAACAAACTTGTAAATTATTACAAATTTTTCGTTCGCGTACTTTTTTTTAGAAAATTATCATTTTGAGAGTAAATTGGTCTTACTCTCTGTAAGTTTGTTACTGAGTAAATCTTACTGGATTTGACTGAAAAAAGGAAACGAATGAACCTATTGTTCTATCTTATTCAATTATTAAATAATTTTGGGTAACTTCTGGTTAAATGAGAGAAAGCAAAAAAATTTCTCACAAAACCATAAAAATGCCCAAAATACTGCGAACGCACAAAACTATATTTCATACCCAAAAATAACCGTCAAATTTATTCATATTAAAAAACATCTTAAATAATGTAAATATTTGAAATGGTAAATATCTATTTACATTTTCAAATGTATTTTGCATTATTAAGAAGGAAAAGTTCTTTATAGTAAATTTATATTTAACTTTAATTTTTTTTCAAAAATGCAAAACAGCTAATTTATTAGCAACAGCTGATGATTTGACAATTTTACCCAAACAAAAAGTACGGGTAAGTTCTGGTAAAATGAGAAACACAATTACTCTCTCATGAACGCTCTCATTTACCCAATTTTTGTTACAAGAAACGCTTTCTGGTAAGATTGGGTTCCCGCGGGCACCCGCGGTAAGGTACGTCGAACACACCTATTGATAGGAGAACATTACAAGTATATGTATTTAAAACAGTAAAAGATTTCTTATTTTTAATATATAATCTTGAATACTAAACTTTTTGTTTATTTTAAAACGAGATGAAATATTTATATATACATATATAAATTAAAAAATAAAATTAAGCACAATAAATTGTGTTGAAATACAAATCTTGATTTTTTTCTGAAGCCAATAATTGAATGATAAAATATATCAAGTTTATGGGTAAGTTGTTTCAAACCCAGGTTATCCGAATTTGTAAAGAAATTCATACTATTAAAAAAATTCTCACAATATTCTAGCTTTATTTAAAAAAAAAAAAATCGAAATCTGTTTTGGTACACATTTCCGAGAAACTTAAAGGTTCCAGTTAAAAAATGTCCTTAAAAATTCCTTAAGAGCTTTTAAGTGAAAAAACAATTTAAAGTTAAAAACTAAAAGTTCTAAGAAAATTTAGTTTTTTTTTGACATTCGAGATTTTAAAATTTAAGTAGTTTTATGTTGGAATTACGTCCTGTAATCTATGTTATTAGTTGTTATAAGTTTATATTATTTTCTATATTTCTCATAAGTTTTAATTTGTTTGACTTTTTATAAACTTTCTGAACTCTGTAATAAATTTATTATGTTCTTTTAATTTTATGGTCTAAAATTAATTTAAATAGCGCTGACAAACTTAATTTACATATATAAAAATATACTATACAATCTCAAATGATTTAAAATTTTAATTATAATCATATTTTTAGTATATACATACATACATATATACATACATACATATATACATACATACATACATACATACATACATACATACATACATACATATGTATTGTTATTTCATACATATGTATTTATTTATAACTGAAATTTTAAATTTTTGTGAAACGCATTTAATTACTTTCAGCATTTGCTGTTTACCAGATAAAATCAAAACACCAACAACATGACGGTTGTAGCAAGCGGTGGCGAAATCGCAGGTAGTGGAGGTATAATAGGAATGTTATCAGATAAAATAGGAGCAGAAGATGCAGCTATACGCTTGCTATTGACTCTAATTGCCGGTAAGTATTACTATTTTAAAATTTGCCCAAATTTTTTGTATATTTTATTTCTTATTCTTTATTCATTTTCTTCTTTGCAGGTTATCCTATAGCATTTTTATATCGTATTTTAATACAGCCACAATCTTCCCAACAAGTGCATCATATTTTCTTTGCCTTGTGTGGTTTTGGTTTATGTTTCTTTAATTTTGGCTTTAATACTTATCATTCTTTAATATCAATATGGATAACATATCTATTGGTGCGTTTATTGCATAATTCCCCTAAACAATTGGTGGCTGTAAATTTTGTTTTCCATATGATTTACCTATTGACCGGCTACTACTTTACTGAAAGTAATGATTACGATATACTATGGACTACACCTCATTGTGTACTGGTGTTACGCATGATTGGTTTCGCTTTTGATGTAGCTGACGGCTGTAAGCCGAGAGAAAATTTGTCAAAAGATCAATTGGATTGCTCTTTGGAGCAAATACCTTCACTATTGGAATTATCAGCTTTCGCCTATTTTCCCAGTTCATTTTTGATAGGACCACAATTTCCCTTTAAACGTTATCAACGTTATGTTAATGGTGAATACGCACAATATAAGGGTTTTGTTAAGGCTGGCCTAATACGTATGTTATTGGGTATCATATATTTGATTGTGCGACAAGTTGGTACAATGATGTTTCCAGATGATTATTATCTTACCGATGCATATCGTAATCAACCTTTTATATGGAGATTAATTTATTTAGGTTTATGGGGTAAATTTGCTTTATACAAATACATATCATGTTGGCTATTAACTGAAGGTGGTCTAATGTGTTTGGGTAAGTACATACAATTTTTTCAGTTATTATTTATATAAGCTTGTGATAACAAAAACCTATTGTTTTAAGTAATTAAATTAAAAACAAAATACAATATTTAAACGCGATTACCGTTGCTTATCTCTGTTACACTTTGATCCTCACTTTCTTTCTTCTTGAATCCAGATATTTTGGTTTTAGTTTTTTATTTTTGCAAAATTCAGCTATTTCGATTTCTCTAATTAATAATGAAAATCGATTCGGCCTAAAGTTTTCCAATTTTTTTTCCAAATTCCTGCCATTGAAACCAAATAGAAATGTGATAGCATAAAATTTTTTAAAAATTCCAATTAATTTTCTCTTAAATTCTCTATTCATTTAGGTTTTACACATAATGGTAAAACAACCGATGGCCGTGATGAATGGAATGGTTGTTCAAATGTTAAATTATATCTTTTCGAAACTGGCAATACTATGGAACATTATGTAAGATCTTTCAATGTCAACACTAATCAATGGGTGGCTTCGTACGTTTTTAAACGTCTGAAATTTTTAAATAATCGCACCATTAGCTATGCAGCAGCTTTATTATTCTTGGCCATATGACATGGTTTCCATACGGGATACTATATGTCATTCTTTATAGAATATATGATTGTAACAACTGAAAAACAGGTGAGTTGAAAAGTAATACATAGATGATTATTTTACATCCGATTATTTCATACTTTAACTAAAGGTTTTTTTTAAGAAATCTTGTCTTGACTAAAAAGTCAGCCGGTTACAAGCACCGAAAAAGTACTTAGTTAAAATTCGAACCTACATGATACTTTCGGGCTAAGTATATGTTTTATGTTTGGACATGAGTCGGTTGTGAAGAGCATCTTATCTTCTGATTGCTCTTTTTCAACCTAAACTAGTTTATTTACAAAAGTTGGTCAGAACAACTTTTCATGTTTGGAATTTTTGTTTTTAGAAAATAAAACAAAATAAATCACATTTAAAAGCAGCTTTTCAGTTTGAAGCTACATTCCACTATCTTAAAAATTAATCCTTATACCAATAACTTGGCTAAAAAGAAAATATAACAATTAAATACCTGCATGAATGTATTTGCAAAAGATTCCCTGGTGTTTAACAGCAGGATTTTTCGAGGTCCATAAAATAGACATTTGTTTGATCAATAATTTCATCGTTAGAGCTAAATCTCTTTCCACCGAAATAGCCACTGTGGGTAGATCTCCGATCGGCCAACACCATATCGTGAATTTTTTTAATTGTTTTGGGTGAAGAGACCTCAACTGAGCGTACAGAACGTTTGGCATCTTCCGTGCTTGTAAGGCCACAACGAGAGTCAGTAAACCACTTTTTTACCATTGAAATCGATGGTGCAGAGTCCCTATATTATTTATCAAGATTTTCGTTGGTTTGATTGACGGTGTGATGTTTGATGTTTAATGAGCATTCGAAATTCACTTTTTTCCATTAAAAAAAAAAATCCACGAGGTTGTATGTTTTGAACAGCTGTTAAAAACAAAGTAAATGACGGAACTTGCTCAAAATTTGACTGTGATCTATTAAAAGGTGGTACTTGAGCAGTGTTGCATATAACTACGAGGGAAGTTGGACTTATTGATCTGACCTCGTATTATTCTATATTTGATTTGAAAAACTGCATACATAATCTGATCTCATGAGGCCTGGTCTGATATAATTTAATCTGAAAAATGGTTTCATTTAATTTGATTAAGTTGTATATAAATTGATATAATTCTAAAAATTAATTTTGAGTCATCTCAGGCGTTAGATTTAATTTTTTTTTTTTCAAATTTTCACTTATTTTTTTTATTGTGAAAATAATGAATAATGTCAATGATCTTTTTTTTTTTGTTAGCAAACTTATATAAACGTATTAAAACTTAGTTGTGCAAAAATTTAAATTTAAAAACACCTTCAATTTTATCCTTAAAGTAACAACAAATATTCGACTATACTTTTAGAGCCAGAGTATTAATTATGCATCTTTTGAACGATACACTGTAATTAAATGACTTTATAATAATTATAGCTTCGAGAAAGGAACTTGTTTAATTTATAAATATTATATGAAAACTACGATATTGATTAAGGTGTTATTCCATTGTTGAGTATTGTAATAAGGATACATAATTGATAACCAGATAAAGAAAAAGTTTTCTACTTTATCCCACACTTTAAAAATTAATACGTTCTTTTTTTTTTGTTCTTTTTCTTTGCTAGGTGGAAGATGTTTATAACAAATCATTTGTACCCAAATTTGGTTCTCTTGTCAACTCTATGCTATTCAAATTATTCAAATTTTTAGCATTGAAATTCTACAATTTTGTTTATATAGCCTGGTGTTTAACACCGTTCGTATTCCTAAGTTTTGAACGCTGGAATGCAGTGTTTAGAGCTGTTTATTACTTCGGATTTATCTATGTGATCATATGGTTTGTATTGTATAATATTTGTATAGCTATGAATTCAAAATCACGAGAAGAACGAAAACGTGTAACTAGCAAGGCCACAGATTTATCACCTACCATCAATGAACAACGGACAACTGATAGCAAAGCTACTGATTTGTCACCAACTTTAGAAAATAAAAAAGACAATTAGATATGTTAACAAAAAAAAAAATATGGAACTTATAAAGAAAAGCTTAAAGGAAAATCATTTAACAAAGAGAAACATCACTCAATTTTTATACTATTAATTTCATGTAGTTTTGAATAACTATAGAGTGCTGACTTGTATTTTTATAATTAATACAATAGGCAGATAGACTCTTGTACAGCTCGTATAGATTGTATAAAATATATTTTTTATATAAAAATTTTGACAAAAAAAAAAAACTTAATAGTTATACACAATAAACGAGGTCTTACATATAATAAGTATTGTTTTTATGTATTCAATTCATCTTGAAATAATGACGATTAAAATTATTTAGAAATTTTAATTAATTATAAGTATTTTTTTTTTTTAATTTAACGTAACTTTTTTTGTATTAAACGTATTAAAAAAACACGTTCAATTGAAATTGGAGTAAAAAAATAAATAAATGAGTAGTGTTTTGGCCATAGTTATAAAATTAATTACACTTAAAGTTTGTATACACTTTTAATTGTGCAATTATAACTATTTAAATAGTATTCCAACACTATAGTCGCCATATATAAAGGCTTTTACCAATGGCTATGTAATTGCAGCTAGTGCCTGCAAATAGGAAAAGGGTAATTTTTAGGTGAAACCAAAGATAAATTGACAAATTTTATGCTTAAATTATAATAAATATAATACAAATAGCCTAAAATAAACAAATTTATCTTCAAAAAATAAATAGAATTTCCTATTTGCAGCCACAATTTATATATATTTTTTTCTCAGTAACTGGAGGATTACAATCTTTTTATTTTCTTAACTCTTTTCATTTATTGGTTATTTTAAAAACTTGAAGAATTATAAAAAATTAAATTTATTTTAGAATCTAGTGTTTTATATTATCGTTTAATTACTTAATTTTTATCAATATTTTTTACACCTTGTATTATTTTCCTTAACACAGTATACATATTTTAATATTTTGAAATAAATATTTTTATTTAAAACTTCATCTAGTCAAACATAAATATTTTAATATTATATAATAAACATTTAAATAAAATGATTAAACACACACATTTTGAAAGTTAATAATAATTAAACATGTTAAAAAAAAGAGTATAAAAAATACTCAAAAGAAATACTTAGACGCAAGCGCTTATTTGTACTGGAAATCGGTTCAGCGGTTAAAAAGTTAAGTGTGAAAATGTAAAGGTACCTCCAAATTTTCCAAACAAATTGATGTATTAAGTAGCGTCTGACAAATAAAATAAAAGTCATGTTTTTTTCCCACTAGATTCCTAGAGGTGAATACTATTTATTTTATTTACCTCAAATTTCTTTCTTTTAGGGCACCCAGGTTTATAATTGAGAAGATAGAACTAGATATTTAAATTAAATACTGCGATTCTCTAACTTTTTAATGTCAAAATTCGTTGGTAAGGTTGTCCAATTGTCCAAAACTGCAACTTGACTAAGCAATTTTATCATTAAAAAATTAGATTATTGTTCTTCTGACGTTTGAAAATATAAAGAGCTTTTTTTAAAGCTTTCTTTCCTTATTTTGAAAATAGTTTAATTTTATTTTCTTTTTTGAAAATCAGACATATTATTATTATTTTTTTTTTTTGAAAATGAAGCTTATTTTAGCTTTTTTTAATAAAAGTTATTTTTAAGTCCTTTCTAAGTCAACCAAAAACTAAATTTTTATTTTTAATTTTAAATAAATGGACAATTTTATGTAAGTTGCAACATAGTTCTTTTATTTAAATAATTCCTCTATTACAACTTTTGTTTGACTGTTGAAGTTTGAAGAAACTCGAGGATGAAATTAAGGCCCTGTGCGTGGTGGCTAAATAAATTCTAAACTAAATACAAATTTACAAAATGTTTTGAAATTGTTTTAAAAAATGTTTGAAATTATTTTAAAATTTCACAGACATTTAGAAACCTGAATTAAGTTTAGATTTTTTTAGCCAGTTCGCACCCACCCTAAAGATACAATTTTTTGGTAAAAATCATTTTACTAAAATATTTTTTAAAATTTTACTGTATTTTTTTATGTTAAATCTGCTTTTTTTTTTGTTTCAAATACTAAATCAATTTCCCAATAATTTGAAGTATTATAATACTTTTATGTCTCGCTGAAAGCTTTTTAAAACTTGTTTTCTGGTTATTGAAATAAACATTTTACAAGAGAAAAAAAATGTATCATCTAATGCACAGGGTATACCAGTGATGTCAGAAGTGACAGCTGTCAAACGAGTAAACAAAAACCGTATGGTGAGGGTTGTTGTTGTATTTCATTTCCTAGGAGAGAAAGAGATTTAAAAACAATGTATACAAAAAAATAATGTGTAAAAGTGAACAACTACACAGCATGTTTTAAAACATATGTTTTTAATTGAAAGAAATATTTTATAAAAATTCGTAAATAAAAAAGAAAAATTTATTTTTATAAAAAGTGCAAGACATTGTTTTTAAGTGTGTTTAATTAATTCATCACAGCTGAGGGTGTTGATATACCTTAATGTGTAAACAGTAAAGTAATATAAGCCGGAGGTGTGTAATCGACCAAGGGATGAACTTTGGAGACATCACTTAAATGTTTGCGGGAATACTTGTATTCATCAGGCTTCGAGCACACAGACCTATACACAGACGATGTAACATAGTCTCTCGACATTCTTCCATGCCACGGTCATCTAGACTTAAAGTCATAAAACGGCAAAAAATTCAGCAGAAGTAACTACGGCAGCAATAGTTTCTAATTAGTTCTAAGGTGTTTTGTTAAAACTTCTAGATTTTAAAGATTGTAAAACCATGATTTTTATAGAATATTTCATTCATCAAATTTTGCAAAAAGAATATATTTTGTATTAGCACCAAATACAAGCAAATGTTATTTTTAATAGTAGTTTTATTTTGATAAGAGAAACTATTTATGACCGAATACACACTTTTTATGCATTAGTTTTTGTGATGCACTTTTAACCTATTTTGGCACATAGCGCTGGCCACAAAAGGTTAGGGTTACGACATAAATTTCCAATATTTTAAAGCTTGATAATCTGCAAATTTTATTATAATTATAATATAAAATCATTACTTACTATATCATTTAAATCAAATAAGGAAAACAATTTTTTTAGTAGTACACTAATATTAATTTTTATTTAGATAATAAACAAAAGAAAAATAGTAATAAACAATTTTATATAATTTTAAAAATAAGATCAGCGGTTTGTATCATAAAAATGGATTTTTTATCGACCTTCTCTGGTCTAGATCCATCATGTTCTGTTAGAAACAGTACCACCTCGAGGAGGATGTAGTTCTTCACCACGCATGATGATCTTGAGCAAGGAGAAGCTAGGTGTTTCAAATTTATAAATGCATTTTACTTCACTAGGTATTGCGCTACACTTGCTCCTGGTTTACAGTGAGTTACAATACAAATTATACTGTGTCAAGTATATTTTTTTTATGAAGCTTGTCATACTTATTAGCTTCACACACTATACACAATATAATAGGACTTTTATGAAAATCCAAATTTTGTTTAAATTTACATACATTTTATTTGAAATTACTCTTGTGTTGTAACTTTCTGTAATTCCTGGGTACCAAAACGTTAATCGGTCCATCCACAACCAAATACTAAAAATAAAAAACAATTAATTTAAAAATAAAAAAATCAATAAATTTAAATACAAAAAATCAATAAATTAAAATATAAAAAATCATTAAATTACAATATAAAATAATTAAATTAAAAAATAAACAAATTATAAAATTAAAATCCAAAAACCATTAAATTAAAAAATTATAAAATTAAAATCCAAAAACCAATCAATTAAAAAATCAATAAATTCACCAAAAAGTAAAAATTCATAATATTAAAAAAATTAAACAATTAATTAAAAAATAAAAAAATCAATAAATTTAAATACAAAAAATCAATAAATTAAAATATAAAAAATCATTAAATTACAATATAAAATAATTAAATTAAAAAATAAACAAATTATAAAATTAAAATCCAAAAACCATTAAATTAAAAAATTATAAAATTAAAATCCAAAAACCAATCAATTAAAAAATCAATAAATTCACCAAAAAGTAAAAATTCATAATATTAAAAAAATAAAACATAATTAACTAAAAACAATTTCAAATAAATATAGTTAGTTAGAAAAATTAAACGTATACCAATAAAAAATTCCTTTAGTACAAAAAAATTTTGACACAAATGTTTATAGTTTTAAACAGATTTTTAAAAATTTAAATTAAAGCTATTCATGCATTTTGTTTTTTTAATATTTATATTAGTAATTGTTTAATGATATTAAAATAATGTGTAAAACTTATAAAATGTTTACAAAATGATTTCTGCATAAAACATATAATTACAAGCAAATGTGTGTTTATTGAGAACATTTAATAATTGAATTGTTTAGAAAAAAATTAATTGTATAAAAATAAGTTTGTCTGAAATGTGTGTAGTTATTATTTACATAAATACTGTGGACTAATGAAAAACCTTGAAAAATTGAAGATTTAAAAAAGTATTTCATATCAATGTTATTTTTACAAAAGTCCACAGATAGAAGGTAACGTGTTTAAGAACATATTTCGATTATTTGTTCTGAAAGAGTGATTTTTGTATGAAAAATATGTGTATTTCTGTAATTGTGTGAATTATTGTTTGTATATAATTTTAAATATGCTGAACTAAAGCACTTATGCTGCGTTCTTTTCTGACAAAAAAGTAGCATTTTTCTCCCCTTTTTACGAAATTTATTTTTGTGCATAGTAATAAAAAGTAAAATCGGACAATTAGGTATAAATGGTATATATAAAATATGTTGAACAATGCCTTTAATTTCGTGAAATTTAACAAAAAGTAAAATTTTGTTGTTTTATAAAAGAAGTTGTGCGTGCTTGGAGATGTTATAAAGACATTTAAATAGGTCTATTAAATACCTTAAATTTGATACCGAATTAGTCCTTTTTACTTTGTATTACTATGCACAAAAAGACATTTAGTAAAAAGGTCAGAAAAAATGCCAAATTTTTTGTTATAGAAGAAAGCGGCATTAAACAAAATCCAAGCCAGGATAAAAAAAAAACGGACAGACAATATTAATATAAAACTTTTAGCCGGTCATCGCAAGATAATCTTTTGAAAGTGAGGAACACAAGACAATTGGAAAAAGGGAACAAACTTTATCAAATTTACCTATGAGATATGCAAAGTATTTTATCACGGTAATTTTTAATCTTATGCTTGGCGTTAAATAGCCGAAGTATAAAATAAATTCGAACACGAATAAATATTTTCAAAATATCCTCATGCTTTACATTTTGACAGCAGAGGTAAGGTTTTACCGTTTTCAGTTCGTCGAAAATAATTTGGCTAATGCCTTTTCTATGGCAATACAAATTGAAAAGATTTTCGAATTGGTCTTCTAGTAACGAGACATATTCTATGAACCCTTGAGGAGGCTTTACTAAATTGCATTTGTCAAATTGTTTTTCAAATGTGAAAAGAAATGCATCTGAAACTGGTTCATCACCAAAATAAGGTAACGGTGCTTCACATTTATGTGTTCGGTTAACTTTGAGGTAAAAGTACCCGCAAACATAATGAAATGCGTACTGGTAAAGAACTGCACGCTCGTTATACTGAATTTCTGTAATTTCAGTCGTCGAAATTGCAGTAGAGAGGGAAGGATTGGGATTGGATTGAAAATTATCCCACTGCAAATTCAGAGCGTCGTTATCAAATGCAGTTTCTGTAATTGAAAAATCTATAAGTTCATCGCCCTCGGAAATTTCTTCACAATTTCCATTAACCACTACTCTTATGTAATGAAGCCCCCAGCGCTTACGAAATGAGCTGGAAAATTGTTTGGCTGTTATACGGACGGTGTTCCCGGATCCTCTACGGATTTCACCAAAAAAGTGCTCTAGGTTGTCTTGCTCTAAGCGGCGTGTTTTAATACTCTCTAAACCTTTTGGTTGTAAATAATTAAAAAGACAAATTAGGGTTTCAATATTAAGAATCCAACCTTTTATGAAGCTATATGTGTTGGTTATTATAGTTAAAAGTTTATTTTCGAATAAAAATATAAAATACAAAAGTCAGTATTGAAAACAAAATATAAAAACACAACTTGATTTTATACAATATTTTCAATACAGTATTACAACACAGTACAAAAATATAACAAGTGGTAACTTATCTTAACACAAATCATTATTTAACATCAATACTTTCCCTTGTTAAGAAACTTAGTTAACACTTGAAAGACCCATTTGATTAAGAAGATATTTTAATCTTATCTGTTGTAACGGCTTCGTCATTATATCAGCTAATTGATCTTGAGTTGATATACGTTGAATATCCAGTTCCCCTTCAGAGACCTTCTCTCGAACAAAAAAGTGTTTTAAAGCAATATGCTTCGTTCTTTTATGAAACTCTGGATTCTGAGCCAACCTTATCGCTGCATTATTGTCCACTTGTAATATTGGCATATCTTGCAAACCAATTAATTCAGAATAAGAGTCTTTTTAGCCATATAATTTCTTTGGTAGCTTCGGTAGCAGCAACTATTTCTGCTTCTGTTGTGGATGTTGCTACTATAGGCTGCCTTTGACTCGACCATGAAATAACAGCACCACCATATTTTATAACGATTCCAGATGTTGATCTACCAGTTTTTGTACAACCTCCGAAATCCGCATCACTGTAGCATTCTAACTTCATATTATTGTCAACTTTGTATGTTATACCGTAGTTTTTCGTACCAGCTATGTATCGAAAAACTCTCTTAACTCTGACAATATCTTCTTTGGTAGGATTTTCTAAAGTTCTAGACAAGTAACCAATACTGAATGCAAGGTCTGGTCTAGTACCGAGCATTAAGTACATTATTGCCCCCACTGCTTGTCGATAGGGAAATTTGGAAACATCCTCTACTTTCCCTGTTTCGGAGCTTTCCACCACCTTGGTCATTGGAGTAGACACATGTTTGCAATCTTGAAAGTTGAACCTCTCCAAAATCTTTCTAACATACGCACCTTGAGAAATTTTTATTGCATCTTCTTCTTTCTTTATCTCCAACCCCAAAAAATAATTTGCATCTTTTGCAACTATTTTAAATTCAGATCTTAATTCATTTAATAACACCTTTAGATCATTGACATCTGTTCCTGCAACAAGCCCATCATCTACATATAGAACCAAAATCAATTTCTTTTCATCTTTTATTCTTATAAAAAGACACGGATCGGCTTCACTGATTTTAAACCCAATTTTTAATAAGTAATTGACTAAACGTTTGTTCCAACAACGAGGCGCTTGCTTTAAGCCATACAAACTTCTTTTCAATTTGCAAACTCGTTTTGTACCATCACTATAGCCTTCTGGTTGTTTCATGAATATATCTTCTTCTAATTCTCCATATAAGAAAGCTGTTGAAACGTCAAATTGAGATAAGTGCATCTTATTGCTAGCTGCTATACTCAATACTGCGCGAATTGTTCCCAATTTTGCAACTGGACTAAATGTTTCTTTATAGTCAATACCTTCTCGTTGCTTAAATCCTTTTACGATTAATCTGGATTTAAACTTATCAACGGTTCCATCAGGATTCATCTTTACACGAAATACCCACTTTGATGGTAGAGCTTTGGCACCTTTAGGAAGTTCTGCCATCTCCCATGTTCTATTTTCCTTTAATGAATTTATTTCGGAACTCATGGCCACCTTCCACTGATTACACTCTTTACTTTTTATTGCTTCCATGTACGTCATAGGAGTTTCAATTTTATTTAGGAAATTTTGTACTTCCATTACAAAGTCATCATACTTAGAATTTGATAACAAGGTACGATCTCTTAATCGTTTTACCAATGGCATATCACAGTCATCATTATTATCTTCATCAGAAGACGTTTCTCTAGCACGTTTATTTGATTCAAATCCATGAAAATCACTAGCATTTGAAGATTCATTTTGAATATATTCTTCGTTCAGGTCATCTTCTACGGCATCTTGATTTTCTTCTTCTGTACTTGGATTATCATTTACGGCATCTTGATTACTTAATTGTTGTTTTGTATATGCAGACTGTTGTTCTTCATGTATAATACAGTCATCTTCTGTAATACGTTGCTTAAAATCTTCAAAGTTAATCTTAACTTCATTTTTAAATTCGTTGTCTTTATCACTCAAGTTATTGTCTTTACCATATTCATCACTAGTACCATTAGCCACACACGATTTTGTTTTCTCAACAAATTTAACATCACGTGATAGTATAACGTTACGTTTTTCCTTAATATAAACTCGATAACGTTCATCATTATCATACCCAATGAGATAACCTTTTGTAGCTTTGGCATCCATCTTCTTTCTCTTTTGGTTTGGTATATGGACATAGCATTCACTGGCAATTATTCTTAAATGATGTATTCTTGGCTTCTTTCCAATCCACATTTCATAGGGAGTTTTACCTTCAACTGATGACTTTCCAGTTCTGTTTAGTACGTATGTAGCTGTTATAACTAATTCAGCCCATATTACATCTGGAAACTTTGCTTCATCATTGGAGTACTTGAATGTACGAGCCATCTCAACAACTGTGCGATTTTCTCTTTCACTAGCACCATTCTGTTGTGGGGTGTATGGTGCTGTTAATCTTTGTATAACACCATACTTCTTTAGAATCTTCTTTACATCATGGTTGTCAAACTCACCACCGTTATCGCTTAACAATTCTCTAATGGGATAACCATGTGTTTTCGCTGTCATCAATACTTCTTCTAAGCATCCTTTGACATCACATTTTTGTTTTATAACAAATCCAAAACGGTACTTAGTATATGCATCTTTGAATACTAATAGGTACTTCATCTTACCAAACGATTCACTAAATGGACCACACACATCTGTAGTCATGAGTTCACCTGGACTTGTAGCTTTTACTCTATGACCAAACGGCAATCGATGAGCCTTTCCATAGATACACGGCTCGCAAATAGTTTTATCATCTCTTGTAGTAATACCCATTCCTATTTTAAGCATCTTCTTAATGTGTCGTTTGTCTTGGTGACCCCATCTTTCATGATACAGTTGCAGTAAATCAGAATCTTGAACTTCATTTACCTGTTCCTTATTATCTCGTACTATAGGGCTAATATTTGCTTTATATAAAGTTCCACATACTGACCTTGATCCACATACAAGTACTTTACCATCAACAATTAATTTACAATTGGTAGTTGTTGATATAAACTTGCTATTATATTGCTTATCTTGGGCAGCAAGTACTGAGAATAAATTCCTTGATATATTAGGTACATACCAGACATCTGTTAAACTTAACACTTGGATTTTATTGTAGCATTTGGATTCTATATCTATTGTTCCTTTCCCAATAGCTTGTAAAACTTCCTTACCAGCAGCTTTTATAAAATTAGTATTTGAAAAAGGCTTGAAATCCTTGAATAAATTTTTATTATTAGTCACATGACGTGTTGCTCCATTATCAATCCACCATCCTGCGGCATCGGCGTCTTGAACCGCGTTAGCTTCCTCACAAAATAATTGCAAACACTTAACAGACTCAGCTTTGGCCTCATTTACTTCTTTACTAGGCTTACCATCGGCTACCCATTTACGGCAATCCCTTACCCAATGTCCTTTCTTCTTGCAGTAGTTGCAGACATCAGTTTTCCTTTTGGAAAAATTTGAATTTTGATATTTCTTAGCTTTTCCACTTACCAAAAGCGCTTCTTGATCATCATGACTATTTGCTTTTCCAAAATTACGTTGATACATCGATAGCTGAATCGATAATTCTTCGAATGTCTTTTCTTCATTTTTACTTAACATCATCCAGCTTGATTTAAAATTGTCGAAACTTGATGGCAAAATGTGAAGAATCTTACCCACTAACAATAAATCTGGCAATTCTCCTAATTTCCTTGCCTTCAGACCATTATTAAATTCTAGCCACAAACTTTTTAATTTTGCAATGTGCATGGTAATATCTTGATCATCATTCCAACTGAATGAGAAAAATTCTGCACAAATTTTATAAAGCTGATCTTTTGCTGTAGCTTCAAAAAGATTCTTGAGGGCATCCCACGTATCTGCAGCAGTTTCTTTGTCCATAACTTTTTGATAAATTTCATCACTTATGGAACTACACAACACAGATTTCGCATAACTGTTTGCCTTTCTATACAAACCGCTTTCTTCCTTATATAACCTTTTTTGTTCTGTTGAAGCAGATGGATCAAGAGGTAATGGCTTATGCAATTTCCTGTCAATTGCATCCAATGCACCTTCATGGTAATCCAACAGATCTCTTATCTTGCGCTTCCAAATAGGCCAGTCTACCTCACCTTGAAGAACCTTGATGTTCTTTGTAAAGTCCATTTTATCTTGATAACCTTGAAATGATTGCTTGAAAAAAAAATTTTCTCTTATTTTTCAAGAGCTTCCTGGGCACATAACCTATTATAGTTAAAAGTTTATTTTCGAATAAAAATATAAAATACAAAAGTCAGTATTGAAAACAAAATATAAAAACACAACTTGATTTTATACAATATTTTCAATACAGTATTACAACACAGTACAAAAATATAACAAGTGGTAACTTATCTTAACACAAATCATTATTTAACATCAATATTGGTCACATCATCTCCACCAGCAATAATTTTTATTGTTTTTAATTTTCTTGAGGCTTCTTTGAGGAACTCAATTTGTTCTGGAGAATTTGTGAAAGCTCTGTGTTCCGACCGGCTGTTGTGTAAATCGAAAAGATCATTAAAAAATAAAAAAAATTCGGCCGTATTAAGAATTGTTGGAGCCTTTGAAATATCGCATTTTCCGGAAGCATAAAAACATAACATACCAGTAGACGTACTTCTACTTAGAACTTGAGAAGCAAACTTAACTTTCATGACTCCAAGTTTATTTGGATAGATATGGTCATTAGTGAGCTTATATGAACATTTCATAGAATTGGGGGAATCTGTTTTATAAAAATGGATAAGATCTTTCCATGATACCAGTTTACCGTCAAAGTAAACTTGTTTTTTCATATTAAGCAGGCAATTCCGGGTGCTTTTTAAAAGGTGCGGTGTATCATATGAAAAGAAAATTTTTAGATTATTGACAACAAAATACGGCCGTTCCGGATTAATTCCAAGAATAGAAGCTAAATTTACAAAATTTTTGCCTTGATCGCAAACAAAGTGGCAGGGTATTAAACCTATATTTTGCAACATGGATATTGCCTCGAAGATATATTTTTTTAAAACAGGGCCTTTACAAGCTCCTTGAACAAAGAAGTATGAAAGTGCTTGCGACCACGAATTACCAAATATTCCCGCTGCCATAATAACAACAACACTAGTAGTAACATGCCATGAACGATTTTCATCGCCATAATCTACTAAACCAACAATTTTGTCTTCCTTTTTATCGTAATCCAAAAAGGTTCTGAGGGCCATTTCGTCGCAAGATATTGTGACGTATTTTTGTTCATTACTAAATTCACGAGCTCGATTTTGTAAAGCTTTAAAACTACCAGAGATATTTCCCGGATTCTTAGGCCAGGACTCTATGAAGCGATAAAGAGTCCTTTCACAAGGCCAATTAAGCTCTAATTTAAGATGCCTATAAACAATAGGGGCAAGAAAGAAAATTGAAAGGGCATATAGTTTCAAAGCATCCGACGATTCTTAGCTAATCTCGGATAGTTTTTGAGAACATTATTATTAACGATCTCCATAATATTCGACATTTTGCCAGACAAGTCGTTCTTCGCGTACAACTCAGATCTCAAGTTCTCCGCTAACTCCTTATATTTATCTAATTCCTTACATAATCTAACATTCTCTACCTTTAGTTTATTATTTTGTCTTTTTGCTTCTAAATATTTATTACGATAATAGTCACGTTCGTGTTTTAATGTCTGTTTTCGCGGCGTCTTTGAACTAATATAAGCGTCCGTTTGAACATACCTACCAGTCAAAATTCGTCTGTCACTAACGTTTAAACCCGACCCCTCCAAACCTGAATTGTCAATGTCCATTTCAACTTCACCCTCTAAATATTCAATGCCTAAGTAGTCTTCTGCTAATAAGACTTCTTCTACTTGATCTTCACCTATATCTTCTTCTAAAGTCTCTACTTCTAAGGTTTCAAAATTATCTAAAGCTATTGTTTCATCTGCTACGTTGTCGTTTGTACGTATGTCTTGGTGCCCCAATCTACCTAAACCCTCTAAACTAATGTTATTCTGCAATTCGGTAGAACATGAAATATGACTTATACGCGAATTTTTTGATGTTAACGGTAATGAATCCGAGACATCTAAACTTGGATTTAAAAATGCATTTAGTTCAGCATTTACACAAATATCAGGTACAGCATATCGTGATAATCTATTACCATAAAAACAATTTTTCGAAAAATGCCGACTGCACAAATAAAGCGATTTCACAGACGACTCCATACCTAAAATACGAAGCCATTCTGCACGTCTAAAAGAAAATAGTAAATATTTATTTAAGAATGCATAATTAATACTATTTTTATGAAAAAATCCCTAATACAAAAAAGGGTATAAAATTGCTGAAAATATTTTTGTTGTTTTGCATGTTAATTTGTTTTATAAATGTGTTATAAAAATCAAGAAAATGAGTATGCATACGCCAGTAAGTTTTCAAATGTTAAAGATGTAAGTCAAACGAGACACCTGTATGTATGCAAGAAGTCTTGAGACGATTTTTTAAAATAATTTTCAACTCCTAACACACGTCCCTAGTATTTCTGATTCAATTTTAACTTAAGTAATAAAATTTTAAAACAAAATTTTGTTTATATACTAGTTTTTATTATATACTAGTTTTTATTCGTGTTTTAAATATATTTTTATTATATACTAGTTTTTATTCGTTTTTTAAATATATTTTGACGTCAAATTTGAAACTTTTTAATTAAGTTGTTCTTTCTAAGTTTACTATTTTTTTACTAAAAATTTGAACAAAGTGAACCATTAGATCAACCAGAAGCCACCAAATACTATACACAAATGCAAACTATAAGACGTTTGGAAACCTCAGCGGGTGACTTGTATAAAGAGAAAATTATCAGAGGTTTCTGTCATTTATACTCTGGGCAAGAAGCCTGTGCTGTGGGTAAGTTAAAATTACAATCAAATCCCTGTATAACGAATGATATGTTGTCAGGCCCATTCGTTATACCGAAATATTCGTTATATCGTAACACATTATTGCATACTTTTGTGGCATTTTTAAAATTTTTGAGATTACTAAAAACTTAAAAAAGGACTGCAATAATGGATACACGCTTAAAGTAGAAGGTTCAGAAATAAAAAATTTCAAATTATTTTTTTACTAAAATTTTTTAAAATTTTTGTATTCGTTATACCGGGCTTTGACTGTATATATAAAATTAACATTTTTGAAGAAAATAAAAATATGTCTTCTTCTTTTTATATATTTTAAGGTATGAAAGCTGCTATGCGAGATGTTGATAATATAATTTCTGCCTATCGTGTGCATGGTTGGACTTATTTAATGGGCGTGCCTCCATTGGGTGTTTTGGCTGAATTGACGGGACGTAAAAGCGGTTGTGCCCGTGGTAAGGGTGGTTCCATGCATATGTATTCCCCCAATTTTTATGATGGTAATGGTATTGTAGGAGCTCAGGTATAGAGTTTTACATTTTTTTTGCATATTGTTGCTTATTAATATTTTGTTTTGTTTTCTTAAGGTGCCTTTGGGTGCAGGTGTTGCCTTGGCTTGTAAATATAAGGGCAATGGTGGCATGTGTTTAACTTTATATGGTGATGGTGCAGCCAATCAGGGTCAGGTATTTGAAGCCTATCATATGGCTCATTTGTGGAAGTTACCTTGCATTTTCGTTTGTGAAAATAACAACTACGGCATGGCTACCAGTGCTGAGCGTGCCTCCTCCAATACCGATTACTATACACGTGGTGATGCTTTACCCGGTATCTGGGTAGATGGTATGGATATCTTAGCCGTACGCAGTGCCACTGAATTTGCCATTGATTATGTCACTAAAAATGGTCCTTTAGTTATGGAAACCAACACTTATCGTTATTCCGGTCATTCTATGTCTGATCCTGGTACTAGCTATCGTACCCGTGAAGAAATTCAAGAAGTTCGTCAAAAACGTAATCCCATTACCTCCTTTAAGGAATTGTGTATTGAATTGGGTCTCTTAACTGCCGATGAATGTAAAGCTATTGATGCTAAAGTACGCAAAGAGGTCGATGAAGCCAAAGAGGTCGATGAAGCCACAGTCTTAGCTAAAAATGATACTGAATTACCAGTATCCGGTTTGTGGACTGATGTGTATTCCCAAAATTTGGAACCTAAGATATGTGGTCTTGTTGACTACAATATAAAACATATACAAGAACGCAAAGGAGTCAATCACTAATATTTTACTCTCACCGAATAATTAGGCACCTTGAAAGATTTTATTTAAGTTAAATAATTAATTGAAAAACGATATAAATTAAAGTGAATTTTAATTTTTAGTTATTTAATTCACTTAAAATTAAAGTAAAAAGAAATTGTTATATAATTGGCTATATTTTTTTGCCGTTTTCCAAACTCATCCCAACTTTAAAAGAAGGTTTGTTTCAAATTATTTTGTGTAAATATTTTAAATTTCTTAAAGCAAATCATTAGAACGCAAAAAATTCACGATTCTAAACGAATTAATATTGTTAAAAAGTTATAGAAAAATAAACATCTTTGAAAATTTATTAAAAAATGAGTATTTTTTAAACAAGATTTAACAAACTGATAAAAATAAGAATACAAGTCTGAATATATTGAAAAATAAGGTTTTCTGTAATTTTTCCATAGAAAATCTAAAATCCACATGACTTGTTTTATTTTTCTTTATAAAATGCATCAAATTTTAGCCTATAAAACATTCTTGGGTTCCTCAGAATTTCAACAAACTTTCAGAGTGTGGACTTTTTATATTAAAAAAATCCTTAGGGAAACGCTGTTATTCCAAGGATTTTTTAAATAAAATAAATAACAGAATCCGGGAACTTTTCCTTCAGGTTATAAGTAATTTTTCGTATAGAAAAAAATCCACAGATTCTTGATACTTCTTCTTTTGGAAAAATCGTCATATTCTTGATACTTTTTCTTATAAAAAAATCATTACATTCTGTGATAATTTCTCCATAAAAAAATACTTAGATTCTGATGATTTCTTTTCTATAGAAAATGACTTAAATTTTGAGAATTATATCGTGGCATAAGTACCACATACTGTAGAACTCTCAGATTCCGCGGACTTTTCTAAAGAAAAAATTAACACACCTTTTTTAATAGGGAAATCCAGAGATTCTAAAGACTTGGCCATAAGCCAACTTTGATAGGTTGCCACATAAATAATATAAATAAATACAATAAAAATTAATAAATATAATGAAAACATACCGAGTCGGGTCTTTCGGGAATTTATGGAAGTTTCTGTCTTCAACAGCACACCCCATTAAACAATTTAACCATCTAAAAAATACAAATTTAAAATAAAATATATAAAACAAAATATAGTTACCTATTTTTCATCCTGTGTTTCTTTCACAGCAAAATTGTTATTATTTTTATTTTTTAAACAAAATTATTTTATTTCGCTTCACACGTTTTCACACACAATTTACAAAATGATTTGGCATTTTATCAAAATTATAACTATATGCTATGGAGAAAAGAGACAGAATAATTTGTCATACAGTTGTTTCACCTACAGTTTTTCATAGCGCAGTTGCTTTTATAGCCTAATAAAATAGTAGTTTTCACGTAGTTTTCTAAAAGGCCGTAAAAAAAAAATGGCGCTCTTATCACCGTGTCTTCACTGTGTCTACTGTGTCACTAATGTGTCATCTAATGTATTTTTTATAAAATTAAATTTTAGCAACTCTGCACCCCGTTTCTGTATCTGATGCAAGAAGTTTTCGTATCGAGAATTTTATAGTCACCCTTTTTTATACAAGGTGATTTAATATCCATTGTTAATTGTATTTTTACTGGAAATTTTTTTCGAGCTTCCAACTTTAAAAGCTGTGGCACATTTAATTTTTTAAATTTCTTATTAGATAGAGAAATTACAATAATACAGCGCCTTATTATCTTCTTTACATTAATATATATTTAATTACCTGTGACTCACCCTATAGAAAGCAGAACAGAGTTGCTTTTTAGATGTTTTTTGCGAAAACTATCGATGCAAGAAACGAGGGACACAATACAACACATGCATTAATTAGCATACCCCCTGTGAACTTAAAAGCACTGAAATTAATAAAATGTTAAATAAAAAATAAATGGTATTGTCTAGTTTATACCGGTTATTATTTTAAATTATATTTTTAATAATATTAATATTCACTTATACAGAAAACAGGCATTGCAATGTCATTAACTTACAATAAGTTTTAAATGGAAAAATGTAAATATAAAAGTACTAGCAAGGAGAGTCTTTCTGTTTGTAGGTTTCTCCAGAGAAAAAATTTAAAAACTTTTGGTATTAAACATATCATCCCAAGTTGATATTAAGGGGTTAAAAATTAATTCTTCGATCTTTAAAATACCTTTCATTTGATACCCATACACTTTAAAACCTGACATAGTGCCGCTTAAAAAAGGTGCACATTAAATTTGGAGTTAACCACACAGCAGACTTTTCTTGTAAGGGCAAAAAAAAAAACACTATCTGTATATTTTTGTAATAATGTCGCATATGAATGAATAAAAATATCAATTAAAAACTAATTAATAATAGGCTTGATTGAGGTTGAAGTTTTCAATGTCGAAAAATACGACTGCATATAAAAACAACTCTGTTTTCAAATCGATTGCAATTTAAAGAATAACATCGAATTTTTAATAAAAACGTCTAACTGACGATATCGACAACTTCAACCGCAATACGCCCGAATGCTTTTTAGATGTTTTTTGCGAAAACTATCGATGCAAGAAACGAGGGACACAATACAACACATGCATTAATTAGCATACCCCCTGTGAACTTAAAAGCACTGAAATTAATAAAATGTTAAATAAAAAATAAATGGTATTGTCTAGTTTATACCGGTTATTATTTTAAATTATATTTTTAATAATATTAATATTCACTTATACAGAAAACAGGCATTGCAATGTCATTAACTTACAATAAGTTTTAAATGGAAAAATGTAAATATAAAAGTACTAGCAAGGAGAGTCTTTCTGTTTGTAGGTTTCTCCAGAGAAAAAATTTAAAAACTTTTGGTATTAAACATATCATCCCAAGTTGATATTAAGGGGTTAAAAATTAATTCTTCGATCTTTAAAATACCTTTCATTTGATACCCATACACTTTAAAACCTGACATAGTGCCGCTTAAAAAAGGTGCACATTAAATTTGGAGTTAACCACACAGCAGACTTTTCTTGTAAGGGCAAAAAAAAAAACACTATCTGTATATTTTTGTAATAATGTCGCATATGAATGAATAAAAATATCAATTAAAAACTAATTAATAATAGGCTTGATTGAGGTTGAAGTTTTCAATGTCGAAAAATACGACTGCATATAAAAACAACTCTGTTTTCAAATCGATTGCAATTTAAAGAATAACATCGAATTTTTAATAAAAACGTCTAACTGACGATATCGACAACTTCAACCGCAATACGCCCGAATGTGTTAAAAAAAAACTTTAAAAATTCGAATGAAGAGTAAAATAATTTTAAGATATTTATTGATGTTTTGAATAAAATTTGTACTAAAAATTAAAGCTTTATCATAGTCTTATTTAAACTTTATTAAAACAGCTTACTCCGGCACCTAGCCGGGACTAAAAATAATAACTTGCTAAACCCAGAAACTTTACTATACAAGTGCAAAAATAATTTTTTTTAATATCATGCAAATAACAATATTTATGACATTTAAAGTGAAGTGTCTACCCTGCAATTTTTATTATTTCAAAGCTACAGGGTTGCCGCAGTTGTTAAACAAAAAACTCGTGTAATGTAAATGCATTCCCGACCACACATATTTACCAAGCTTAATCGGAAACTACCTAAAAAATTTTCGTTGAAATAAAATGGAAAGTTACTTTTTTGTTACAGAGATATTTTTAGGACCTGACACATCTGTTCGGTGAGAAAAATAGTTTTTGGTAAAATATGCTTAGAATGTGGATGTTTTTTTTATTTATTTTTATTTCAAAAGCCTAAAAAATGTTTAAGCAAACTTTAAAAATCTCCTGGTCCTTTTAAAAAGTATACATAAATATTTTTCCAAAAAATTCAAAAATAAGAAAAATTTATTGATTTCGAATTAAAAAACAATGAAAAAAAAGAGAAAATCACATCAAATATTAATGAGAATGTTAGGTAAAATTTATAAGATGAAGTTCATTTTAAACATTGAAAATTAAATATTAATTCACTGTTCCATAGGTTGAGCATTAGCGCCACCATCATCTTCTTCATGCTTTGTATTGTAGGAATTTCCATTTTGCATTTCTTCCTCAATTTCATTAAACATATATTCATCTTGATATTCTTTTAATATTTGACTCGAACGATTTTCATCCAAAAATAGAGAATAAACTTTCCTAACATCTTCTGTAGTAACTTCCGAAGCCTTACGACGTTTACATACCAAATTTGCGGTAGTAATCAGTTGTATAGCATAACGTAAACTGGTATCAATAGCTATTTTTGTTAATATAGCTAAGGCATCTGGATGCATGAGACAATCTTCTTCTTCGCAGCGAATTTTAAGAATTTCTTTCATTTCTTTTTCTGTATATGCTACCGTACGTATAATTATCATACGATCTAGTAAATCAATGGGAATGCCATGAGGGCTACGATAATTGGTGCCACGTATACGGGTAATACCCCGATTGGTAGCCATAACCACTACAGGGGCCATATCCGTTTCCAAAGCACGATTTAGATAAGAGAAACATTCAATATCCAACATATGCACTTCATCGATAAACAAAACCCCAGGATTTATTTCAGCTTTACCCTCTTCACGCCATTCTAAAACTTTGTTATTAATTTGATCTCTTACTTCTTGTTTTATTTCACCAGTATCACCAGAGAATAATGCCAAAAAACCATGAGTACGTGAATTGATAACATCAATTTCGTGTAAAGTCACCGTGTGTACAACTTCTTTGCGTTTTTGCAGTTCTCCTTCGGGACATTGTACAAATCGTGTTTGAGCTCCTGCGGCATCGTAGTCACGTGCCCGTGTAAAACTACGTCCCAATTTGTTAACTTTTCCCGAAGCTTTATCAATGGTTACCACATCACCAGCCTGGATTTTTTCTTTTATAAAACATTCAATAATTTTGTTACCCAAATCATAGTTTGTTTCCATTTCAGTAGTTTTTAAAGTGACCTAAAGTGATGTACACATACAACAACGTCAGGTAGAATATTTATAATATATTTTCAAAAATATTACCTATCATAATTGCAATTTTATTTACAATTTTTAATAAAAAAAAATCCCTAAATGCTTACCTTTCCAATTTTCTGTCCTGTACCCGTTGCTGGACGATCAATTTGTATCTCCACAACTTCACCCTCGATAATTTCAGTCTCTTCTTTAATACGTACACCAATGCTTTTACGTAAAGCCTGCGACAGAGCTTCAGTCTTACTCATTTCCAATGAATATATCTCTGAACCTGACATACTGGTAAAGGGTGTTTCTGTTCCCAAGGCTTGGGCCATACCAACAGCGATTGCAGTTTTACCGGTGCTTGGCTCACCAGCTAATAATATGCAACGTCCTGCTATCTTACCCTCTCGTACCATTTGTACAACAACACCAGCAGCACGTCGAGCATCTTTTTGACCAACCATACCTTGGGAAACTGCACGAGCTTCCAAAACATCATCAAGGCCTAAACCACGAATGTGCGAATGAGCCCCAATGCGTTCAATGCGTGTAATATCACGTACTTCAATTTTATCACCATCTGCCATTGTAAGATGTAATTAATTTATGAAATTCGCAGTTAATTTCCTTGAAAATAATAAAAATTTTTATTTTATTTATTTTTGTTGCTCTGGAAACTTGAAAATTGTGCGACTTTTTTAAAGACAGTTTGTCAAAAACTATTGTGATTTATTATGAAAGCATGTTTTTTGGCAGCTTGTGTTAGGCTTGCCAGACTACAAAGGTTTGGTATTTTTCTAATAGCTTTTTCTGCAATTCCAATTGGTTTACTTTGTAAGACTAATTGGGTTTTTGCAAGTATAAAGTCCAGTAGATTTCTTATAACTGTTCGGTGAAATTTGCTATGAAATCAGAGAATTTACTGAAATTTCTGTTTTTGTTATCATTTTGTTTTTAAATGAGTAAATAGTAATTTTTCATCGTTTCATAACTTCGCAAACCATTCACAATGTTTTACATGTACATTTTTTGTTTTAACATTGATATTATTAACTGTGTTTATGCAGCAATCTATCAACGTTGGCTTGTATCATTCTCATATATAAATATGGCATAGGTAATATAAGCGTAAACACTAAACGTTGACTTATGGCAAATTTATATGGGAAATGACATTAGCAATTTTGTTAGCTTGTCGCATTTACGTTCCGTGAAGACATCAACAAGTAATGTAAACTCAGCCCAAGTTAAAAATATATAATCATAGTGCTGCCACCTAACTTGAAATTATAAATCCTGTAATCGAAAAAATTTAACCAGTCTGGTTAGAATTTTAGTTAAAAGAGAAAGCTGTTGCATTGTTTGTATGTCGGCAACTTTTTTTAGTGCAAAAAGAAAGACAAATCGGCGATAAATCTTTGGACAGCATCATAAATATGCCGAAAAATTTAAGTGAATGGTTTCCGGTATTATTTTGTAGTCTCTCCATGCCCCTGTCTCTATTCATGTGGCTGGGTAATGTAACAATCTCGAAATTATGGACTAATGAATTTGAAGGTATGCATAATGAATCTATAAATTAAGATGTGTTTGGTATGTGCTATAACGGTATAGTTATTTTTTTCTAGAATCTCCTGTTATACCACCGACCAGATGGCTGTTTTCCACTTTGGCTCCTTCGGTTTTAATGACAGTGGCTTTGCGTCGTAAATCAGTAAATAAATCTGGTGCTGCTTTGGGTATTTGTATGGCCATGATATTGTCCATTGCCAATCATGCATTCTTCTTCAGTTTAGCAGCATTTTTCTTTACCTCATCAAGGGCTACTAAATTTCGTTCACATATGAAACGCAAAATTGAAAAGGACTTTAAGGAAGGTAAACAAAAAACATTATTTAGGTTCAAAATATTACAATCAATCAATATGCATATAATTTTGATTACTGAAAGGCATTAGCGGTGCAAAAATTTGTCTCAACAATCCAAATACTTTAAAGTTACTAAAATTTGAGAAAAATTTTAATTTTTATATATTTGTGAACTATCCTAGTAAAGAAAAACCCATTGGAAAACCTATTCATTAAAAAACGCGACTAAAAATCAAGAGTACGGGTTGAGTACATAAAAGAGAAGCATAGAAAGAGCCGGGTACAATAAAAGGGGAGAGGGTGTAAAAAATTAATTTCAAACTAAAAATTATGGAGTTTTTTGTTTTTTATACACACATCGAGGTTTTTGTTTGTTATTTTAATGTTAATTTACAGCGAGCTTTCAACCTCGGTATATTTAGAAAAAAAAAAAAACAAAGTGCTAGGCTGATACAGGTATTTTCATACGGAAAAGATTTCTTCTATAAATCCATTTTAATTTTAAAAAATTGTATAAAGTGCAAAATTTTAATAATTTTTTCTAATTATAAATAATGAATCATAATTTTAAAGGAAAATTACTATTTTAATAAGTTAAATTATAAAAACTGATTTAAGCAAACTTGCGACTTGATGAGAGTTTCCTAAAATCAGAAAAAATATGACACTGATTATGAAAAACATGCCAGAAAGAGGACACAAATTTTATAGATGATAGCGAGTTAATTATAGATTATAGCGAGTTTTAATTTCTAAATTTTAAGGTAACCTTAAGTGAGTGGAATATTGTAATTTATTAATTGGCCTCTAGGCTTTGAAATTACAAAATGTTGAATAAAAAAAAAAAAAAAAAAATATAGGATTGTCCTCAAAAAAAAAAGACGTATGGTCGCCTTAAGTACTGTCAAAATACTTTTTTATCAGTGGCCTTCCAGTAATAAATTATACTCTGCCGGAGTGTAATTTTAATTTCAAACAAATTTTTCTTTAGGTGAGGGACAACGTAATTGGGTCCAAGTGCTTTGCAATGGTGGCATGGCTACACAATTGGCGATTTTATATTTAATAGATGTGGGCAGTAGTGAGAGAACCATTGACTTTATTAAAGATTATAGAGCCTCATGGTTAGGAATAGCTGTAATGAGTATGTATTTAAAAAAGAAATCCATAATATTTTAAAAAGAAATACTATTTTCAAAATTGCTTTAAGGTGCCTTTGCTTGTTGTAATGGTGACACCTGGGCCAGTGAATTGGGTTCTGTATTATCATCAAGTGATCCTTTTCTCATAACCACTTTTAAACGAGTACCACGTGGTACAAATGGTGGTGTTTCCTGGATTGGCCTTATTGTTAGTTTCTGTGGAGGCGTAATAGTAGGTTTAGCATATTTCATTACAGTACGTTTAACGGCTTCATCTCATATGCTGTTGGCAAGTTCACCACAATGGCCCTTAATTTTATGTGGTGGCATTGCTGGTTTATTTGGTTCTGTTGTGGATTCTTTACTCGGAGCCACCTTACAATATTCTGGCATTAATGAAGAAGGGAAAATAGTTAATGTTCCTGACGACGGTGTGCGTTATATAAGTGGTCTAAGAATTATTGATAATCATAGTGTTAATATAATATCTAGTATTATAACCGGTGTTTGTATGCCTTTATTCGCTATAAAATATTGGCCTGAACGTTGAAAAAGTTTTCGTGTGTAATAGAGATGACAATTCCGAAATCTCGGGAGTATTCAATAAAAATTAGTACGGAATTTCGAAATAATTTTAGCTTAAAACCCGGGAATTTTTTAATTTTTTGACCATAATCTAATCTAGTCTAGTTGACAATATTTCTAACTGAATTTCTGAAATCCCCAATTAAAAATTAGAATAAAAATAATTTTATTTCAGAAACTATCAAGAGTTGTGTTACTCATTAACAACTGATATTTTCTGAAATATTTTAATTATTTTACTAAAATTATGAAATTATTTATTGAAATTTTTTTTTCAAATATGACAGAAATTAGCTGGAACAAAACAACATAAAATATTGACGGAATTTTTGCAATTATATATGTGGTGTATTTTATTATTTCCGTTCTTTAACTAACTGACATCGCTAGTTTAAGAATCTTTAAATTTTCAGATTTTTGCTTGCATTTATTTGGTATTACTAAAGTGTATATTTTTTTTTGTTTATTTTTCGTGCATTTTATATATTGACTGACTTTCATTGACTGCATTTATAGCTCTTAACATGCTTAAATATATTATTTAATGTTTTTTTTTCTAATCATCTAATATAGTGTTAAAATTGATCTAATATTATTGTGTTTTGTCAACGTATTGGGTCAATAATTTTATGGGCATTCAAAATGTTCTTATTAAACAAATTCATATATGTAAACAAGAAAAAAATCCAACACTAAGTTCGGCAAACTTATACAAAAGTTAGGTCAATTTGACTATCCAGACTTATTTACATACAAGTTTTTAATTGGTTAAGGTAGCAATGTTGGTCCCTTATCTTAACCATGAGCAAGTATGAAAATAACTCCGGTAAGTGATAAATTGAGCTTAGATTGACAAAGATGATTCTAAAGTAAAGATACTCTTCACATCCGACTAATGTTCATACACTCTAAATAAATTGATCTTACTTTTAGATAAGTTAGCTGGCCTAAGTATATATAATGTACGAAATCTTTTTTTATGTTTAAGAAGTCTTGAAAATAAAGCATAATTAAAAAAGAAATATTTATTTTTATTACAAACTTATTTATGCCAGAAATCTTGCTAGGATATTTTAAGCTAAACTGTTGATCTTGATGGCTATCCGGGTAAAACTCATCACCTTTTGGGCTTGTGGTTGTGGTAATGGATCCATTTTTTATTGCTAGTAACAGTGCTATGCAAAAAACCCTTCCTTTTTTTTGGCGTTCGAGGAGTTTAAAAAGTCCCTTAGTTTCTCTTATATTCGAACTTACCCATAAAATTCTATCGGTCTTACTTGCTGTCGCTGGGTTCCATATTCTTTTGTGAGCAGTAACAGCCCTTTTATGTAATTCAGCCCTAAAAGACTGAACTGATTTATCGTTTTCTGAATTGACTGCGCTCAAAAGAGAACCTTCTTTGGTCACTTCGTCAGCCATCTCCTTTCGTGCGATGTTACAATGCCCCGCAACCTCAATATGACTCCTGGTTGAGAAGTTATTGATTTCCTTCTTGTACCCGAGGATATTAGCTGATCTTACAGAGTTTGAAGGGTGTAATAAATTTAATCCATTCCGTAATTGCACTGAAACATTTTTCAACTAGAGAGGTCGCAGCTATAGAGTGACATCCAGTCCTTCCATCCACTTCCCAGTCATACTTATAGAAGTGAATGCCTGGATTGTACCTTCTAACCAGAATTCTCTGCTTGAGATTCGTGTACTGCAATTTAAAGTTTTTGCCCTCACGGAGATCCTATTACAATTAAATTCTGTCATATTGTATCTTAGTAACTCCTCGTCGATCTTCTGGTGGTTGGTTTTCCGATGACCGCAAACAAACTCACTAGTTGCACTTAACCGAAAGTCGCAATAGGTTTCGTCGACAAAATTGTATTCAATGCCCTAGTAGATGTGGTCTGATGGCATCGTTAAGGTATACACCAGAAAGACGCTGTATTTTCTGAATTGGCAAAGAAATTGCAATTCTTTGCATTGATGTCCACCAAACTACTGCCGCATAAGTCATTCTCGGGTTTAAACTCCATTTGGAACATTCAGCTCTCGATGTGTTATTTGCAGTGTTATTTCTTGTCAAGAATTACATCTAGATACTTCCGGTGACACTTATTGTTTTGTCTAAGAAACGAGGTTCATCACAACGAATAAAAAGGCATACCTCAGTTTTGCCAGAGTAAACATTAAGTCCCCGCGGCCAAGCTATGGCAATTAGAGTGATTCTAAAGCCCTCCTACTTAGATAAGATGGTAAGGATAGAAACAATTTTTTTTAGGAAAAATCCCAATTACTTAAATTTTAAAAGGTTTTTTTTTATACAAATATGACTCCAAATCAGAAGTTTTTTAACACAGAAATGAATTAATATTTTTTAAATAACATCATTGGAAAATGTGAAAGAAGCGATTTTTTTTTTGCTTTAAAAACTATATTATACGGTTGGTTGAAAAGTTGCTGCGCTCACCAAGAGATGGCACTGCTAGCTCAAAACTTTTTTTTTTTCTCAAGTTGGTATAACTGTACTGAGAACACATGCAAAGTTGCAAGTCATTCTGTCAATTCTTTCTTTGTTTACAAGCCATTTGAAGTTTACGTGTCAGTGATTTTTTTAATATGGAAAAAATTTAATATCGTGTAGTCATTCGATTCTTTGTTTTAAAGGGTTTAATAAGAGCAAAGGAAAATTATGAACGATTGTTAGAAGTGTATAAGGAGTCCCCACCTTCAAAACGCACCGTTGAATTTTGGGCTGGTGAATTTAAACTTGGTCGTACCAGCCTCAAAGACGATCCACGCGAAGGACGACCAAAAACTGCAACCACAGCAGAAATCATTGAGCAGGTACATAATATGGTTAGTGAAGATCCAAGTGTAACTAAGCGTAAAATTGCTAATGCCATAGGCATCTCAGACGAACGAGTACTCCATATTTTACATGAAGAATTACGTATGAAAAACGTGTTTGGAAAGTTAGTGCCGCACACATTAACAATTCAACAAAAACTGAATCGAAAACAAATTTCTCAGCGTAATTTGGAGCGTTTTAAGCCGAATAAAACCGACTTATTGCGTCGTTTTATAACTATGTATTAGACTTGGATCTACCATCATAATCCTAAATTGAAACAAGAACGTTTACAGTGGACTGAAGCTGACTGTTCAGCGCCAAAGCAGGTGAAATCACAACGATCAGCAAAGAAGGTTATGGCATCAGTTTTTTGGGATGCAAAAGGAATTTTGTTGATTGATTATCTTCAGAAAGGTAAAACAATCAACTCTGAATATTATTGCAGCCTTTTGGATCAGCTGGATGAAAAAATTCGTGAGAAAAGACCTGGTTTAAAGAAGAAAAAAAACATTTTTCATCAAGACAATGCACCTCCTCAGAAAAGTGTTTTGACGATGGCTAAATTCAAAGAATTACAGTACGAATTGCTTTAACATCCACCGTATTCACCAGACTTGGCTCCCAGTGACTACTATCTCTTTAGAAATCTCAAACAATTCCTTCGTGGAAAGCATTTTTCGTCGAATGAAGAGGCCATAGCAGCCGTAGACGGTTATTTTGCAGAGCTTCCGGAAAACCATGGATGGGATAAAATTATTGGAAGATCATTGGAACAAGTGTATTGAGCTTCTAGGAGATTATATTGAATAAAAAAATATATTTCGTAACAAAAACACAATTCTTTCATTTCGAGCGCAGGAACTTTTCAAGCAACCTGTAGATTCTTTCCCCGTTATCAACACCTTATTTTCTTAAAAATTGCAGATAAACCATATTGTATATTAACCCTGCATATATAATTAGTTTCGATTCTTGTTAATATAAATTAAAATTGATCTGTAATGAAATTCACGCATTTTTATGATTTTTTGTTACTTTGTTTTATGTTTTTTTTCTATTAAACCTCTGTTTTAAATAAATTTTTAATATAGGTCAATAAAAGTAATGAAGTAAGTTTTAAATACAGATGTTAAAAAGAAAACACAAGTCATTAAACTAATTAATATAACAAAAAATTGGTTCTATCAAATAAATTCTAAGAGTAAAACAATAAATCTTTTAAAATTCAAACAATCTTCAATCAAACATAAAAAATAGCTAAAGATGCCCAGATGGATCAAAAATGTATAAAAGACAATGCATTAATCAGTGCAATAAACAGTTAAAGCAAAACAATGAGCACAAGAAGAAATACCAGTTCAGTAATGTTGGTGTTGTTGGTATTTAGTAAGTGAGACACATTTAATCAGTAAATAAATAAAATTATTGTAATTTTCTTTTAGTATTCTGTTGCCAATCAACCTGGGCAGGAGTAGTGTTTAAACAGGGAAAAACGAAAAATTCTACAAATGCTTCGAAAGAAGTAACGTCCACCACCAAACATCCCAAAGTGATACAAAAAGTCAAGACAACAAGTACAACGTTAAGTCCAGAAGGAGAAATCTCTAAGCCTTCTGATATAGATTTAGATGGACGCAGTTCTTTTATTAATAATCAATATGTTGCTGATGAGGATTCAATCACAGATGATACAGCTTCTTTATATGAAAATTTGCAACAACAAATGAAATCTGTATTATCAAACACTGAAAATAATGAACAAGTTTACCCGGTTACACCACAATTAAAAGGAATTATGAATGAGGATAATGAAGCTGATAAACACAATCTTAATAGAAGACCTTTATTTTCCTTTGATGTGCATCAATTCGATGAATATGATGAGGAAGATGCTGGAGTGGAAGACACTACAGATACAGAAGAACAACCAGAAAATTGTGAAGATACCGAAGAAAGTCTACCGGTTAATGATGACACTACAAATTATGCTGGTGTTCCACCACAATCAAGTGCTTCCAATCAAAATTCCTTAAAAAACAGTTATGGACAATCATCATCAGCACAATATGTCGAGCAAATTAATCCCGGAAAAAATCCATATGATTCTTCAACTGAGAGAAATCAACAAAATAATTATGGACAATCAAAACCTTTAGAGGAATCTCAAAAATCACCACAAAATAATTATGGATACAAAAATCCTTTAGAACAACATAAACAATCAAACCAAAAACCCACCACCTCTTATGAAATAACTAAAATACAACAGTCCCCTAAACCACATCGTCATTCAAGTAAATCTCCACAAAATTATCAAAAACCTAATATAACACCATCACAAAATCATTTCTCTAACCAAAACTCCCAGCAACAAAATAAACCCAATGATTCTAAAAAAACTCTACAAACCAATAATAAAACTGTAAATAATGGCAACTCTATAACACCATCACTTACAAACTCTTTTTATGACAATTCTAATCCTACATTATCATTAAGCTTAAACTCTTCGTATGGCAACTCTAATCCTGAACATTCATCGCCATCAAATCCAGCATATGACATCTCAAATCTTATACCTCTGCTTTCATATCCCTCATTTGGTAACACCAATCCTTCAAATTTATTACATCCAAACTCCTCGTATGGCTTGTTTAGTTCTACTCCATTATCATCTTCAAATTCTTTATTTGACGCCTTTAATCCTGCTTTTTCATCACCATTTTCTACAATCTTCAGTAATAATAAAACTCCAAATAATAATTTAAGACGTCATTTAAAATTTAGTACAGTTGCATCGTCCAGTCAATTTGTGTCTACTCCTCTGGCCGATTTAATGTTCAAATTTTCTATTGCTATGGCTAAACCTATGAGATCTGCTGACAATAATGTTAATCAAGCTCAGAATTATAATAGGAAATTGTAATAAAATCTGAAAATATATAGAGATGGAATTTTCTTTAGACGAGTTTTAATGAAAGATTAAATAAAAAATTGCCGTAATTAAATACAAAAAAAAAAAAAAATTATGCGTTTTATTAATGTATTTATATGAAACTTTCAATATTAAAATAATGTTATTTAAATGATATACACACTGGGGGACCGGCGTCTACTCAAACGCGGAAAATATAAGAAATAAAAAAATATGTATTTCCCCAAGTACAATTTTTTTTTTTTTAATATCTTACAAGATTAAATTATGAAAATTTTCATAGTTCTTGAATTAAACAGTTTCTATTAGCTTTATTTAACAATTATTCATTCGTACATAGCGCTTATTTAATATATAGGTTCTCTACTTAAATTTTGAAGATGCTTTATATTAGCCCGTACCTTGGGCGCCACTATTTCTTTTAATTCTTCCTACTTATTATTTTTTAATGTGTTGCTTTCTTTGGAAAGGAGATAGAGGAGAGTTGGTGAAAGACGAAAGAATTCGAATATGGCAACACTCTAATTGCGCGAAACGATAAATCTTAGAACAGTTGTTGCTTGCCATCTGATAGGGAGTTGGCAAAAATTGTTGTCGCTTAATAGCCCTGTTTTGTTATTTTACTTCGGTGGGGTTAAGTGCTATATCCCGTTATAATATATAGGATATTGCGTTGAAATTTAACTAACAGTTAAACACTGTAAAAATTAATTCAATTGTACTTTATTTTTTTGCAACAACCAAGCCATTTGAAAAACTTGAGGTTATATGGAATTTTGATCCGCTTGAATGGATATAACAATGGATTAAGATATTAAAATGTGCCCCAAATTATTAGAATTTTTTAATTTATATTTTTTTAAAACATTTTTTATTTATTAGTTAGATATTTTAAACTTAAAACATTTATAATTTCACTTCTTTAACAATACCACTTGTAGTTTTTATTTCTTTATAAAGATCCTTAGACTCCTCCGACTTTTCTACAGGTTCTGAATCTTTAATTTCTTGTACAAGTAATTGTTCCGTAGTATTGCCCACATACGTAGTAGTTGTCTCAGGAACTTCTGTTTTATTGTCTTCCAAGATTTGTAACTCTTCTGATTTCCTAAAATAAGGATTCATACGAAATTTCATTTCAGCATATTTTACTTCTTCGGGATATAAAAATGAGCATTCTTCATAGGCTAAATCTGACCAGAAACCATGTGTTCTACATTTGGCCACATTCAGTTTGCATTTGTTATAAAAGACAGCCACTTCAGAAGATGTTTTACCACAAACGGGTTCATAGGGTGCGGAACAATCATCGTCACAAACGAATCCATCTTGTAGGGAATTTTTATTCGAATTAATGCCATAGGAGTTGAGTTTTAAACAATCCATATCTTGACAGCTAAACCAGGCGATAGGAACCGCCAAAAAAGGTGGTGATTTGAGGGCAGAAGCATTTGTATTGTCACCATTTATGGGTAGAAAAGTACGCTTAACATAATAACCATGCTCTTCTGTGGCTACCATGGAATTTTTAATTTGTGGTCCTAGATTAGTAGAAGATGACCATTTTGTTTTAGTTTTGGTTTTTGACTCGGATGAATCATCCGAACTTTTATGATGTTTTTTCTTTTTGGCCTCACTTGCGGTGGAGAGTAGCAAAACCAATACTAAGAATAAGATCCAAGATTATAAATCATTTGCTATCCAATCATAACTTTAATAACTTACCCACTATACATACTAATTTATAGGATCTCATTTTTATGAAATTTAAACTATTTATTTAATTTTGTTGTAAAACTTTTCTCCTTGATCTCTTAAGACAATGATGCTGTTCTTTCTACGTCTGTTTAACAACTGATTTTAAACTCTATAAATATTCTTTGATTTTCTTTTTAAAAGAACAAAATGAAAGTTTTTTTGTGGTTTTAAAACTGTAATTGCAACTTGAAAAACAAGTTGTTGGTAACTTTCCTATAAGCAAAAGTTGTTGGTCAATTTAATCTGTTTGATCTTCTTGTATTTGTATTTGTATTGGTACCTTGCACCTTTCTCCCTTCCATATTACTTGCAGTTTGAAAAATAACTACACTCAACTATTTTTTTTTTCAACCATTTTTAGCAGCTTCTTAACTTGTTAGTCAAACATGTATTCTACAAAACAAACATTATACGAATATTTGCAGAACAAGTTTTAAAAATCGGGTCATTTAAAAATTTTGAGTGTGAAAATATAAACGTAAATAAAAAGCGTATTATTTGAGAAAATGTGATAAGTAATTAGTTTACTGAATCTTTTTTAAAGTATGATATGTAAATACAGGTTGATTGAAAAGTTTCTGCGCTCACAAAGAGGTGGCACTGCTAGATCCAAACTTTTTTTTCTCAAGTTGGTATAACTGTCCTGAGAACACATGCAAAGTTGCAAGTCATCTGTCAATTCTTTCTTTGTTTACAAGCCATTTGAAGTTGACGTGTTATTGATTTTTTTTAATATGGAAAAAATTAAATATCGTTCAGTCATTAGATTCTTTGTTTTGAAGGTTTTAAAGGCAAAGGAAATTTATGAACAATTGTTAGAAGTGTATAAGGAGTCCTCACCTTCAAAATGCACCGTTGAATTTTGGGCTGGTGAATTTAAACGTGGTCGTACCAGCCTTAAAGACGATCCACGCGAAGGACGACCAAAAACTGCAACCACAGCAGAAATCATTGAGCAGGTACATAATATGGTTAGTCAAGATCCAAGTTTGACTAAGCGTGAAATTGCTAATGCCATAGGCATCTCAAATGAACGAGTACTCCATATTTTACATGAAGAATTACGTATGAAAAAACTGTTTGGAAAGTTAGTGCCGCACACATTAACAATTCAACAAAAACTGGATCGAAAACAAATTTCTCAGTGTAATTTGGAGCGTTTAAGCCGAATAAAACCATTTCTTGCGTCGTTTTATAACTATGGATGAGACTTGGATCTACCACCATGATCCTAAATTGAAACAAGAACGTTTACAGTGGACTGAAGCTGGTTGTTCAGCTCCAAAGCAGGTGAAGTCACAACGATCAGCAAAGAAGGTTATGGCATCAGTTTTTTTTTGGATGCAAAAGGAATTTTGTTGATTGATTATTTTCAGAAAGGTAAAACAATCAACTCTGAATATTATTGCAGCCTTTTGGATCAGCTGGATGAAAAAATTCATGAGAAAAGACCTGGTTTAAAGAAGAAAAAAATAATTTCTCATCAAGACAATGCACCTGCTCACAAAAGTGTTTTGACGATGGCTAAATTCAAAGAATTAAAGTACGAATTGCTTGAACATCCACCGTATTCACCAGATTTGGCTCCCAGTGACTACTATCTCTTCAGAAATCTCAAACAATTCCTTCGTGGAAAGCATTTATTGGAAGATCATTGGAACAAGTGTATTGAGCTTCTAGGAGATTATATTGAATAAAAAAATATATTTCGTAACAAAAACAATATTCTTTCATTTCGAGCGCAGGAACTTTTCAACCAACCTGTATTTGTATATCAAAAAAAATATAATATGGACACTATGTAAGTCTTAGCATGGGCCAAAAATCAATTGGGTTTGTCCCTCAGCTGGTAAGAGTCGGTGTGCGAAATAAAAAGAATAAAATATCTGCATTTACAATCTGTTGCGTACGAAGGAGCATACAATTCTATTTTGGTAAGACTTTTGTTTGGACATGGACAGGTTTTTAACCAAAATCAGCAGCACTCATTATTTCCTTTGGCTAATATGATTCAGTGTGACCTGAGCAGTGGCGTATATTCAAAATATTTTGGAAATAATTCAGCTTATTCTTACCAACTGATGGAATTTCACATAACAAAAGTAATTTCGAGTTTAAATATTAAAATGTTTTTTTTTTTTAATATTCTTTTTAGGAATATAAACATTGTAATGGATATAGAAAATTCGGTTCTTATACCTTTTTTTTAAATATTGTTAAAGAAAAAATTTTTTAAAAAATATTTGCTTTGTTCTTATATTTTATTTACTACAAAAATTCGTCATCGTCTATATCATATTCAAACTCTTCTACATCGTACAAAGACGATCTTGCTGAAGGAGCTGCAGCTCCTGGTAAGCCTCTTGGACCGGGAACACCTGGGGGTCCCCTAGGACCTACTGCACCTACAGCACCAGTAAAACCACGTGGTCCACGACGTCCATTTTCACCAATAGGACCTGTGGGACCATTACGACCATCATGACCTCTATCACCGGGACGGCCGATTGAACCTAAATCACCAGGATCGCCCGAAGGTCCTTTTTCGCCGGGATCCCCATCAGGACCTGGTAAACCATTGGGACCCGGAGGACCGGGAGGACCAGGTGGACAATTACAACCACCACCAGGATAAAATTGAGCAGCTCCGCCAATGCCAGCACCCATTTGTAAACCAAAACCCTGTTGCAGAGAGGGTACTAGCAAACTACAGAAAGCTGAAAAGAAAAAAATCAAATTACAATTTAAAAATAAAATTTTGAAAATATATTTACAACGCACCTAACAGGCTTAATGTTATCGGCATCATATTTGACAGAATAATGCATTTTAAATTGCTAAAGAAAAGGGTTTATAAACATTTTCAAACACCGGTAAGAAATTGTAATTTTATTAGGAACAAAGAATGAACATTTTCCAAAATTTTTAAATGCATTTAAATTTATTATTTTCTTTTTTTTTTGAAGTAGATATAATTAAATTGGAAAAAGTTATATAGTTACTAAGAAACACATTAAATTAACAACTTTAGCTAACAAATGCTAACGTTAAAAATGTATTTTATGGGAATTTAATTGAAATTGCATTTAACAAATTACTTAAAATCAAATTAATTTATGAGAGGTTTAAAAACTTAATGGATTTTGTATACAAAACCTATTTAATTATTTTAAATTCTTCGAGCTCTTGAACAAATAAAATTCTATAAAATCAAGTGTTTTTGTGAAAAATTTTTTAGAGAAATTTTGAAATATGTTGCTGAAAGTTGTCTTAATAATAGGTAAGATTTTTAATAACCAACAGGCTATAGAAACCTTCAAAATATTTGTAATATTTTTTTTTTTAGGTTTCCTGGGAATTTTGAATGCCTCAGACGACCGAGATAGTCGTAGTGTTTTGGGTAATCGCAAACGAAATCGCAATTCCGAAAGTGTCCAGGCGTATTATCCATCAGTACCACAATGTATTTGTACACCTGGGCCTCGTGGTAATCCTGGTGATCAAGGTGCTCCAGGTGTTAAAGGACCTCGTGGTGATCCAGGCCTTAAAGGTCCTAAAGGACCACCCGGTCAAATGGGTTCCCCTGGTATACAAGGAGCTAATGGTCGTGATGGGCCACCTGGTATTCCCGGTCTGCCTGGTCCTCGTGGTAGACGTGGCTTTCCGGGAGGAAGAGGAGTTCCAGGACCTATGGGTGTTCCTGGTTTACCAGGCCCTCCCGGCCCTCAAGGTGATCCTGGTGTTGCATCACCAGCTACAACAACTACTACAACAACCACAACAGCAGCTCCTGCTTCCGAAGAATAGGACATTGCCACAAATAGGAAACCGTTTGTCTTGTCCATTATGGGATATCAAAAGTAATTTTGAAAATTTAACTTATGCGAAAGATTAATAGCCTGTTCCTCGATCTCGAACGAAAAACTAGTCGAACGATAGCAAGTCACTCGAATTCGAGTCAATTTGGGTTTCTCTATTTCGAAAGGCTTCGATCGACTTGACTTACGTGTGTCAATTTTTGTTTCTTACGCATTTACAAATCACAGAGATGCCAGATCATATATTTTGAGCATTTGTTAAAATTTTCTTTAAAAGTAGCAAAAATACTACTAAACTGCTTAAAGACGAAAGCAACCCTGTTTAACAGTGATCAGCTGTATATGACAAATGAAATAAAAAAAAATAACAATAAACAAATCAATTTTTATTTGGAAAGTATGTTTATTTGTGAAAATTTTTTTTATCGATTGGTTGTGGGTGAAATTGTTGTTTGAAGAGCTTTTCTGTTGCCTGTTGTCTGTTCGGTGCGGTCACTGCTAAAGTCCTTGTAAAATAAAAGATGTAAAATAAAAAATGTAAATATGAGTTTCTTGGGCAAACGTAAGCCACAAACAACACACACATACCTTTTCCACTCAGCAACAGCGTAATAGGGGGTGAAACGGAGTTTAGTTTTCTGGTCAAATTTTCCTCCTCTGCGGAAAATTTGTTTGCTCCGAACACCAGAATCCTTCTGGCAAAATCAGGCCTTTCTTCCATATAAAATAGAAGCGTCTTCGGATGGTCCATTGTTGATTTTTTTTAACTAAAATTTAAAATTTTAATAAACTATAAATATTAAATACTTACTTTTTGTTATCCATTGCTTTTTTACTTCATTTTGCTTTTAAAAATATCAAATATATATTTACTCGACAAAAAAATAGCAAGTGACTGATTTTGACATTTGCGTTCGAGCTGTTCGAAATAGAGAAACCAAATTTTGTATGAAAACAGTTACGTTTTCATTCGACTTGTCGTTCGAGTCATCGTTCGCATAGAAATAGAGTTAGAGAAACCCAAATCAGTTTTCTTTCGACTAGAAAGCGAACGAACGTGTTCTTTCGAAATAGAGGAACAGGCTATAAAGATTTTCCTATTTGTGGTGTTATTATAAAGTTGCTGCTAGAACTAAACTAAACGAAAATTATTAATAAATAAAACATATAAATTAAAATAATAAATATTGATTGCTTTATTTTTGTAAAATTCAACAAACAATATCTTCCCTTTACGTACCGTTTTCGGTTTGTTAGTATCGGAATCAAAATCCGTTTGCACACCATTTTCTGCATGCGTTTACGGATCAGAAAACGGATTTTAGGAAGTCTGATGAAATCTCGTCAATAAGGGACTGTTTACTGGCTATTATGTCGTGTAGAAAAAGGAGTTGAGTATACTTTTCCATATAGAGTACCCAAAGTTGTTTAAGGTACCAGTAAAAAGTGCTTAATTCTTATCCAACGGTACCACACTTCCATATGGTTCCTTAAAAAGCCATTTTATCACCTTCCACTTCCAGGATGGCCTACAAGAAGAGGCAGGTCCATCTTAGATTTTTCCTCTTTTTACATATCCAAATTTCATCGAAATTGGAGTGTTTTATGTGTCCTCCAATGCTGTAGAGGTGGCATGAAGCAAAAAATATATATGAGTGCGAATGAGAAAGAAATAAAATCTTCTAAGGAGATGACTCTCCAGTATTCTGCAATTGTGTTTAATCTTATAAAACAAGAATTGTGGTTGTAAGTCTTGCTACTCGTAAACCAGCCTTAATTACAATATATTTCGATCAAAATTATAAAGGCTTGTCCAACCATAAAGCACAATGTTAATTGTAAATAAAACAAAAACTTGTCAGAGAATTATCTTAATATTTTTATTATGATAGAAGGATCTATGACAATTGTGTGTGAAACCAAAAATATCGGCCCAATGCTCGTCACGGTTTCTGTGCCATACCTCTGTCTATCTGATGGTCCATATTTTCAATGACTCTGAGATATAATTGAGCTTCAATGTCATTTATGTGCCGAATTATCTCATCCTTTAGCTCCTGACTTGTTCTTGGCTTGTTTACGTGCACTTTCTCTTTTAAATATCCCCAAATAAAAAAGAAGTCCAACCTGTCTCACATCGCCACGATAATACGGCAAAAGTCGTAAAAACCCGAAGTTGCACGAATATAAAATACAACCCCTTACTTAAATCAAAAGCCGCTTTGTTGCTAAACTCATATATTTTGTAGATGAATCCAATAAAAAATTCTTAAAAATTGAAGAATTTAAAAAATAGCGAAAACATCTGAGCTTTACGCATCATTCTAAATGCTATAGTAAGACACGCTGCAGAGTAAAGTGTACTAAAATATAGGTGGCATGATACAAAAAATATGTAAGTGCGAAAGAGATATAAAGTACTCCACTGTGCGAAAAGGAGGTCTTTATAACTACAAATGGATCTTTAAGGTATACTACAAGATAGCCCTTTCAATTGCTATCCAATTCACCAAAGTTGTTTTGGAAGAGATGTAAAAATTGTTTTAAAAAACTGGTTTACTCTCTATTTCCACCCGCCCTTTTTACCTCATAAATATGGCATTGAGAACCAATAACGGATCCGAATTTCAGACAAATCGAAATACTCACTAGGGATAGTTTTATTGTAAGCTCTAGTTATTTTGAGATAAGTTCTCAGGCAACAAACATTTTAAACCTAAATTTGTTTTGAAGTAAGGTGCGGTTAAATGAGGTATGGTGATGCAAAAAATCTTTTTTCAGTCGATTTGCATATAAAATGCATTTCAAAAAAAGTTAATATGTTAGTTTAAAATAAACAATGAAACCTTTAACAGTCTTCATAGTAGGTAAAACATTGTATTTGAACCGTATTTGGAACTCTTATTCTTAATTACTTCCTTTACCCAATTTTTAGCTCTTTTGTCAATCTCTTTTGGTTACAGTGAGCTAACACGCACAGCTCGTATTGTGCCACAAATATATTACACTCAACAAGGACCACCTGGTCCACCGGGACCACCCGGTCTTTCCGGTGCTATGGGTAATAAAGGGCCGAGGGGACCTACCGGAGATATAGTACCAGTTGGAAGCATGGGATCACAGGGTATACCAGGTCCCGATGGTCGCGATGGTGCTGGAGGTATGCAGGGTCCTCATGGCTTAAGGGGTCGTAGAGGTTTTCCAGGTGCCCGTGGGCCACCCGGTCATCCTGGTCCACCAGGATTTATGGGACCACCAGGACCTCCCGGACCTGCAGGAACATCGGCAAGACATATGTTATCTTATATAGACGCATTAGATGAATATGAAGATGAATTGTAATTTGAGTTTTATAACTGTATTTTGAATAAAAATTTACAGAATATAAAAGTATAAAAGTGTTGAGAATTTTTTTCTGTAACAAATGGCTTCTAAATTTAGGGAAAATTGTCCATACTCAGATCTTAAATAAATTTTGGTATGTTTTAGAGGACAAAAATCTAAAATACACAAGGTTTTTTTAGGTGCGCAATATCAGGCTTATAGGAATTTAGAAAATTATTATTTTTTATTCATACTCACGAAAACTTAAATTTTGATACTCATATTTCCCATATAAACACATATATATATATAATGTGTATGTCGGGGGTCGAGGAACCCATTTTTGACATTTATTTTTGAGTGCCGCCAAAAATTTGTTGAATTTTTGAATTTTATTGGCGAAAATTGACGAAGCTATTGTGAAAATGTTGTGCGTTAAAAATATGGACTAGAGGTTATAAAATTTTCTTTTGCCTCGATTCTTGAATATTTTGGTAAAATTCATTTTTGAGCTTTGGTTTCTTACTCAAAGTTTTTGGCAATGACCCATAGCACAAGTATCGCGATGAGTCTTTGTACATTATTTCGACCCACCCTAATAAGCATATTTTGGAGCCATGGTTGCCACCATTTTTAAGTATTTGGAAAAAGGGTAAAATCATCGAAAAACGCCGAGACACAATTCCGTTTTAATTAAGTAAGCTTTAATATGTGTGATAGATATTTAGGAGTTATTTAGGACTATGACAGTGCTGAGTTCAAAACTAAGGGTCATAGAGACCGTATATGTCCTATTGTGATTCCTGTTATCTTTTTTTCTCCTCTTCTTCGATCTTCCATACACAAGCAGTTTGTTAAGTTTTCCAATTCGATGCCTTTAAGGGTCTATGGATTCACTTCTCGAATTTTTTACAGAACTGAAAGAAGTAAGAACCGCATATTTTATATATTCTAAAAGACAGCAAATAAAAGGTGAAATAATCTCTTAAGCTTCGCTGCACCATTCTGCAGATAACATACCTAGTCCTTACCTAGAATGCTATGACCTGTACAGGGGTTTATTACTTTACCAATTGTTCGTTCTATATCGATTAAGTTTGCAAACTGTTATTTGAATGTGATCATCAAGTAAACCAAGCAGTACTCGATGTTTAAGCCTCGTTGGAAACCAATATATTGCTTTAAGGGCCATTGCCCTCAAGTACCCTGTTTTAGTATTTACCCACTAGATCTCAGTTCTTACAATTCTAATGCAACACGCTAATATTAGAAAACTAAAGCTCACAAACAAGCACAAAACTTTTGCTACGGAAGTATTTCAATAATTCTAGCAAAACAACAAATTTTTTTGTTGCCGAACGTAGGGGCCGTATTTATAATTTTTTTTTCATATTTTTGGCCTTTAGAGTGAAACATCGATATATCATACTTTAAGATCCGACTATAAATGCCAAAGATATAAAGAAAAATTTCAAAAAGCGATCCCTACATTCGGCAAATTTTTTTTAATTGCTTTGCAGAAATTCTTTATATTCGAAGGTGTTCGGCGCACTTTTTTTTTTGCCTGTAAGTTGGTACGACCTAATGTGCATTTGCACTGTCCTGTTGAAACCACATATCCTACAGTCCCCATTTATGAACTCGTTGATCGTGGTGTCGCATCACTCACCAGTCGCGTTAGCCGAGTTACCCAAAGCGTCCTTAAAAGCGTAATGCTTTTTCGTAAATTTTACGTGGATTTTGGAAAAATTGGTCTCGTCCCTCATGATATTTTTTTTTATTTATTTTTATTAAACATATAATTACAAATTATATCTTAATACCCTAACCGAACACTAGCAACGAAGGCTATCGGCTCGTTGTAGCGAAAACAGACCAGAGCCTCTGGTGGGAATCGAACCCACGACCACCGCACTTATAAGCTAGCACGCTACCAACTAGTCTACCGGGGCGCTCGTACCTCATGATATATTTGGACAGAAAATCTTCCACTGCCAAATAGTCACGAGTATACCGCGTTCTTGAGGAGTGTAGCATTCTATGTCTTGTCGGCGTGTATTATGTATATGTTTACTTAACAGATATTAAAACAAAGTTGACAGTTGCCAGTCATTTGCGAAAGTTATAGCATCTTCCGAAAGGATGGTACATTTTAGGCCACTTTTGTGTGTTCCTACTTCAGCGCAGACATCCACTAGGACTGGATTTTGGAAATTTTGCGGGTAGGGGCAAATAGTTTCCCATTATTCACTAAACAGATATTTATTGGAATAATCAAAAAGGGTTAAAAAGGTTAGAATTTTGAAACTTCAAATTGAAGCATACACTACAAAAAGGTTAAACAAATTTATATAAAGGAGAAATTCAGAAAGAAAATAATTCAGTTTTCTTCTTATTGTATTCCGATATTAAAAACATAAATATTTTTGTTCTAAATATCGATGGCTTAATATAAAAAGGCCCTAACTCGTTTTTTTGTTACTTGGCACACTCACCAAAAAAAGTCTGTAATGGCAACTGAAAATTTTGCTGTTACTACGGGAAATTCTGCTAATTTGAGCCCAGCGGTATTTTTTGCTAATCTTAGCAACACATGTCTGCTGACGTGTAGTACAATGAAATTAGTAGAAAAATTAGTAGCCGCTACTAAATTTTAGTAGACTTTTTGTAAAGTGGAATTTAAAATATGTTTGCTAAAATCAGCAAAAGAAATTACTAAATACTAATAATATTAGTACAAAGTTTTAGATAAATTTTTTTTATCGAGCATCAAAAATTTTGATTATATATTTTAAAAAATATTTTATACAAAATGAAAAAAAAATCAAAGGCTTAAAAATCTTAAAAATTGTTAAAACATAAAAAAATTTATTATTTTGTTTTAATTTGGTAATTTCTGTTTTGAAAAATATTTAGTCAATTTTTTTTTACTTTTAAGGTTAAATTTTAATTGTTTTTAGGGCGGATTTTAAGAACTAAAAAACCTTTTTTAGTGATATTTTAAGTGGATGTCCTATTTTCAGACATGAGTCGGTATCTTCACTTTCGATCCCTTTTTTAATCCTATGTAACATTTTAGGGCAATTTAAGTTTGTATGTATAAGTTTTAATTAGAAATAACATTTCCTTCAATATTGACTTTTTAAAATTAGTAATTTTTTTTTGCTAATTTTAGCAAATCGGTTTATAAAAATTTGTAAAATGATTTCTGAAATTAGCAACGAAAATTTGTAAATATTCTGTAAAAATTCTGTAATTCGCAAAATGTAAATAGCAAAAAGATTTGCTAAATAATAATTTTTTTACTAAAAATCAGTACGAAAATAGTAAAGTGGGATTGAGAACCGCTTACAAATTTTTCTACTAACTTTTTTTCTGAGTGCAGGAGAAGGAAACAACTTAATAAAATACGTAAAATTTTAGATACAAAAAAAGTTTTAAGGCAATTTTTAATAAATATAGGCAACACATTTTTGGAAATTGCATTAAAACTTTTTTTTACTAAAATTTTACGGATTTTTATTAAGTTTTTTCCTTCTCCTATCAAGTAACAAAAAATCGAGTTAGGGCCATCGATATAAATATATATTAGGGACAACTAGACGTATGATGAATTTAATATAATGTTGATGTTTTAACTTCTAAAACACTTATACGATTCATTTACGGATTCAAAAATATGCAAAAGTAACTCTGTATGTAAGAATTTGTTCGATAGATTATTTTAAGCCAGAAAATAGTAATCATACCTAATAAAAAACTGTTCGTAGTATTATGAAAATCTTCTATCGAAAATGACAATTACTCTCATCATTATAACAAGGGAAGCTAAACACACACTTTTTTGTTCTTTTTTTTTTTGTTAAGACTATTTTCGTAATACACAAACCGGCAGTTAAATTTGTTTAATTAAATTTAACTAAACAGTGATTGATACGTCTACAGAATTAGTTTGGATTTATATTATTCATATTAACTAAATTTATGTATTAGAAACATTATCTAGATCTTTTATCTTGTTAATACAATTACAGTTCTCAGAACACGAAACAACTTCTAAAAATTTTATTAAGATTATAACAAAATAAATTTGTAGAATTTAATTTAAAACTTCAAAGTAAAGAATATGTTTTATATAAAAAGCCTTTGGAAAATCTTAAAACAACATCAGTCTAACAAAATGTTGCAAAGTGTTAAAATATTGTGTGAGTTTAAGAACTAAAAAAGTTGTAGGAAAAAAAAACAAATTTAATTAATTTATATTTTTTTTTTATAATTTTAGCTTTAATAGTAGTCCTTGCTATAGCAAATCATTCTAGTAATGGTTCCACATTAAGGAGTGTAAAAAATTTGGCCAGATCAGCTGAAAATAAAGATAATTCACCACAGGTTATTTTTTACTCACAAAATGAACACTACCAGAAAAAGGATAAAACTAAAGAACCACAAATAGTAGAAGAGGATTTTGAAGAATCTCAAGAACCTGAAAAAGATAATCGTAAGGTGCCCGACTATTTGTATTAAAATGCAATACCCATGACAAGCGATAATAATGTTCGTATTGTCATACCACAAATGTCAAATTATCCCATGTATGGCTTGGAAAATCGTATAGCCCAAGAGACCAGACCCAGCTATAATTATTGGAATCCTCAGCGTCTGGCCTTGCCAAATCCAAATTTACAATTTGGTTTAAATTTTAATGGTAATGCTGGTTTATTTGGAGAACAAAGGCCAACCATAGTGCCACAATCGCCTGACAAGGAGGAACAGCAAATGTTGCAACCAGCTGCCATACTGCCAGTTATAATTGCTGGCCCTCCCGGTCCACCAGGACCAGCAGGGCCACCTGGTCCCATGGGTAGAATGGGGCCACAGGGTAGACCTGGTCCTCAAGGACCTATGGGCCCTCCAGGACCCCAAGGTCCTCCCAGTTCTAACTCGAATGCTTATGCTGCTTTGGGGCAAAGTCATGGTGTTTGGTATACAGGCGGAAAACCAATTGTACCCATATTACAACCAAACAATAACTACAATAATAATAATAATAATAATGATGAAGAAGAATAAACATTGATTTAACTCGTAATTTAAATCTAAACTAGTTTCTTTTATTTATTTGTTTGTTTAAAACATAACAACCAACACCCACTTTCTTTTGGGTTTTAAAATAAATTTCTTTGATTGCTACTAAAATTAAAAATCACCATAAAATCCGGTTTTTATGTTTACAAATACTGTTACCTGGAAGAAAATGACGTAAAATTATCGGGTGTTAAGTGTGTATCGTATTGTGTTAAAACTGTAAATCATCTTCATCTTTGTATTGTGGCTTTTTAACAAGTTGTTTACGATTAATTTCCCCTTAAGCGTTTGTTGTATTTTTTTTTTTAATTTTTTGTTAATAGAGGTTAATAGACTGTTTGTAATTGGTTTTTTTTTTTACCACATGTTCATGTTGAGTATTTCCTAAGGGGTAATTTATTGAAGAAGTGTTATAGTTTTTTTAAACTTTAAATTTAAATTGATGAGGTTAAACATAAATCTTTAAGAGAAAGAAAATTTAATACTACGTCTTTACTGTATTTAAGTCAAATTTTAGATCTTGCTAGCTTTTATTTGTCAAATCGCATATTTAAACCAATAAGGTAAAACTAGTTTTGTACAAAAACTATCTTGTTTCCGCTCAGACTAAATGTAGTATTATACTTTACTTAAAAACTCGTAATTTTTGAAAACTACTTGTTATAAATACAAGTACATAGTATGAAGCTTTTCACAAATTTTTAAAAAATTGTTTGTTTACTTTGGCGTCACCACAGAAAACTGTCATTTTTCATCTCCGATTTTGATGAAATTCGCCACAAATATTGTAAATGGGTAGCGTTTATCAAATCATTAACCTTTCGACCCCAAACCCTTTCAGTTTTCGAAATATGACGTCATGAAAATTGGCGAAAACGTCAAAATATCGAAAAAGTGCCCATACAAAGTCGCCCATAACTTCTAAATTGTACAACCTAAAGTTTTTTCATTGGTACCATTTTACACAAAATGGAGTCCTAAAATTGTATTAAAAGTTTAAAGATAATTTTTTTTAAGTTTAATTTTCAAAAACCCATATTTTAAAATCCAATTTTTTTAAAATTCTTAAAAAAATAAAGGGTGTCCCAAGAAGAACGCAATTTTTAAATTTTAAATTTTAAATAAAACACAGATATTTAAAAAAAAATCGTGAAACTTTATTATATCGTAAAGTAGACAGAATGAGGTTATGTATGGAACAATATATCGTGCAGATGGCCGCCGCGACTTTGATGGCATGCACGCGATCTTTTAATGAAATTTTCAATGACCGTTTTGCATTAATGCTGCGGTATTTCATTAATGCAGCGTCCAATTTCCTCTTTTAAGGCTTAAGTCGTCGTCGGCTTATTCGCGTAAACCATCGACTTCAAAAAACCCCAAAGAAAAAAATCTAATGGTGTTAAATCGCACGATCTAGGCGGCCAATTCTGATCTCCAAAACGCGAAATAACACGACCGGGAAATGACTGATGCAGCAATTGAATTGTTTCTCTGGCTGTATGACATGTGGCGCCGTCTTGTTGGAACCACATGCCCTCCACATTCATTTCTTCAATTCTAGGCAAGAAAAAACCGGTTATAATTTCACGATACCGAACACCATTGACTGTTTGCGCTTGACCTGCCTCATTTTCATAAAAAAAGGTCCAATGATTTCTCCAGCCCAAAAACCACACCACACAGTGACACGTTGAGGATGCATTTGCTTCTCGTGAATCACTCGAGGATTTTCCTCACCCCAAATGCGACAATTCTGCCTATTGACGTAGCCATCAAGATGAAAATGGGCCTCGTCACTGAAGATGATTTTATCGGCAAAATCAGCATTTTCATGTTGTCTCTCCAATACCCAATTAACGAACTCCCTTCGCTGTCCATGGTCAGCTGGCTTCAGTTCCTGAGTCAATTTAACTTTGTATGCATGAAGATGCAAATCTTTCGTCAAAATTCGCTGCAAAGTGGATTTGGAGACACCAATTTGCTGAGCTCGGTGTCGAATTGAGGTGGATGGAGTTTGAGCGACATCATCACGTACAGCTGCGACATTTTCGGTCGATCGACCTGGTCGATGGCGCGTTGTTGTCTTTACATCACTAACAGACCCAGTTTCGGCAAATTTATCCATTAATCTCTTTAGAGTTGACTCTTTTGGAGCATTATTGTGATCCCAAATTGATCGCAATTTGCGAACTGTAGCCGCAAACCTTTCACCATTTTGGTAAAACAATTTCACAATGAGAATGCGTTGTTCATTCGTGTAGCGCTCCATTTTTACTAACCTCGTACCTTCTACTAGCAAATAATAACAATTGTTCAAATGTCAAACAATGACACTTCGAATGTTGCCAGATTTAAAAATCGCGTTCTTCTTGGGACACCCTTTATATGTATGTTAAAAACCAAGGCCGGCCCTTCCACATTTGTGGCAATTAACTCATCGGCGAAAATTTGCTTACGACCACGTTTTCTTTCATAACTCAGGAACCAAATGTTTCTCCACCTTAAAATTTTGCCACAAATGTAGGGAGGCCTTAGTTTTATTTTTATACATATATTTATTTTTTTTTTAAATTTTGAAATATGGATCTTTGAAGATTATACTTAAAAAAATGACCTTTAACCTTTTAATACAAAAAAAAAAAAAAAAAAATAGGACGCCATTTTGAAGATAATGTTTTCACCTTTAAAAATTTTAGGTTGTATAGTTTAGATGTTATGAGCGACTTTGTATATATGAAAAAAAAAATTGTAAATAAATTCATTGAAAAAAACTCTTAAAAATTGTTTATTTAATATAAAAAAAAATTCATGAAGAGTCGTAATAAATATTAATTAAACTTAATATTCTTGTTCGTAAAATGAAGACACATTTTTAAAAATATTAAAAAGTGTTTCATAAATTTTTATTAATATTTTTTAAAAATTATTTATCACATTATTTATCAAATTTCGATTCTTGATTTGTTCTGAAGTTTAACTACAAGGTGATCTAATTTTAAAATTCTGTTTTTGGCGGCCCTGTTAACCAGACATCGAAACAAAAAAAAAAATTGTACTAATTAATGATCGCCCCGGTAAGCTAGTTGGTAGCCTGCTAGCTTATCAGTGCGGGGGTCGTGGGTTCGATTTCCACCAGAAGCTCTGGTCTGTATTCGCTACAACGAGCCGATAGCCTTCGTTGCTAGTGCTCGGTTAGGGTATAAAGATAAAATTTGTAATTATATGTTTATTAAAATAAATAATAATAATAATTGAAAAAAGATTTTCACAAGCGTTTTTTCCGAGATTTATTGTGCAAAAATGGTTACAAACTTTTTAACATCTTTTTGTAATTTTTCGGATACCTGCTCGTAAGAACGACTCCTCCATTGAGGCAATCCAATCATCGATCCATTTTTTTTGCATTGATCATATAAAGTGAACTTCTTCCATATGTCATCGACCGTAGTAGTCGAAAGGAGCGAAGTCTGGAGATTGCAACGGTTTGGGTGGATCTTCCCATTTCAGCGTTTCCAAGTAGGTCTTGACTTTGTCGGGCCTTTCTTTGTATTCCGGCCATTTTTGCTTCAGTGCGCGACTCAAACAAATGAGTTGAGTCTGATTGCGTTCCCTCATGGTCCTTTTATTCGGGTTGAGCAGCCAAATACAGAGCACCTAATACAGAGCATAAGCTTCATTCCCTGAATATTTGGCTTTGCCAAGGATGTTGTCCGGGCAAAAACCATGACTTTTTGCACTTGCGATTGTCGTAATGGATACACTTTTAAAGCCTTGCGTTTTTTGCGTTCGAGGAGCTGTTGACGTCGCGCGGCTTAAACTCGTTTGGCACTTAGTTTTCTTCCTTTTGAATCATCCCATGACTTTTGTTGACTATCGACTCATCCACCCCCAATGATTCTGACATTCGTCCGCATAAAGCAATTATTCCAATTCTTCGTCCCCAAACGTTTTGGGTTGACCCGGCCGTTGGTTGTTTTCGAGCTGAAAATCACCACTTTCAAAGCAATCAAACCACCTCGGACACGATTGTTCAGATAGAGCATGCTTGCCGTAAACTTCCACTAAGATTCCATAACCATCGGCTGCACTTTCCTTCATATGAAAGTAATGAAAAAGTACTCCCCGCAAAAACTCTTTCTCTGATACAAAGTTCGATATCTGCAAGGCAATATTTAGTATAGTTATCTACGTTTCAACCAAATGACACCAGCTGCCAAAAACTCACTTATTAAATCTTAGCTTTATTAACATGATAAAAAAAATGCATAAATATTATGAAAAATGCTATAAAAAGTTACATTGGACAAAAATCAATGAAGCATTTCATAGATATGATGAAGTTTTATTTTTGACTAGAACTGATTTGTAGTTTTAGTTAAATACAACTCAATTTTAGTTACAATATTCAATATATTCAAAAATACATTTTTCATTTTAGGAGGTATATTATATATCCATCAGGCATATCGACCACTATCAGCCATCATCATAATGATAAGGAAACATATTACATGATACTGAGCAATTGATCATTTTATAAGTTTTAATTATCCTAGCAACAAAATAACTAGAGAGTGACTACACACTGGGAGCAGCCAGAAAATATGTAGGACTTTAGCCTACCTCGAATTCAGGTAAGTGAACTCATCCTCTCTGAACACGTCGTCTAATTTTTTTGCATCGTCTTGTACTCAAAACTATCGTGCACTTATCGATCTGCCGGTGATATCGGGTATACAATATGGTGATCTTAACCGTTATCTTAATCTTTTTGGGTTGATTTCGAAATCTAGTTCCTTGAAAAAATTAAGACGTTTTTTAAAAGACTATTTTTGTTAGAATTTTAAATATTTCTGTGCTTTTTTTAGGATACTATAAATTTCTAGGATCTCTTTAAAAAATTATGCCAAAAAATTCTGTTGAAAAAACCTTTCGATAAAAAAAAACCTATGACGATTTAAAATGTTTTACCAAAAGCCCACAGTTTTTACTATGCAGTATCACATGATCGAAATCCAGTTTGATATGGTGGGCCAAGTATCTCTGGTTTGGTGTTTGTGAACAAGACACCATTTTCAGTTTTGAATCAATTTTTGACTTTAGTACCGTATACGTTTTATAATTTTTGATTAAAAAATTGGATTAATATTCGTGCGAAGGTTAAAACACAAATTTACAATAACGAATAATATTTAAAAAGTAATCGAATATTACACTAAGACATTAGCTCAGTGACTAAATATTAATTGATGTAATATATGAAGCTTTCATATTTTTCTTGATTTTTAGCTTAAGCCATTGCTGAATTTAATTTTAAATGAGAGTTTATCATTTACACTACTTAGGCTAAAAATGTGTCAAGAGAGCAGATCAGACAGCAGACCCTCATAATATATTAATGTTGTCAAACAATATCGATGATGACAATAAAAAAAAAAAAACACTAAAACCTAAAAAAAAAAATATCAATATGGATATTTTTTGTTGGCTTTTATTTTAAGGTAAAAGCAGCAGACGCCACAACAAACCACCACATTAAATTGTGGAATTGTTTTTACTTTCATTTTTATTTTCGTTTGTTTTCTTCTCCTACTGAAAGCTGTGCATAATTTTTGGTATTATTTTGTTTTTGAAACAAACAAAACAAACCTATAAAAGGCCAAAACATATCAATGAATTTGCTCAGTTAAAACATTTACGCTGTGGGAGTAAAAAGAAAAGGGAAATGAGTTGCAAAGTTTTATTAGTGATCTGTGCAGTATTGTGTATAGTGGGTACATTGGAAGCGGCCTCCATAAGAGTTGTGAAGAGTACGGATACAGCAGTACATAAATTGGATTATGACAAAGTGCAGGAAAATGTAAGAGGATCTAGGCAAGCATACGAAGATGATGCTTCTGGTGAAGATTCCGATGAGGATGATGATGAAGATGATGCTGAACAATTGCAACAACAAAATATAAGACAACAACAGGATCAAGAACAAGCCGTCAATGATTCTCAAGAGGGTAGTGATGAGGATGATGAAGATGATGATAATGAAGAAGAAAATGATGATGACGATGATTCTTTCTTTGGTCGCCGACTAAAACGTGATGTTGCCGAACCGGTATTAACAAATGAAATTGAAGAGAATACAAAACCAGTTACCGAAGAAGTTAAAGAAAATGAACCTTCTGCAGAAGCTGTAGCTGTAGCTGTCGCTGATGCCACAACTGCTGCTCCTTCAGCTTCTGCTACTCCAAATACCTCTGTTTTGATTCTAATACGTGATGCTTTAAAAAAGGTCACTACCGAATTACCAAACACCCAACAAGTAGCCACTAGTGCTCAACAATACTTCCAATTATTTGAACATTTCTTACAACAAACTATTGAGCAAGTTATTGGTGATGATGATGACGAAGATGAAGTAGAATCTACTACAATTACTCCGGTATTAGTTGCTTCTGAAGTTGATAATGTTTCGGAAACAAGTAATAAAGTAACTGAAACAGAATCTACCGATAAGGAGACAACAGCGACTATTGTCACTGAAGTTCCGATAAGCGAAAATAAACCTGAAACTGTGACATCGACTACAGTTGATGCAACTAAAGCTTAAATAGTCATATTAATAGTTGTTTTTTAATTTATTTAGTTAGTACAATTTATTTAATTTAATTTATTATTTATTTGAAATTAAAAAAAAAAATAAGAAATATTTAAAAAAATTTTAATGTTTGTTGTTTACCTTAAAACGAATCTCTCCCAAAAAAATAAAATTAAGTCGCAGTTAAGATATTTTTTGTCACACATTCGACCATATAAATTCCCGATATTTACTCAAATACACTATTTCGACAAGCTCATCAAGATTTTTCTATATATCTTCCGCCTCATTAATTTTTTCTGTCATATAATAGGGATCAGAGCCCTACTCGGAATTTTCTGCGCTTACCGGACTGTGACCAAATCCCTACTATGTAGGGTATTTTGTTATTTTCTTATTAAAGATTATTTATATTACAAAAAAGAAAACGAGAATTGTAGTTAAAGAAATATAATATCAAAATTAAAACATCTACAAATTTCAGCTGTTATTATATGAAAACTTTGTTTAGTTTTCTTCGATCTTCTTGATTTATATTTTTATTTAAAATAAACTGAAGATATTTTTTATACAAATTTTTTTATAAAAACTTCCCCTGAAGAAGTTACTCAATGCGGTGATGAAAAGATAAATAAATAATTATAATATTTTTTTTATAAAAAAAAAAATATCTTAAGCTCATTTTAAATAAAAATATGTTATTAAAATGTTTAAAAATTCTTCGATTAATTTGAAAACCTTCGTTTGTGATTTCTCTAGAAAACCTTCAAGTTTTTCCAGTTTTTGTCCAATGTAAAAATTTCATAAGTATTTATGAAACATTTTATTAATAACACTTAAATAATAATGACCATAAAAGTGACTCTAAGGATGTCATTCTTTATGAGAATTATCAAATCCTCACTTATTAAATCTTAACTTCATTAATATGAAAAAAAAAAAATAATAAAATGATCCATTGGATGAACATCTATAAAATATTTCATAAATTTGATGATGCTTTTTCTTTCTCTTGATTGTGAAATAAATCCAACAAACAATACGTTCCGTTTGCGTACCGTTTTCGGTCCGTCATAAACGGAATCCAACTCCATTTACAAACCGTTTTCTGAATCCGGATTTCAAGAAACATCGAAACTGATTCGGATATCGGATGAAAAACGGAGTTGTCCGTTGAACAAAAAACGGATTTATGTAAATGCCTAAAATTTTAAATTTTAAATAACAAATTATAGTTTTTTTCTTTAAATTTATTTATATGGATATGTAATAAAATAAAATAGCAAAATAAAACCATTTACAAATTTAATTAAATGAAATATTCATCTCCAGCATCATCTCCAGCAACTTGTATTAAATTTCATAAATATTTAACTCAAATTAAATTTATTTTCGGTGTATCTGTTTTTCAAAACTTTAGCGCGCGACCCGTATAATGATCACAGACATGTTTCAATTAGTCGTTTTTGACATCAAAACGAATTCAAAAGCAACGGAAGAAAAACTAATGAAATTTGAAGATGCACCAAAACGAAGTCAAAACGTACTGTTTCCGTTAATGTTCCGTTTACGTACATGCTTTAACGGATACGTATTTACGGTCCGTAAACGTGCAGTAGAACCGGATACATGAATCCGTACGTGTCGGAGAGTCCGTACAAATTTTTCTTGGGAACGTTTTTAATTTGAAAAATAAAAAATGATTTCAAAATAGCACCCATCTTCCAAAAGACTTAAACTTGTCTTTTTATTTGTACGTAAAATCCTAAATTTCGATTGTGGTGCGCCGAGGATTGATATTTTGATGATAGGTACTTTGGGCCCAGTGCCATCAAATTCTGCCCGGAAAAAAATCAAAAAAAAAAACGGAAAAAAATCAAAAAATGATAACCACAACAAAACACAATTGAATGAAATTTCCGAAATAGTACATTTAAGTTGAATATCGGATAGATATTTTATTGGCGGTTTGGTTCTTAAATTTTTTACTCGATTGTAAAAACTAAAAATGTATCGATTTTATCAACATTATGTATAACCCATCTCATGGCAGCAAAAACAAATTTTATTTGACTTTCTTATGGTAATTTTTATTTTAAATATTGATTTTTTTTTCTTTAACAAACAAAAGATTTCTTTTGTTTTGTTGCCCTTTTTTTTGGATTTTTTTTTTCAAAAGTATTTCGCTCTTTTTACCATAGAAATAAAATCACTATTAAAAAAGGTAACACTTTATTTAAATAGATATTAATTAGTGTCTTAAAAATTGTTACATAATGTTTATTTTCCAAACCCTAAACAAAGTGTTGAAATTAATCAAACAGATCATTTGAATACGGCGTTGATTATCTTTATCATAATGACTTTTTTAATGTGTATTTTATGAATCTTTTATACTACTTCTTTTTAACTACCTGTGTAATACCGGTTTAAGATTTTCAATTTTTAATATTTATTTTATTTGTTGGTTTCCCAAAATTAAGTGTTATTCTAAGTTATTTATGATACCGTTAACTTACACTGAGAGAAATATCTCATAATACATATTAATGCATATTTTGCATAAAAGCATCGAAACTGCACTGGAACTTGACCATTAAAACTTTTCATTAAGTTAATGTAAGCTTTCATACAATCTGATGGAAAATTTATATTTATTAAAAGTTTCATGTATAGTACTATAGTTTCATAAAAACTATAATGCTTTTTTTTTATTCATTTTAAGAAAATTTTTATTGACTTCTTAACGAAAAGTTTCATTAGTTTACTGAAAAAATTTCATGAATTTTTATTCAGTAAAATTCTGTCTGTGTATTAATATGTAGGTGTGATTGTGATGTCTTTTGTTAAGAATTTATTTTATTTAATTTAAATAACATCAATTGGAGAAAAAGTTCAATGACTTGGATAGGCAAAGAACATATACGAGGGCAGGTTGTTATGTGTTTGGATAAGAAAAATCCATTTATCACTAATCGATAACTGACATATCCTACTAATATTATAAATCCTTAAATTGTGATTAAACAAAGGGGCGTGTCAGCTCCTATATAAACCAAAATTTTAAATTTTATATTCTGTGGCTTATAGTAAAAGTTTTCGTCACTGCAATGAAATCGAAGGGGTTAGGTCAAAGGGGCGTGGCAATTCCTATATAACTTTAAATTTTAAAATGTTTTTTATCAGCTCCTGTATCATATATTTGATCAAAATTTTTACCCGAATTTTCTAATAGTATTTTATAACTCTGCACCAAATGTGGGCGCCATTTGGTGAAACGTATTGAAGGAAAATTTAACTTGGCAATAATATTTTTAAGCACTTACCTAAGAGTGGGCGCGATGTAACAAAGGGGCGTGGTACATATAGTATAGCCGAAAATTTAGATCAGCTTGTGTTATATGCCTGCCCTTTTAAACAAAAATTTTAAGCATTATTCAAAATATGGGCGAGATAAGAAAAATGTGGCGTGGCACAATGCAATACATATAAACTTAAATTTTAAACTCTACTCATGTTGAACGTGTTCGAATAAACGACATATTATAGCAATTCTTTAAACACGGTGTCATATATGGACGTAAATGGAAGAAAAGGCGTGACACCTCCCATACAACGCAAAAGTTTTGAAATGCTTTACTACTTCGCCTTTTAATGAACGTATATTAGCAAAAGTTGGCCTGCATACTTTAATAAAATTTTTAGGCTTTGAGATTATTATGGGTGGGATCATGCGAGGGGCGTGGCATCTCTTATGCAACTCAATATTTTATATCGGGTTTCCTCACCTCATGTTAAAACTGGCAGTGAGAATTTAAAACAACACTTGAGCCAAAAGTGTGAGAATTGGTACTAGAGGGCGTGGCATGCTCCAATATTTTCTATTGCTTTATCTCGGCCTCTTCTGAATGTATTTGAGCAGAGGCAAGCACGTCGTTGTTTAACGACAATTCTAAGCACTGCCAAGAAAGTAGCCGCATTGGAAAAACAGGGCGGGGTACATTCAATGTAACCCAAATTCTTAAATATTATATTAATTTCTTTACCCCAGCTTCTAACAAGCGCATTTTGGGAAAATTGCTTAAGCAAGGGGCGTGGCTTCTTCGAAATTTAAAAATGTCTGTACCTAAGCTTCTGTTAAAGCGAAGAATAACGTTACTGACTGGCTGAAATTTTGGCTAAGACGGAATTTTTAAAAATTTCTAGGGGGAAGGACAAATAGGGAAATGTTTCCTCCGTGAAGGCTTGCCCCAACTCCTTGGTTACGGGGAGCAGCAAAAATGGGGCATGCTTCCCAGAAGCGAGTAAATTCAAATTTAGGTTTCTTCAAGTCAGATAGGTTTTTTTAAACTCCTTAGGGAAAAGTTTTCTCTTTAACGGCCTGACAATACGTATGGAGCAAGGAAGTTGAAATTTTATATGAAGGTTCCTCCGCCGTTGTAGATATCAGCGAAATAGGTAAAAATTCTCCACCTTAATGGATTGTTAAAACCGCTGGAGCATGTAAGTTGAAATTCAAAATATGTGATCCCTGAAGTATGGTTAACTCACTGAGAAGGTATATTTATTAATTGTTTACCAACAAATTACACTCACCAAAAAAAGTCTGTAATGGCAACTGAAAATTTTGCTGTTATTACGGGAAATTCTGCTAATTTGAGCCCAGCGGTATTTTTTGCTAATTTTAGCAACACATGTCTGCTGACGTGTAGTACAATGAAATTAGTAGAAAAATTAGTAGCCGCTACTAAATTTTAGTAGACTTTTTGTAAAGTGGAATTTAAAATCTGTTTGCTAAAATCAGCAAAAAAAATACTAAATATTATTAATATTAGTAAAAAGCTTTGAATTTATTTTTCTTATCGAGCATCAAAAATTTTTAATATATTTTTTAAAAAACGAATTAATCATTTTGTTTTAATTTGGTAATTTCTGTTTTGAAAAATATTTTGGTCAATTTTATTTTACTTTTAAGGTTAAATTTTAATTGTTTTTAGGGCGGATTTTTAGAAGTAAAAAACCTTTTTAGTGCTATTTTAAGTGGATGTTCTCTTTTTAGACATCAGTCGGTATATTCGCTTCCGATCCCTTTTTTAATCTATGTAACATTTTAAGGCAATTTAAGTTTGTAGGTGTAAGTTTTAATTAGAAATAACATTTCCTCCAATAACCACTTTTTTAAAATTAGTAATATTTTTTTGCCAATTTTAGCAAATCGGTTTTCAAAAATTTGTAAAATGATTTCTGAAATTAGCAACAAAAATTTGTAAATATTCTGTAAAATTTCTGTAATTTGTAAAATGTAAATAGCAAAAAGATTTGCTAAATAATAATTTTTTACAAAAAATAAGTACAAAAATAGTAGAGTGGGATTGAAAACCGATTACAAATTTTTCTACTAATTTTTTTTCTGAGTGTATTACAAATGGGGTTAAAAAGACAAAAAGTCTTTCCTTTCACGGCCTGTCCAAACAGCTAGAGCTTGGGAAATGAAATTTGGTATGAAGGTTCCTCCTTCGATGTAAACATCAGTCAGGACGGAATTTTTTGAAAATTCTACGAGGAGAGGCAAAAGGAGAAAAGTATTTCCCTTAATGGCCTGCACAAACCCCTTTGGCTAGAAACCTAAAATTTTAAATAAGTGTTCCCTAGAACATGGGCTAACTCATTGTTAAGGTACACTATAAAATGTTCGCCAAAGATGTGGTAAAAATAGGAGCTTAAGGGTGATCTTTTGCAATTTAAAGTATGTGAACTCTGAAATTTAAAGTATGTATTCCCTTCATAATTCTCTAATAAGGTACTTTTTTAAACATTTTCATCTGGAGACACTGGACAAGCGGGTTTTGCCCGTTTGCATATTAGAATTTAAAAAATACGGCCTGATCTTTTTTATATCCCTTACAGTGCAATCGGAATTCTGCACCTAGGAGAGTCCTTTATTATTGACTGAAGAAGAAACTGTTTAGAACTACTGACTGCAGTCGTTATTACACTGCTACTCTTAAACGAAAAGTTTAAGTTTTAATTTAAATTTTAGTAACATAAATTATTTTATTATTTATTCAAAATATTACAGTAATAAAAATTTTATTTAATTTCACTTAAAAAAAAAATATAATAAATTTCTTTTAATGATGTTTAAAACAATAAAATCTATATTAAATATATATATAGTTTTTAATTTAGTTTTACTATTAGTTATTTAAGTTTGTTTTACTATAAATTAACAACGATTTCATAGCAATATAACAGTTTAAAACGAAAACATGAAGTTGACACTTGCAGTAATATTTTTGGGTGAGTTGTAAAATACGTTTTAAGCCTAAACTACATTGAAAGAATTGTAAAAAAAAGTAACACGGCAATTTTGTAATGAATAGAAAGTGTATTAAAAAACAAAATTAATTGTTAGGTTTGTTTTTTTTCGAATTTTATATCTACATATATCTATAACTACTTGTAAAGAAAACGATTATTCCTACTCACCTGACTTTTCTTTACTTTTTTGTAAACAAAAACAATTTGAACATTTGGAGCGGCCTTTGTACAAAAGCTGTTTTTGTATATGAACTTCGCGGGAACACGAAATAGAGCAATCATATTGTTTGTCCTGCTTTCACTTTACTTACAAACACATAATTCATTTGTTAGCTTTTGTTGTTTTTAATATTGAAACAAATTAAAAATACAAACATTTCAAATATTTTTATGACAAATATTTTTGTTTACATTTAAAAGAGAAAAGACAAGAATTTCTAAGACTTGGCAGCATTTTTAAACATTCTTAATTTTTAAGTAGCTATATCTATAACTACTTAGCAAGTCTATATCTACTTAAATTTGTATGAAATATTTATATAAAATTCGAAAAAAAACAAACTTGTTTTCCATCTTTTGAGACATTCTATTTTTAACAGATTTTTTTTTTTTTTACAATTTATAAAAAAAAGACAAAAATATTTTCGATATTATTTTTTATTATTATTATTGTTTACAGATACATTTTCTTACTTCACGATTAAACTAATGAAGCCTTTATACTTTTTTATAGTTTTTACAATTTTATTTAATAAATGTGATGTGGCCTTAAGTAAAGCTATTGAAAATAATTTCAATACCCATAAAAGTGAAATGAAAACGACGTATGCCGTTAGAGCTCGTCAATCATTTCCCTCCGATGATGATTATTATGATGAAGAAGAAGATGAAGAGGAAGAAGATGAATTACAGCAATCATTAAATGAAGAAAACTATGACGGCAACCCTGGTGGCCAGGGCGAGGAAGGAGCTGATCAAGCTGAAGAAGAAGAAGAAGATGATAATGAAGAAGATGAGGGCGATGATGAAGAAGATGATGATGAACGTTTTATGGAAAATAAATTATTTTTGAAAAATGTATTTGATATTTTAATTTAACCTTATTTATATTTAGCTGTGATGAATAAATTATTTGAATTTTTAAAATTATGTTCTATAATTATCTTTACTGTAATCAAATGCTTGAACTTTATTATTATTATTACGAGCATAAATTTTGCTGCGTATGTTACTGCGATGGCGATTTGTTTGCCGTGTTAGTGTTGGCGAAACCATAATATTGCCGTTTAAAACTTTTACATTTGAAGCGGATACATTAAGATCTTTACCCGAATTATGGTTTGCTAGTTTTAAATTTACATTTTGTTCTGCTATTGTCAACGATATAGGCAATGTTGAATGGGAATTTATTATTATAGGAATTGTTATATAAATTGGTGTAGTTTGTATCGGCACCGGTTTGGGGTTTTCCTCACTTATCTAAAAAAATATTAAATTTCTTTTTATAAATTTTTCTTTTTTATAGATTGTTCTTACATTTCTTTTAATATCTACACTTTTTAAGAAATTCCAGGGTATGGCTCCCTCTTTATTAAGCTCTATAAATTCTTCTTCAGTCAAATCCGGTAAGCGTTGCTCAAATAAGGAAAAATCATTTTCAAAATCTTTCCATACTTGTGATTGTTTTGTAATTTCTTCTTGAGTAACATCTTTTGGAGAGTCTATAAATTTGTGATCCTCTTCCTTTTTGATTTTTTCTTTGTCATTGGTTTTATTTTCTTCAGTTTTACCCATTTCCTCTATGGTTAATTTATCTTTATTATTCGATTTTTTCTCTTTCAACTTTTGTTCGTTATCTTGGTTGTTGGAATTTTCTAAAATTTTTATTTGCATCATCTCGGACTCCTCTGTGTTGCTTAATTTCTTTAATTCCATTTCCGTTGAATTTTTATTTATTATTATATCACTTTCATTTGTGAGTACTGAAGTTTCTAAGTTCGCTGGAAATCCAAGGCAGCCAATATACAAGGTTAGAGTTACTAAAATTATTGGAAGGTATAAAAAAGTTACTGAATATCCTTTGGTAGTGAGTATGGTATGATTTTCAATAGATTTTTGCTATAAATGTTTGAAATTTGCATAATTTATAGAAAAAAAATCTAAGTTGGACCTGAATTTTTTTTATTTGATATTTAGGCATAGATAAGATCTTTTTTTAAATTCAATTATTTGTCTTGGCACTGCATGCGAAATGTCCAAAGGTAATATAGTGTATTTGCCAATAAATTAAAATATTTTGCCATTTGTGTCTTAACATTCAATTCACAGAATTTACAAGTGTCTATAAGGGACCTAGACCTAGATCTCAAATAATGTCTAAGATAACAGTGTAAAGAAAAATATTCCGTCAAGGTTTTTTTTTAGTATTTCTTTTGGAATTCCCACTAAATAGAATGATGAAGCATTTGAATTGACCAATTAATTGAGTGGACTAATAAATGGATGGGTTGTAATTCGATCAAAACCATTAACGTTTATTTGTAAGGATTCTATTTTATTTAAAAAGTAACCTATAATCCATTATTATACCAAAAATATGACATTGGAAATTCAAAGGAGGAAAAGGGAATCAATAAAGTATACTATTATCCAATTATTGATACTTCCAATCAAATTGCGTTCAGTAGAAGCAACCATTTTATTTATTTATTTAGTCTTTCAGTACAAAGAGATTAAATCTTATAATTATAGTACATGAATATCCCACACATTACTAAATAATGTGTAAAGTAATGTATAGCCATAGGGGCCGATGGATTACTTTACACCTTACTTCATTGATAAATTTTACAGGCGATGAGCCTCAAAGTAATGTATGTATTACCCATTACTTAAGATGTGATATTGTAAGGGGTTACTTATATGGTTACGAGAATGGAAAAAGTAATGTGTCTAAAAATAGATTTTTAAAAAAGAGGATTTTAATTAAAAAAAAAATATTAGAAATATTTTATTTTAAATATTTGAAATTAAAAATAATGTGGTCATGATAGGAATTGAACCAGGGTAACTCTGGTTGCCAGCCAAGAACTCTACCCACTGAGCTATCGACGCATATAGTATTTGATTGCTTTAAACTTAAATGAATTGTTGCGATTCGTTTTTACGCTAGTGTTATCAAAACAAACATACATTACCTTTTTGCTTACAAAAATATACAAAGTAATGTATCTAAAAATAGATTTTCAAAAATATTTCAATTATTACTTTACATTTATAAATCATATATAACCTAATCAATAATCAGTAACTTATTACTTTATGCTTGCAAATAATGAAAAAAGGTAACGAGCTATCATTACGCATAAGAATATCGCACCCATTACCAAAGTTTTGCTGGGATACTAAAAAATTAGAACGATCTATCAAATTTATTAAAAAATTGTCGATATTCGAAAGTGGTAACTACAAATACGGTTATCCTGATCAAATATATCATTAAATTAGGGTTTCAGTTGAACCAACCGAATTGTGGATTGTATGGATTAAAGAAGTCACTAACGATTGGTATTTGTAAACGAATTTTCAGCTATGTTTACTGTCCTAATAAAATTTTTAAATTCAAAAGTAGTCTTTAAAATTAATAAGTGTTTGTAGGCTAGTGGGCAGAGAGCTAGCCTAGTACTCTTAATTTCCGAGTTTAAATCCCAGAAAAGGCAAACATTTAAAAAAATAAAATATTCAATAAAATATTGATTAAAATTTAATATTCAAATGTTTAAATAATAAATATATTAAAGAAAATTAAATTAAATTGTGGTGTAGTAAGTAGATTAGATCTGAATGCCTAAGTTCGATACAAGAAAAATCTAAAAATAAATTTTTTCTTAAAATAAAATTTTTGTGGAACATAATAATATTTCTGTGGATTATAAATATTAAATTAGACAACTGAATATTGGCTTTCACAACTAAGATAGTTGTCGTAACCATCGGAATTCAATTGGCAACAAATTTGTTGTCCATAACTGATACTGTTTTCTGGGTGTTATATTAATATCAATTGTAATGAAATTATTTTCATTATTATTTTTTTTTAAAGTCAGTTCCCTTGCAATTAATAATTAATGAATTTTTATTTTAAATTTTATTTGCAATCTATTTTGATTAAACAAATAATTACCACGACAGATTAGTTTTTTAAAAATCCTTAAAATGATGATAAATTTCTGAAATCAGCGATAGAAAATACACCCTCGGGTCATGATCATTTTATATTGAACCCGAATTAAAATATATATTTTTTGAACACATACAGGTTGGTTGAAAAGTTCCTGCGCTCGAAATGAAAGAATTGTGTTTTTGTTACAAAATTTATTTTTTTATTCAATATAATCTAGAAGCTCAATACACTTGTTCCAATGATCTTCCATTAATTTTATCCCATCCTTATAATGGTTTTCCGGAAGTTCTGCAAAATAACTGTCTACGGCTGCTATGGCCTCTTCATTCGACGAAAAATGCTTTCCACGAAGGAATTGTTTGAGATTTCTGAAGAGATAGTAGTCATTGGGATCCAAATCAGGTGAATACGGTGGATATTCAAGTAATTCGTACTTTAATTCTTTGAATTTAGCCATCGTCAAAACACTTTTGTACTTTTGTGAGTAGGTGCATTGTCTTGATGAAAAATGATTTTTTTCTTCTTTAAACCAGGTCTTTTCTTTCATCCAGCTGATCCAAAAGGCTGCAATAATATTCAGAGTTGATTGTTTTACCTTTCTGAAGATAATCAATCAACAAAATTTCTTTTGCATCCCAAAAAACTGATGCCATAACCTTCTTTGCTGATCGTTGTGACTTCACCTGCTTTGGAGCTGAACAACCAGCTTCAGTCCACTGTAAACGTTCTTGTTTCAATTTAGGATCATGGTAGTAGATCCAAGTCTCATCCATAGTTATAAAACGACGCAAGAAGTCGGTTTTATTCGGCTTAAAACGCTCCAAATTATGCTGAGAAATTTGTTTTCGATTCAGTTTTTGTTGAATTGTTAATGTGTGCGGCACTAACTTTCCAAACAGTTTTTTCATACGTAATATTTCATGTAAAATATGGAGTACTCCTTCGTCTGAGATGCCTATGGCATTAGCAATTTCACGCTTAGTCAAACTTGGATCTTCACTAACCATATTATGTACCTGCTCAATAATTTCTGCTGTGGTTGCAGTTTTTGGTCGTCCTTCGCGTGGATCGTCTTCAAGGCTGGTACGATCACGTTTAAATTCACCAGCCCAAAATTCAACGGTGCGTTTTGAAGGTGAGGACTCCTTATACACTTCTAACAATTGTTCATAAATTTCCTTTGCTTTTAAACCCTTCAAAACAAAGAATCTAATGACTGCACGATATTTAATTTTTTCCATATTAAAATAAATCAATGACACGTCAACTTCAAATGGCTTGTAAACAAAGAAAGAATTGACAGAATGACTTGCAACTTTGCATGTGTTCTCAGGTCAGTTATACCAACTTGAGAAAAAAAAAGTTTGGAGCTAGCAGTGCCTGCCTTGGTGAGCGCAGGAACTTTTCAACCAACCTGTAAATTTACAATAATGTTATACATTTTTTAATTATTTTATATTACTTAAATTTTTATAAATGAGAAATTTATTAAACAATTTATTTTGTTACGGAGTTTTAACCTCGATTTCGATAAAATATTTTTTGGATCACATCAAGTAGGTATTTTACAATTCATTAAATTTAAAGTGTTCAGAATTTAAGCCCCAAAATTTACACTTTTTTTTTGATAATAATATCACTTTAATTGCAAGTTCAGTAAGTTTTTTAATAGTTCAAATAATTATTGCTTATATTTATACAGCTCTGAAAGTGCTGAGTAAATTATTTTTGAAAAATTCCTAAAAAATTTTAGTTTTTTATTCAAATTCTATGTGTAATTAAAATATTTGTTTGACAAAATTTAACTAATTTTTTTTCTTCATTAAGTATATTTTAATATTTTATTTTTATTATTCATTTTATTATTATTATTAATTTTATTATTATTATTATTTTTTTTTATAGTACATGTTTTTTTTATTATATCAATACCTATTCCGCAAAATATTTGTTTCATTTTTGCTAAAAAATTTAATACTAATGAAAGTTTAATAAAATACCTAATATTTATAGATTTATAACAATATTGAAATTTAATTTCAATTTCATTTTGTTAAATTTTTTTTTTTTGTATTTATTTTAAAAAATGTGTGCATAAATTTTGCTTCTAATTATGCTAAATATTTGTAAATTTGTTAAAACTTTTACATATTTTAGTTAATTTTAAATTCATAATTTAATTTGTTTGTAGCAGAGGGTCATTTATATCTGTAGGGATTATGTAATACATATTTTTATGTATATTTATTTTAAATTAAAAGAAAAATAATATGATAGAGAAATGAAATATGAAAGGTTAATAAACTTAAGAAAAGCTAATAGAAACTTACTCCATTCCGAAATATTGAATTTAGTTAAAAAAAATATCGTACTATGATTAAAAATGTTATTTTATTTAAATTTTCGAGATTTATATAAAATATAATTAAAAGTTGTAGGTAAAATTACGATTACTTCTTCTATTTAATAAAAATATAATTCAAAAAGCCAAAAAAAAAAAAATGAACTTTAAAAAAAAAAGGTGTTGCATAATTCTTTTAGTCTTGCGAAAGATAACTATGGCAAATGCCTTATTTCGAATTGAAATTTTATTGAAATTCAGTTTAAGATCCTGTTTTAAATCACCCCGTTTCCATTACGCACTTTGGCGGCTTAACTGGATTTTAATTTGATGACTAACATTTTCTAAATAAAACAAAATAAAACATGTTTCTTAAAAGCTATTTATAGCCGTTAGATAAATCGTCCAAATTTAGGGTTTACTATTTTAAAGCCTGATTCTCCTTTTGCTCATAGTAGGTCTTCCTGGTACCGTTTCAATATTGTTTGTAAAATATTTTCTTTCTTGGAAAGACAAATTAAAAAAAAAAACGGGATTTAATTTTACTTTCAATTAAAAACACCATCTTATTGGGGTTAGTTTCAACTCTTAATTAAGGGTGCAATAAATAAAGTAAAAAATCTGAATGGAATTGCTGACAAAGTTTATTTAAGCATATATACCTGAAAGGTGGATTTATATGGGGACTAGGTCAAAATGGGGTCCGATTTACATTAAATTTAAAGACATTATTCTATATAACCTTTTAAAATATTGACGATTTTTTATATTTTGGCGCTTTTTTCAAATTTTGGCCAGTTTTCCAATTTAAGCATTTTTTTTTTTAATATTTTCGATTTTAACAAATTTTTAAATTTTGGCGTTTTTTCTCTTAAATTTTTGCGTTTTTTTTTACTTTTAATTTTGGGTTTGATTTACAATAAATTTTGAAGGCATGATTCTATATAACCTTTTTTAATATTGACGATTTTTTCATATTTTGGTACTTTTTTCAAAATTTTTTTTGCAAATTTCTTAAATTTTTGGGACCTTTTTAAAATTATGGCAATATTTTCGATTTTGACAAATTTTTAAATTTTGCTGATTTTTCTTTTGAATTTTTGCGTTTTTTTTTACTTTGATTTGGGTCCGATTTACAATAAATTTTGAAGGCATGATTCTATATAACCTTTTTTGATATTGACGATTTTTTTTTAAATTTTGGACAGTTTTTCAATTTTAACGGTTTTTTAATTTTTAGCAAATTTTTTCAATTTTTGGGATTTTTTTAAAATTATGGAAATATTTTTGATTTTGACAAATTTTTAAATTTTGGCGATTTTTCGTTTGATTTTTTGCGTTTTTTTTTTACTTTGATTTGGGTCCGATTTACAATAAATTTTGAAGGCATGATTCTATATAACCTTTTTTGATATTGACGATTTTTTTTATATTTTGGCGCATTTTTTAAATTTTGGGCAGTTTTTCAATTTTAACGGTTTTTTTAATTTTTAGCAAATTTCTTAAATTTTTGGGATTTTTTTAAAAATTATGGAAATATTTTTGATTTTAACAAATTTTTAAATTTTGGCGATTTTTCTTTTAAGTTTTTGCGTTTTTTTTCTTACTTTTGAAGATTTTTTTTTAATTTTGACGTTTTTTAAAATTTTGCGATTTTTTTAAATTTTTGCAATTTTTTAAATTTTTTTTATTTCTTTCTATTCTTTCTATTTGAGCGTTTCTTTTTAACTTTGACGCATTTTTCTAATTTTTCAGATTTTTTTTCAATTTAAGCAATATTTTTATATTTATATTGGCTATTATTTTAGTTTTTGCAAATTTTTTAATTTTTGTATTCTTTCAATTTAAGCGTTTTTCATTTTTTTTTTAAATTAAAGAAATATAATATACATATGTATATAATTTTTTTTCCATTTTTTACAATTTGGATGTTTTTCTGGTTAATGCAATTTTGGGCCACGTTTTATTTCAATTTTATTTGAATTTTTTTTTTAATATTTTTTTTTCGTAATTTTCTAACATTTTTGTAATTTTTTTAAATTTTTGGCAATTTTTTTCCATTTCACCTTCTTTTTTTAAATTTTTGCGAATTTTTCTCCAACTTTTGCTCACTTTTGAAGATTTTTTTTTTATTTTGACGTTTTTTTTAAGTTTTGGGATTTTTAGTTTTTCTTTTTTGGTGTTTTTTTTTTCAATTTAAGCGATTTCTTCAACTTTGGCGATTTTTTCAATTTGAATAATTTTTTACATTTGGCTGTTATTTCTGTTTTAGCGATTTTAGGCGACTTTTCCGTTATTATTTTATTTTTTTTTTTAATTTTTGGCAGTGTTTTCCCTTCTAATTTTTCCAATTTTTTTTTTCAATTTGAGCGATATTTTTATATTTATATTGGCGTACCCCGTTTAGAAAAATAATTTGATTTTAAATTTATATTGGACCAAGGGATTTTTTGATTACATTTTTATAAAACTCTTTTGCAATGATTTTATCGATTTCATTTTTACTGCATTACATTTTACACATTACAATAATAATTCACTTAAATTTTTATTTAAACTATAGGGTGATCCATTTCGAGATAATTTTTTCAATAGCCTTTTTGTGAGTCGTGTCATGCTGTCATGTTATTTTTGTTTAGTATTGTTTGGCATTTCATAATGGAAAGACTTACGCCTAAAACAGCGTTTACAAATCGTTCAACTTTATTACGAAAATTCAGGTTCTGTGAGGAATGTGTTTCGTGCACTTCGCTCAACTTATGGTCAACATAATCGGCCTACTGAGCGTACTATTCGCAACACCATCACCCATTTTGATTATTGGATAATATTCGACCGAATAGACCACGTCCAGCACGCTGTGAAGAAAATATAGCTGCCGTAGCTGAGAGTGTACACGAAGACCGTGGAGAGTCGATTCGGCGCTATCGTGCCATGATAACCGACTATTTGATGCCTGAAATTGAAGCTCGTGATCTCGGCGACATTTGGTTTCAACAAGACGGCGCCACTTCCTACACATCACATCAATCAATGGATTTATTGAGAAAACACTTTGGTGAGCACATAATTTCACGTTTTGGGCCGGTCGATTGGCCACCAAGATCGTGTGATATCACACCGTTATACTTTTTCTTGTGGGGATATGTAAAGTCTAAAGTTTATGCGGGCAAACCCGCTTCGATTCAAGCCTTGGAGGAAAGCATCACGCGTTTCATTCGTCGAAATGCTCGAACGAGTCATCGAAAATTGGACTCAACGTATAGACCATGTGCGACGTAGCAACGGCCTACATTTGATAGACATACAGGTTGGTTGAAAAGTACCTGCGCTCACCAAGAGATGGCACTGCTAGCTCCAAACTTTTTTTTTTTTCTCAAGTTGGTATAACTGTCCTGAGAACATATACAAAGTTGCAAGTCATTCTGTCAATTCTTTCTTTGTTTACAAGCCATTTGAAGTTGACGTGTCATTGATTTTTTTTAATATGTAAAAAATTGAATATCGTGCAGTCATTAGATTCTTTGTTTTGAAAGGTTTAAAAGCAAAGGAAATTTATGAACAATTGTAAGAAGTGTATAAGGAGTCCTCACCTTCAAAACGCACCGTTAAATTTTGGGCTGGTGAATTTAAACGTGGTCGTACCAGCCTTAAAGACGATCCACGCGAAGGACGACCAAAAACTGCAATCACAGCAGAAATCAGTGAGCAGGTACATAATATGGTTAGTGAAGATCCAAGTTTGACTAAGCGTGAAATTGCTAATGCCATAAGCATCTCTGACGAACGAGTACTCCATATTTTACATGAAGAATTACGTATGAAAAAACTGTTTGGAAAATTCCATTAAAATAACATTAACAATTCAACAAAAACTGGATCGAAAACAAATTTCTCAGCGTAATTTTGAGCGTTTTAAGCCGAATAAAACCGACTTCTTGCGTCGTTTTATGACTATGGATGAGACTTGGATCTACCACCATGATCCTAAATTGAAACAAGAACGTTTACAGTGGACTGAAGCTGGTTGTTCAGCTCCAAAGCAGGTGAAGTCACAACGATCAGCTAAGAAGGTTATGGCATAAGTTTTTTGGGATGCAAAAGGAATTTTGTTGATGGATTATCTTCAGAAAGGTAAAACAATCAACTCTGAATATTATTGCAGCCTTTTAGATCAGCTGGATTAAAAAAAATCGTGAGAAAAGACCTGGTCTAAAGAAGAAAAAAATCATTTTTCATCAAGACAATGCACCTGCTCACAAAAGTGTTTTGACGATGGCTAAATTCAAAGAATTAAAGTACGAATTGCTTGAACATCCACCGTATTCACCAGATTTGGCTCCCAGTGACTACTATCTCTTCATAAATCTCATACAATTCCTTTGTGGAAAGCATTTTTCGTCGAATAAAGAGGCCACAGCAGCCGTAGGCGGTTATTTTGCAGAGCTTCCGGATGGGATAAAATTATTGGAAGATCATTGGAACAAATGTATTGAGCTTCTATGAGATTATAGTAAATAAAAAAATATATTTCGTAACAAAAACAGTATGAAATTTTAATTTTTTTCCTAAAAGTGAAATCCAGATCATCCTCGATTGATTCTACACTGAGTTTTGTTTAATATAAATTAAAGTACTCCAATACGTATACGTAATAATTGCATTGATAATACAAATCACTCATACGACTCTGGGGTATATTACACATTAACTTAACAGATTTTAATGACTCATGCAGTTTCTTTTCTGATAAAATAAATGTTGATTTTTTTAGGAGTGTTGATTTTTTTGCGCAGTGCAAGAATTCCTATTGTGATATTTTTTTAAATTATTACGTGATATTATTATTAAATTAAATTATTACGTAAAAATAAATATAATTAAAAAGCGTAGATAATCTCTATTGAATATAAGCTCTAGATTTTCTTTCAAAAATATCAGAATCTAAGGCGCTTTTAATAATAATTTAAGAAAAGTTATGTTGAAGAAATCTATTCCAGACATATATTTTTTTATTGGAAATTGAAAAAATTCTAAAGGTTTTATGGACAATATTTTTTTTTTAAATTTTATTTATTCTAAGGAAATATTTTTGAATTTACGGTCTTTCAATAGTAAGGTTTTTTTTTGATAATAAATCACAGGCTGTCTCATAGCATATTAAAAAAAAACATTTTCACAATTTCTCCTTAATAACTAACTGAAACTAAAACTGATACATTTGCTGTTGTTTCCCATATAAAATTTGAATTTAATTGTTTGTTATCTTAAAATTGTATATAGAAAAAAAAAATATATATATTTATGTTAAAGTACCAGGTACTAAGCTAACGGGATATTGTTAAAATGTGCAATGACACAGCCTGTGGAATAACGGTTTAGTTAAGACATAAACCTTAGTGGAAGTTGGAAGTAATATGTGTAATAACGGTTTTAATTAGGCGACATCTATATGTGAAATTTTAAAACGGTTGTGTTGTAAACAAAATCTGTTAAACACAATTTTAAATTGGACAATACTTTTGGGATGTTTTAAGTTATCGCGTTAAAGTATGGAATGTATTTTTTTGTTTGTTGTTTGTCTTACAAAATAAGTAAATTAAACAACATTTGAGCCGTTTTGTACACTGAACGCCATTATATTTTTTATGTTTTTTTTTTTATCTATTCTTGCCTGCTACATTCGAAACTCACATTAAAAATTTAAATTTTAATAAATTGTTATATAAAAAATATTTAAAAAAAAAATAAAGTTTAGGTTAACAGGTGGTTTCGGGCTCAAAATACGGTGGGGCTTTAAGAAACATATTTTAATTTTATCGTAACTTATGTTTTGAAAAAATCATTTAAAAAAGTCATCTACATGAAACAAACCTATATTGTTACGATTTTTCTTTTTCAAATTGTTAATTTATTTACTTTTAAATAAATCGAGTTCCTTTTTATATTACAAATAATAAATAATAATTGAAATTTTTACAGCAACTCTTTATTTAAACAATTACAGAAAGGCATTTTGTTGCCTTATCAACGTTTCACTCCAAACTGAAAGCATAGCTGAGGGTGCTAGTATTTATATGTGTCGTGATTTACACTAGCAAGTGGTAGAAGTATCCGAGTAGGTTCTTGTCTTTGCTATGTATAGCAGCTGAGTTGCCAAAATATGGCGCTTACTTGAATTATTCACCAAATGATATTGCCGTCACATGCTAAATTGATGAAATGCTCTGGTCTTTGCTATTTGACAGTGAAGAGTTGCCATTGAAAGAAATTGATTTATATTTTATAGCTGGTATAAGGGAATTTCTCTGGCCACCAAGATCGTGTGATATCACACCGTTATACTTTTTCTTGTGGGGATATGTAAAGTCTAAAGTTTATGCGGGCAAACCCGCTTCGATTCAAGCCTTGGAGGAAAGCATCACGCGTTTCATTCGTCGAAATGCTCGAACGAGTCATCGAAAATTGGACTCAACGTATAGACCATGTGCGACGTAGCAACGGCCTACATTTGATAGACATACAGGTTGGTTGAAAAGTACCTGCGCTCACCAAGAGATGACACTGCTAGCTCCAAACTTTTTTTTTTTTCTCAAGTTGGTATAACTGTCCTGAGAACATATACAAAGTTGCAAGTCATTCTGTCAATTCTTTCTTTGTTTACAAGCCATTTGAAGTTGACGTGTCATTGATTTTTTTTAATATGTAAAAAATTGAATATCGTGCAGTCATTAGATTCTTTGTTTTGAAAGGTTTAAAAGCAAAGGAAATTTATGAACAATTGTAAGAAGTGTATAAGGAGTCCTCACCTTCAAAACGCACCGTTAAATTTTGGGCTGGTGAATTTAAACGTGGTCGTACCAGCCTTAAAGACGATCCACGCGAAGGACGACCAAAAACTGCAATCACAGCAGAAATCAGTGAGCAGGTACATAATATGGTTAGTGAAGATCCAAGTTTGACTAAGCGTGAAATTGCTAATGCCATAGGCATCTCTGACGAACGAGTACTCCATATTTTACATGAAGAATTACGTATGAAAAAACTGGAAAATTCCATTAAAATAACATTAACAATTCAACAAAAACTGGATCGAAAACAAATTTCTCAGCGTAATTTTGAGCGTTTTAAGCCGAATAAAACCGACTTCTTGCGTCGTTTTATGACTATGGATGAGACTTGGATCTACCACCATGATCCTAAATTGAAACAAGAACGTTTACAGTGGACTGAAGCTGGTTGTTCAGCTCCAAAGCAGGTGAAGTCACAACGATCAGCTAAGAAGGTTATGGCATAAGTTTTTTGGGATGCAAAAGGAATTTTGTTGATGGATTATCTTCAGAAAGGTAAAACAATCAACTCTGAATATTATTGCAGCCTTTTAGATCAGCTGGATTAAAAAAAATCGTGAGAAAAGACCTGAGGGTCAATTCTCGTTCTGTGATAATGTGAAGTGAAAAAAAACTTTTCATTTTCGTTTTCATAAGCACTTTTCACTCGAACTTTTCACAAATACATAAATTGCGATTCTCGTATGTATTATGAAAAAAATGTTTCATTCGCACTGTACCCATGAAACTTTTGTAACTGTGTTATCCAAAATTTAAAGCAAATGTCAAAACAGAGAAAAACGTAAACAAAAGTGAATTAAGTTCGTAAAATTTATTTTAAATAATTATATAGAAATATCTGGATTAATTGTACTATTGGATATTACTCAAAGAATTCCGGATGAACAAAGGTAAGACAATGATGTTACAAGCATTTCATTGCAGTAAATAATTTAAAAATTTATAGGAATTTTTTGAGAGTGCTGAGACGCATACTTCGTGCTGACCACAATCCATTCAAGATGACAACCGACAAGCACTTCATGTATTTATATCGGCTTACTTTAAGTGAACTATATTTGGTGCGCGTATGAAGTCTACTTAAAAAAAATTTTCATAAAGAATATAAATAAACTATAAATAAATATGTCATACTTTTGCCATTTTTCACTGTCCTTTTGGGTCGCACTAAAACTGTTAAGGCTCGCCGCTAATTCGTTACACTTTTCGTCTCTAAATTTGGCACCATCTGCGGTTACAAATCTGTAAATATGGAATTAATTAAAGTGTGATTATGGTTATTAAGCTACTTACTTATCGTTTGCAATGTCCACATGCTTTTCTCAATAATTAATTAAATACTCCTTTTGGCTTACGCTGGCACGCTTTCCTCTTACAATCTTCTCCATGTTTTTTCACTTATATATAGTCTGTGTAAACAATTTTTTCATATGAAAATATTTTGACAGTTGTTTGCACTGTTACACAAAACAAGAATCGCCAGTGCCGTGCAATCGTGAAAAAATCTTGTTTCGTTCCACTTTTTTTTTCATATGAAAACGTTTTGATATTTCTTTACATTTTTTCACAGAACGCGAATCAAAAGTACTATGAAAACGTGAAAAAACTTTTCATTTCACCGTTTCACAGAACGAGAATTGACCCTCTGGTCTAAAGAAGAAAAAAATCATTTTTCATCAAGACAATGCACCTGCTCACAAAAGTGTTTTGACGATGGCTAAATTCAAAGAATTAAAGTACGAATTGCTTGAACATCCACCGTATTCACCAGATTTGGCTCCCAGTGACTACTATCTCTTCATAAATCTCATACAATTCCTTTGTGGAAAGCATTTTTCGTCGAATAAAGAGGCCACAGCAGCCGTAGGCGGTTATTTTGCAGAGCTTCCGGATGGGATAAAATTATTGGAAGATCATTGGAACAAATGTATTGAGCTTCTATGAGATTATAGTAAATAAAAAAATATATTTCGTAACAAAAACAGTATGAAATTTTAATTTTTTTCCTAAAAGTGAAATCCAGATCATCCTCGATTGATTCTACACTGAGTTTTGTTTAATATAAATTAAAGTACACCAATACGTATACGTAATAATTGCATTGATAATACAAATCACTCATACGACTCTGGGGTATATTACACATTAATAGCCTGTTCCTCTATTTCGAAAGAACACGTTCGTTCGCTTTCTAGTCGAAAGAAAACTGATTTGGGTTTCTCTAACTCTATTTCTATGCGAACGATGACTCGAACGACAAGTCGAATGAAAACGTAACTGTTTTCATACAAAATTTGGTTTCTCTATTTCGAACAGCTCGAACGCAAATGTCAAAATCAGTCACTTGCTATTTTTTGTCGAGTAAATATATATTTGATATTTTTAAAAGCAAAATGAAGTAAAAAAGCAATGGATAACAAAAAGTAAGTACAAAATAATACAAATATTTATAGTTTATTAAAATTTTAAATTTTGGTTAAAAAAAAATCAACAATGGACCATCCGAAGACGCTTGTATTTTATATGGAAGAAAGGCCTGATTTTGCCAGAAGGACTCTGGTGTTCGGAGCAAACAAATTTTCCGCAGAGGAGGAAAATTTGACCAGAAAACTAAACTCCGTTTCACCCCCTATTACGCTGTTGCTGAGTGGAAAAGGTATGTGTGTGTTGTTTGCGGCTTACGTTTGCCCAAGAAACTCATATTTACATTTTTTATTTTACATCTTTTATTTTACAAGGACTTTAGCAGTGACCGCACCAAACAGACAACAGGCAACAAAAAAGCTCTTCAAACAACAATTTCACCCACAACCAATCGATAACAAAAATTTTCACAAATAAACAGACTTTCCAAATAAAAATTGATTTGTTTATTGTTATTTTTTTTATTTCATTTGTCATATACAGCTGATCACTGTTAAACATGGTTGTTTTTGTCTTTAAGCAGTTTAGTAGTATTTTTGCTACTTTTAAAGAAAATTTTAACAAATGCTCAAAATATATGATCTGGCATCTCTGTAATTTGTAAATGCGTAAGAAATAAAAATTGACACACGTAAGTCAAGTCGATCGAAGCCTTTCGAAATAGAGAAACCCAAATTGACTCGAATTCGAGTGACTTGCTATCGTTCGACTAGTTTTTCGTTCGAGATCGAGGAACAGGCTATAACTTAACAGATTTTAATGACTCATGCAGTTTCTTTTCTGATAAAATAAATGTTGATTTTTTTAGGAGTGTTGATTTTTTTGCGCAGTGCAAGAATTCCTATTGTGATATTTTTTTAAATTATTACGTGATATTATTATTAAATTAAATTATTACGTAAAAATAAATATAATTAAAAAGCGTAGATAATCTCTATTGAATATAAGCTCTAGATTTTCTTTCAAAAATATCAGAATCTAAGGCGCTTTTAATAATAATTTAAGAAAAGTTATGTTGAAGAAATCTATTCCAGACATATATTTTTTTATTGGAAATTGAAAAAATTCTAAAGGTTTTATGGACAATATTTTTTTTTTAAATTTTATTTATTCTAAGGAAATATTTTTGAATTTACGGTCTTTCAATAGTAAGGTTTTTTTTTGATAATAAATCACAGGCTGTCTCATAGCATATTAAAAAAAATTTCTCCTTTATAACTAACTGAAACTAAAACTGATACATTTGCTGTTGTTTCCCATATAAAATTTGAATTTAATTGTTTGTTATCTTAAAATTGTATATAGAAAAAAAAATATATATATTTATGTTAAAGTACCAGGTACTAAGCTAACGGGATATTGTTAAAATGTGCAATGACACAGCCTGTGGAATAACGGTTTAGTTAAGACATAAACCTTAGTGGAAGTTGGAAGTAATATGTGTAATAACGGTTTTAATTAGGCGACATCTATATGTGAAATTTTAAAACGGTTGTGTTGTAAACAAAATCTGTTAAACACAATTTTAAATTGGACAATACTTTTGGGATGTTTTAAGTTATCGCGTTAAAGTATGGAATGTATTTTTTTGTTTGTTGTTTGTCTTACAAAATAAGTAAATTAAACAACATTTGAGCCGTTTTGTACACTGAACGCCATTATATTTTTTATGTTTTTTTTTATCTATTCTTGCCTGCTACATTCGAAACTCACATTAAAAATTTAAATTTTAATAAATTGTTATATAAAAAATATTTAAAAAAAAAAATAAAGTTTAGGTTAACAGGTGGTTTCGGGCTCAAAATACGGTGGGGCTTTAAGAAACATATTTTAATTTTATCGTAACTTATGTTTTGAAAAAATCATTTAAAAAAGTCATCTACATGAAACAAACCTATATTGTTACGATTTTTCTTTTTCAAATTGTTAATTTATTTACTTTTAAATAAATCGAGTTCCTTTTTATATTACAAATAATAAGTAATAATTGAAATTTTTACAGCAACTCTTTATTTAAACAATTACAGAAAGGCATTTTGTTGCCTTATCAACGTTTCACTCCAAACTGAAAGCATAGCTGAGGGTGCTAGTATTTATATGTGTCGTGATTTACACTAGCAAGTGGTAGAAGTATCCGAGTAGGTTCTTGTCTTTGCTATGTATAGCAGCTGAGTTGCCAAAATATGGCGCTTACTTGAATTATTCACCAAATGATATTGCCGTCACATGCTAAATTGATGAAATGCTCTGGTCTTTGCTATTTGACAGTGAAGAGTTGCCATTGAAAGAAATTGATTTATATTTTATAGCTGGTATAAGGGAATTTCTATTTCTACAAGTAAATGGAAATTATATATAATGAAATTATATATAATATATTTAAATATATTCAATTACTCCTGAATATGTTTATTTTATAATTTTTTGTTCTCATGACACTTCAAATTAAATTAAATTTTTCTATCAAAAATTTTTTCTCGTTTCATTTATACCATTTATTTAATGTATTCGTTATTTATTTAACATTTATGCGTTCAATTATTCGTTATGATAAAAGAACATTAACCATATTGAATATTGACTTAAGAAAAGCAAAAAAAAAAAAAGAAGTAAGAATGAGAGAGAGAGAGAGAGAGTAACAAAAAGCTAATTGGTGAATACAAATTTGAAATACTCAACACTTTTAACTATAATTTAGATTTCTTATGACCAGTTTTTGGAATATACTAAAATTTTGTTAGCAGTTGAATATTGGTTTTGAATTGTGCGATTTTTTTTTTTTTTGATAAATTTTAATGGAGACATAAATTTCTTTGCCTGTAAGAACTTTTGGCAGCATATTTTTAATTTAATTTATAAAAACAGAGTAAACAGATTCAAAAAATTAATTTATAGTCAATCAAATGATTCGTAGTCAAACGAAATTTTTGGTTGGAAAAATAGCTTAAAAACCAATTCGACTGCCAACAAATTTGATTGTCTTCGCGAATTTGCTTTCTGGATGAATAAAAATGAATGTCCTGATTTTAACAGATTTTAATAATATTTGAATATATTTTGTCGGCTATAAAATAAATAAAAGTGCATACTTCATTAAACTGCAGTTTTTTTAAACAACCATAAGTCCACTTACTGAAATTAAAAGGTAGGGGAAAACAAATTAAAATAAAAAGAAAAAAATTTTAATCACACAATTATTGAAATGAAAAAAAAAAACAAGAAGAGGAAGAAAAACCAATATATTTCATAAAACTGTTTGCCACCTCTACAGTACACTCAACGAAAAATCATAAAAAGAGACCAAATAAAAATTTTTAAATTTTAAAAATATAAAATTTTTAATATGAAATTTTAAAACGTTTTAAAAGAATCTTAATTATTTATGAGGATTAGAATTGAGTAAAAACATTAATAATGTAATTATAAAATTATCTGGAATGTCAGCCGTTCAACGTTTAGACTTTGGTGACAAATATTTCCACGCGGAGGCGCGGTAGAAGAATAGACATATGCAGAATTATCTATTTGAAGCCCAAGACGTTGCCCATACTAACTTTTGCTGAAAACTTCGCACGATTAATAAATTCAGGAGAGTATGTATTATAAGAAATTAATCATTAGAAAAGCAAAATCAAATTTGTTCTAAATATATTCCCGCTAGTACCGGACTTTTAATTTAGTAATAAATAAAGAATTATTATTTCTTAAATCGTTAAGAGTTCCACCTTTTACTGGAATGCTGAGCGCCCCGGTAGGCTAGTTGGTAGCGTGCGGTAGGCCTCTCGTGGGTTTGATTCCCACCAGAGGCTCTGGTCTGTTTTCGCTACAACGAGCTGAAGGCCTTCGTTGCTAGTACTCGGTTAGGGTGTTAAAATATAATTTGTAATTATATGATTAATAAAATAAATAAATAAATAATAATACTGGAATGCTGTAGATATTAATGAAATTAGTTTTAAAAATAGTGCCGTAGAAATTTTATAGAATTTTTATAATTTTATAAATAAGCCTTATTTTTGAACTATTTTATTTATTTAAATCTCATAAATAAGATTTCTTCAAGTGTACATTTTAAATCAATTCATAATCCTATCGACTGCCTGAAAAAAAGGTTGTGAAAGTAAAAAAAAAACTAATAAATAATTTTTCATAAAACTATAGAAGAAAAAAAGTAATAGAGATAATTCTGCAATAATGATTATAATACAGATCCAGAAAAAATATATAAAAATAAATTTTAATATCAAATAAATTACCCAACAATCATTTTTAGAAATAAAATATACTTTACCAAAGTCACTCATATTATGACATGTAGAAAAGTGATCAACTTTTCTCTATTAAATAATATTATCATATGAAGTACCAAGTCAGCACATACATATCACTGAAAAAGGCGTACGTTCAAAATCTATAACAATCAGATCGATAATCGATCAGCTAACAAAAAGTTGTGACAATTTTTTTTAATATTAAAATCGCGTTTCTTTCAAAAAGTGTCCGCTAATTTTTTATTTTGTTTTTTGCCATAAAATCTTTACAGGAATACCTTCATGTGCCGTCCTAATCCGAGTTTTCCAGTGGCACAAAAAATCAAGTACTGGCAAACCACTAGGCACCCGCGAAATCAATTACTTTTTATTGAAAAAAAAAAATTATTTGGGACGCCTTGTCAGCTTTTGGAATAAGCGTTTTACTGGTATTTATTTTACAAAATCCAATAAATTCGCTTAGTTCGCTATGATGGCTTAGCTCAAAACGTTAAGTGGTATGATTTAACTTCAAAAGGTTCTAAGTTTAAGGTCGCAAATGGACGAAATTTACAAAATTGTGTGACAAACTCTAACAGAAATCATCGGTGACACAACTGTAAGCAGAATGGCGTATTAGAAGTGGTTCCATTTAAATGGAACAAGATGTGGTTCTATTTTTCTATTTCTTCAAAAAATCTTCAAAAATCTGAATCGGAATTTATAATTATCCGATTTTTACCCAGTGTCACAAAATTTTGGCCGGCAATTCTCGAATAACCAAAAAAAAAAAGGCAAAAATGCTTTCACCCTAATATACAAACGCTTTCCAGAGTATGATTCGGTAAGTGTTTAAATTTGCAATAAAAATATAAATTTTTAACTTTACTCCACGGTCCCCACAGGAAGTTGGGGTAACCTTCCTCTATCAATTGAAATACAATTATTTTATATATAAAATCCAATTAAAATCGTTTCGAAATATTAGTAACACACACACACACACACACTTATAAATCAAATTAACATGTAAAACAACAACAACAAATTTTCCTTATAAGACTGTTATAAGGATCCACTAAATATCTATGCATATGGCTGTTAGTGTATATTTACCATGAGCCTTGACGTGTACTTAATATTATAATGTTCTTTTGCGTTGGTTCTGTGATATGTTCTTTGGGATATGTTCTTTTAGACCAGTCCTCTGACATGTCGCAGAGGGTAATTTACCACCTCCTAGGACAAACCCTTGTTAAAGGGACCAGTCCTTTTTATATAAAAAACCATTCACTTGACCGGTCCTTATCACATTGAATAGGTTACGTGATGTGTACGGGGATAGGTCTTTTTCCCGCAGGCTCATACGCTATTGGGGCTTATTTAGAAGGTTTAATAAAACCTCCATTAAAATGTTTTTAAATCATGTAACAAACAAGGATTGTGGGGTGCGATAATCAATACGGTCCGAGTTTTCACACTGGAGCCTCAGAGTCTTGGCATGCCCCAGGCATTTGACTTGTAAGATGGGGATGGTCTGGAAGATCTCCTCGAATTTATTGCAATAAGTGCTGTTATCCAGCGCATACTACGAAATGTATACCTTATACATCAGTATGGTAACTGACAAGCTAGTAATCGTTAAGGTTGTTATTGCCCCAGTTCACATCTATGGCCCTTTTGCAGCAGTTTATCACAACAGCGGCCTTTGACACTCTGGCCTGAGTGTTCAGTTTTCACAGTAGCCCTTTATCAGGAATAGGTTAAGTTGAAAAATAGGAATCTGATGTAAAAATACTCTTCACAACCGACTCTTTGGCAAATATAGGACATATAATTAAACTCAAAAGTCGGCTTGCTGTAAGCCCTTTAGACCACTCCTTTACCTCCAACACCCGCTATTTTTTCTGGGCTTGTAACCGGCTGTCTATAGACAAGGCAAGATTTCTTAAGAAAGCCTTTGGCTTAAGTATCAAAAGAGTCTCAAACCAGGCAGGTTTTTTTTTTTTCATCAAGGATAGTATCTAAAATATTGCCACTATTGAAAAATGCGACATCAATCCCTTCAAGCCTCGGCAGTTTGAACTTACTGATCCCATTGCTAGTGAAGAGAACAAGATCCGTTTTGCTGGGATTCACCTCCTGTCCATTTATCTCACTCCAGTCCGAGAGAGAAGTTTCAGTGAGGACTCCATGAGCCGTCCCTGCCTTACAGACCATGTTTTTTATTCGAACGAGTATTATGGCCGAATTCCAAAGTATGGTCGGCAGTACACTCCTCTGTGGGATGCCTCTCACTGCTACTCTGGATACCGTTGAGGCGTCAAGTGTGGATTTGATCATTCTAAAAGTTCGTGACGAACTCGGTTCACCCCCAAAACCCGCCTGATATCCCTGAAAGTATCAGGTTTGACTTCACCTTTTATATTTAGAAAAGCAGCCAATGTGTACCTCTTATACTTAAGCGATCCCTCACTATATCTCACGAATGAGTGCAGTGTCGTATTCACTGACTTGCTCTTATTGTAGGCCAGTTGGTAGGCGGATACTAGATTCAGTTCTCCAGGGTGTTATTCACCACACTGAAAACTTTTTTAAATTAAAATTGTATGAAAAAAAACTTTATTAATTTATTAATAATTTCACTAGATGAAATATTATAATACATTCACTTTGCTTAACAACTGATGATTTTAAAACTAATTTTATAAGTTAATGCTGGGTAATCTTACATTCTTTCTTAAACTTTTTACCTACTTCTTTTTTTCAAATTGCTGGTATTCATGAGAAAAATATATTTTTACATAATATTATTTAACGGTTGCAAAAACTCAAACACCACCAGATAAATTTTTCCTATTTGTATGGTGTAGATACCCTGTAGGAAATGTCAATATTGAAACTGTATTGATTCACTGCTGACTTTGTCACCAGTACTACTGACTTATTATGCCCCAGCCAACGCTTCCTGCTGTAGTCAGGCTTGCTGTAAGCCCGGCTTGCTATTGACTAGGTGTTGACATTGGAACCAGAGATTCACTAGTACATTTTAATAATTCTAGTCAACTTTTTACTTCATTTCCATACTAGGAAGGAAATAAGATTAAACAGATGCATTTATTTTTTTTAAATTAGATATTTTATTAATAATTTTTTTTTTTATAAATTTCATTAAAGTAAAAAAAAAATTTCTTGCAAATTTAATTTTGGAGTAGACAAATCTTCAAAAGACTGTACATAATCATCCACAGGCTCCGTAAAATCTTCATTAGGCTCCACAAAATCTCTAGAGTTGCAATTTTCACTAAAAGTTGCTGCCTCTTTCTTCTTATTTTTATTTTTATATAAAATTGATTGTTTTTTTCACAAGTTTTTTGTAATTTCTTTTGCTCTTTATATATGTATTTTGTTTAAATTTGTGTATATACCTTTTAAATTCATTTTTCTTTATATTTTTATTAAAAACTTTTATTATGCATGCAGCTATGCACATGTATTTTCAACAAAATAAAACAATAAAAAACCAAGAACAAGCACAGCTTTGCAGCTGCAAAAAAGGAATGTAAAAAGTATAGACGCTTTGTGGACATGTTACCAAAAAGTCACCCAAAATAGTCGACAAAAGTGGTGACTTGTAAACACTTGACCCCAGGCTTCCTACAGGGTAGTGAAATGCAAAAAATTTATAACGTCTTAACCTTTTTAAACAAGTCAAATGTTAAAGAAATTCAATATTGTACTTCAATATTTTTCTACCCGCATTTAGTATATGTATGTATGTCTGTCTGTTATTGGTATTGATTCGCTCATACCATTCTTTGCATTGTTGCTGGAGATGACAGACTATGCATTTATTGCTTGATTGAGTTGACAAAATGCATTGTGTAGAGTGCTGACAGACAGACGCGCCAGCATTTATACAATACATTAAAAGTATTGGCAAAGGAGTAGGTAGCTATGTGTGTATATTTAAAAGGAGCAGGAATATAAATACAATTTCAATCATTGACAGAAAACAGTTTACATACAATCGTTTATTCATTTCTACCCACCAAACATCAGTTTAATGTGGTTGCACAAATGTCAAACTTGAATATGGTACAATGAATCATTTAAGTGGGGATGTATTGTATAAAGTGGATAAAATCAGTTAACAAAGTTTATACAATTTAAAATAAAGTTCTAAAAATGGACGAGAATTATTTTTTTTTTTTTTTCATTTTAAGGAATAAACAATATATTTTGAAATTAATTTAAAAATATTATTAGCAATTCAAAGTCAAATCAGAGGTGATAGTTTGATAGTAATGAAGTAATTTTTGATGAAACGCTCAACCAAGAATTTCAGTGGAAGCAATATTTTATTCATGTACAGGTTGGTTGAAAAGTTCCTGCGCTCGAAATGAAAGAATTGTGATTTTGTTACGAAATACATATATTTTTTTATTCAATATAATCTCCTAGAAGCTCAATACACTTGTTCCAATGATATTCCAATAATTTTATCCCATCATTATAATGGTTTTCCGGAAGCTCTGCAAAATAACCGTCTAAGGCTGTTATGGACTCTTTATTCGACGAAAAATGCTTTCCACGAAGGAATTGTTTGAGATTTCTGAAGAGACAGTAGTCACTGGGAGCCAAATCTGGTGAATACGGTGGATGTTCAAGCAATTCGTACTTTAATTCTTTGAATTTAACCATCGTGAAAACACTTTTGTGAGCAGGTGCATTGTCTTGATGAAAAATTATTTTTTTCTTCTTTAAACCAGGTCTTTTCTCACGAATTTTTTCATCCAGCTGATCCAAAAGGCTGCAATAATATTCAGAGTTGATTGTTTTACGTTTCTGAAGATAATCAATCAACAAAATTCCTTTTGCATCCAAAAAAAAACTGATGCCATAACCTTCTTTGCTGATCGTTGAGACTTCACCTGCTTTGGAGTTGAACAACCAGCTTCAGTCCACTGTAAACGTTCTGGTTTCAATTTAGGATCATGGTGATACATCCAAGTCTCATCCATAGTTATAAAACGACGCAAGAAGTCGGTTTTATTTGGCTTAAAACGCTCCAAATTACGCTGAGAAATTTGTTATCGATCCAGTTTTTGTTGAATTGTTAATGTGTTTTTTCATACGTAATTCTTCATGTAAAATATGGAGTACTCGTTCGTCTGAGATGCCTATGGCATTAGCAATTTCACGCTTAGTCAAACTTGGATCTTCACTAACCATATTATGTACCTGCTCAATGATTTCTGCTGTGGTTGCAGTTTTTGGTCGTCCTTCGCGTGGATCGTCTTTAAAGCTGGTACGACCACGTTTAAATTCACCAGCCCAAAATTCAACGGTGCGTTTTGAAAGTGAGGACTCCTTATACACTTCTAACAATTGTTAATAAATTTCCTTTGCTTTTAAACCCTTCAAAACAAAGAATCTAATGACTACACGATATTCAATTTTTTCCATATTAAAAAAAATCTATGACACGTCAACTTCAAATGGCTTGTAAACAAAGAAAGAATTGACAGAATGACTTTCAACTTTGCATGTGTTCTCAGGACAGTTATACCAACTTGAGAGAAAAAAGTTTGGAGCTAGCAGTGCCATCTCTTCGTGAGCGCAGAAACTTTTCAACCAACCTGTATTTGAAAATTCTCTAAGATTGTCTGTTATAAGGTGTGCGAGAGTCAAACAACTAGAGCTAGTCGATGACCTCTTGATCAATGTAAATATTGGGTCTAAAAAAATATATATTTTTTTTATTTTACCACTCATTGGTATTATTTGTACAATTTGTTCATAAAAATTAAACAAAAAAAAAAATAAAATAAAATTCAACTATTCACTATAAATAAAGCACAAAAGCGTGCTGCAAAAAAAAAAAAAAGAATGATAAAAAGTACACACGAATTGATAAAAAAAAAAAAAATTAGAAAGAGCAAATCATCACAGCAGTTGAACACCCAGAATAAATACAGGAAATAAAAAATAAAATGCAAAAGACAATTGAATATGAATAAGTACTACAAGACAGATATTATACAGACAAACTGGCAACAAAATTGGAAAAAAAAGATGTAAAAATTGTAAAGAAATGAGCATCAATTTATGCCTGAATAAATACTCATAAAGAATAAAAAATAAAACGAAATGGACTCGATTCAATGCAAGAAATAAAGATGTTCAACACACTGTGACCATAGAAAAGTACAGGTGGGGTTAGGAAAATATCACTTTTTTTTTTAACGTCGTTAACCCATGTTGGCAGAATGCAAAATATGTCTCCAAAATTAGTTTCAAGATTAAAACGAAAATTTTATAAAATAAATTGCAGCAAAAACTTCATTGTAGTTAAGTTATTCATAACTGGATATGGACTCAGAATGATTTTGTCACTTTTAATAAATCAATGAGTGAACAGTAATTTTTGGCAAATCATTTTGAATCGGTACAACAAATAAAAATCTCCAAAAGTTTTTTTGAATTTATTATCAGAAATTCGTTATGATCGTAGTAATCATAATGTGATCCTAAATGTAGATAAAATCACCCTCAGTGATAATAACATGATCTGACAAAATCATATTTATTAATTATTACACAAAAACAACAGATTCATTGTAACAACCAAATTTCTGGGCCCACCGAATGGTTTGGTTGGAGCCATTAAAATATTTGGTTAATACTACTAAATTTTAGTTAAAACCAAATATTTTAATTGTACAGTAGAGTAGCTGTAATTCATAAACCGATAATTTGAAAATTTTGATAAATCGTAACAAACTGTCGCTCCATTGAGAAAACTCCAATAATTCGTAATCTTTAGATACATTTTGGTCCCCTCGATATTTCGCATTTTTTTTTTTTTTTTTTGAAGAATTATCAATACAAAACCTCTTATAAATCGTAATGCACAAGCAAAATTCTTTAGAATAACGGTTAAAAAAATCATTAGCTGCATATTTTTACCGATACTTTAAAGAATGAAAGCCCTTGTGATTTCTGTTGATCAGTTATTTTTTGTCAGGCACGTAAAAATGTCCAACAAGCGTAGGCATTCAACATTATCTGTGTTGAAAAAGCAAAAAATTATTTCGGCTGTTAATAATAGAGTAACAAAAAATGATGCGTTTAAGGAATTTGAAATCGCTCCATCAACACTTACTTCAATACTGCACAAGAGAGAGAATATATATTGCCTGCACCTTCGAAAAGTAAAATAAAGCGTCAAAAACGGCCTGAGTTCCAGGATATAGAGAAGTCCCTTCTATTATGGTTTACGACGCAATGTTAACAGTCTACTACTCCTGTGGGCGACTCTTTGTTTATATAAAAAGAGCAGTTTTTTTTGCCAAAAAATTCAAAATAAGCAGTGATTAGCTCGACCGTTTTATTTCATTAAAATTTGTAGTCAGGGTTGCCACATATTTGAAAATTTTGAAATATGAGTGAAAAAAGATCATCAGTAAAGTCGCTTAAAAGCCAAACGATTACGAATATCAAAAAAACCAAACGCCAACAATAACATTTTGACAATATACTACTCGAACTGAGTGAAGTATCTTACCTGGAATGATCATTTTGACTCGTTCTCCGAAAAGGACACCACGGCATTCGAAAACTGTCAGAGGCTCTTTGGAAGAACGTGAAGTATGAGACCGTGAATGGTATACTGGTCATTCAATACTATTTTTAGGGCTATGATCACCTAAGCGGCCATCGCATGGTGGCCAAAGGTCGAACAATTAAGGACTGGCGATACTGTCAAGAAGATCTATCTATCCATCGTCTGGCGTGTATTATAGGCGCCAGCGGGACGTGTCCTATGGATGTCATCGGAGTCATGCTGTGCATCCCACCATTGCATATTTCCGTAATGGAGGCGGCCATTTTGAGGTTCACTTAGGGAATTCAGTAACATTAAAAGTAGTGATCTAAGGGATCACATGAGAATCGCTGAAATCCTTATGGACGACCTGATTTCAAGGATCCCAGGTAGGATGTTACCGGAACAGACAATCGTCAGGTCCGTTGATACAACGTTATTTGACAGGAGCATGTGGACCAAGTGGTCTTGCACGAACATTTTTGTGGAGTGCGCATGGGTTATATTAGAGAGAAGCTCAGATTGTGGAGAGAGTAGAAATTTTCTAATTGTTGGGAAAATTTTTTTTCAATCTAGCGGGGTGTTAGTCGACTCTTGGCTCTTACAGGGAAGGACTTAGGGACCTTGATAGGTTACTTTTCTGGGCACTGTGATCTCATGTACCAACGGTACAAAAAAGAGTCAATCGAATGCTGCTGTGTGTAGATTTTGTGAGTTGGAAACGGAGACGGCGGAACATGTGCTCTACAAATTTTAAGGCTTTCTGTAAGGAATTAAGGTTTCTGGGTGGCCGTTTCGTGTCGCCTTCCGACATTTGGAATATTTTACCATGCAGGGTACTTGGCTTAGAGTTTCAGGGAAGCTGTAGGCATCCCAAAGACCTCTTCAGGTCGCGGTGCGTAGTGCTATATAACAAATTTTTTATAGTTATTATAAAAAAAGAAAAAAAAAGGAAAACTAATTTTTTTACCACATTTCTTAAACCCTAAACCTGAGATTGGGGCGCTAAAAAAATAGGTGCCTATTATTTTTTCTCCTCTATCACATCTTTGCATTTCTTTTATACAATTTCGGTTGGAAATTTTTTTCACCGAATTTGAGGCTGAATTTTAGTGAAATAGGTTGATGAGAAGCCTGGAATCCAAATCCGGTGAAAAATATATATTTTTTTTTCATCCAAAGGGTGAGTAAAGGTTGGTTAAATTTTTTTTTTCAAACGGTTCCGAACATGTTGGCGGATTTTGAAAGTGTGCTATCGATTAATAAATTCCTAGGCATCCGCATTATGTCATATAGCAGCACTGGCCGGAATTGGGTTAAGATAAAAGGAAATTAATGGGGATACTCTCCCTGTAGGTTGTTTCTACTGCAACAATTGCTATTTCTTTGACCACAACTATTCTAGTTTTTCTAAAGCAGAATAGTTTTTTCTTTAGTGTGTCTCGTTTTTTTTTGGTTTCTTAATGAGTTCTTTTATCCATACAAACACTAACATACACTAACATTTTTATGGTTTAACTAAAATTTTTGCTTTTATTTTTAAATTATAATTATAATTTAAAATTGTGGTTAAATATGTATAAATTATAAATGCTTAGACATCCTTTTATAACATTATTAGGATCTTTTTTTTTTTTTTTGCATACAAATCTTTCTAAATGAATTACTATAATTGGATTTTCATTGATTATCTCTACTTCCGTTTCCTTTGCATTTTTATCTATGCAATTGCTTTATTCAAGTAAATGTTTTTTTTTTTTTTTATATTGCAAATATTTTATTATACAATTTAATTTTAATTTTTTTTTGAAAATTCTTTTGATTTTATATTGTTTCAATTTGTAGTTGAGACAATTGTGTTGGCATTTGTGTGTTGACATTGTGGTTACAAATTTGTCATTACATAAAATTGTCTCAGTTATAAGTCTGTAATTTTTTTTTTTATTTATTACCAAACCCAATATAATTTTAATCTAAAGAAATATAATTGAACATTTTTGATATCTTTATAAACTTGATTAAATTGTAGGGGAACTTTTTTTGGGGCAAAAAATTGGAATGTTTATTTTAGAATGAGTTCTGTACTTTATTTATTTGTAAAGTTCAACTTTAAGAAATGTGAGAACTAGTTCTTTAAGATCCAGTTAAGGTATAGTTTAGAATAAAAGAGCCTAATTTCTTTTAAACAAAAAATTTTGCTGGGAAATTTAGGCATGAATGCTTTTAACTTAAAGAAATTTTTTATAATAAAAATAATAATAAAAGAAAACATTTTAAAGACTTAAATATACAATTCTTTTGGGCATTCTAAAGTCTATATACAGCATAAAATTCTTGAATTATTTAATTTAAAAATGCCTTAATATAAAACATGAAATGAGATACAGAAAACTTTATAGTGCCATTTTAAAACAACCCACTATAAAGTTAGCAAATCTTATAAACTACATTAATACAACGCACGTGTCTCAAAAATATTTCAAATCATTAAAATAATTCTTTGTTGTAACCTTTTTTTGTTCCCATTACTAATCAATATAAATTTATTGCATTGATAGAATAAAAGAATAAAAGAAGAAAAAAAAAAAAAAATAAATTTTGTGAAGCATTAAAATATGTCAAAATAAAGTGCTGAGATTATTTGTTTTTCAAAAGCATCGAAAAAACGATAGGAAACATTTGTCGCACATTTCTTTTTCTAACACAAATCGATGATTATAAAAATTTTACCTTTTGTTACTTTTGGTTGCTCTTTTGTATACACCAGGGCACAGTGGGTTTGAAGAGAGAGAGCTGTTAAAATTTCTTAGGCATTACTAACTGAGCCGATTACTCTCAAAAATGGCTGATTAGTTCAATCGGAAGCAAAAATTTGAAGTTTCTATTTATAGCCGGATTCAAAAGAATGTAACATTTTTGTAATCTGCTAGTTCGAGCCTATTAAAAACATTTCCTTAATTTTCCTACCATAGAACATTTTGTTTCGACACTGACAATTTTAAAATTATTATTAGAGAACAAAATTCGTTTTAGAATTTTTATATGAATTCACTTAAAAAAGTTTGTAAGTTAAAATAACTGAAAATATCATTTAAAAGAAATGATATTTCATTTAAAAACCGGTCTACTTAATTTTCATTTAAATTAAATGACATTTGTTATTTATTTTTAAATGTTGATTAATCAACTGACACATCCGTAAGAAACAACTGATATAATCAGTTAAAATAAATGTCAAAATTTTACCTACCAATCCTTAAAAAATAAATGTTTTTTTCATTTATTTGAATTTGTTTCCCTTTTTGTATTTTTTTTTTTTTTTTTTTTTTAATATACTCGTACAATACAAAATGTATGTATGCATATGAAGCTATAAACACTTTTTGTGTGAATGTATTTGTGTATGTATGTGTGTTTATGAAGTTCTTGTAATTTGTATTGAAAAATTTTGTATATATACAACCAATTTAAATAAAAAAACAAATTGAAATTTTTTGAATATTTTTTTTGAAACAAACAGCAAACAAAATTTAAATTTGTAATAACTGTTACGGACACAAATAAACCACAAGTTTCCGTTTTGTGGTTAAATTTTTATTAAATTTCAAACAAATGAAAAAAATAAATGAAACTGAAAAAAATCGGTAAATGATAGTAAATTATTTCGAATAAATGTATAAAAAAGTTAATATAGATATTTCTTTGAAAAATAAATGTATATTCCTTTATTTTTAAATGGAACGGAAAACTTTTTTATTAAACTACAAACAGTTAACTACATAATATTCTGAGTGAATACAAATAATGACATTTTTTTATATCTAGAGATTTTTTTTTTTTGTATAATGACTTATAGTGGAAAGTTTACGTACACCCACAGTATCACTTGTGTCCACCGAATTTGTTGCCAATCGAATTCTGGCGGTTACAACAACTGTCTTCATATTAAATTATGTTTTTAGTTGTGAAAGCCAATATTTAGTTTTACAATTTAATATTTATATTCCACAGAAATATAATCACGTTCCACAAAATTTTATTATTTAAAAAAAAAAAAAAATATTTATAAATTTTTCCGGTATCGAACCTGGACAATCAGATTCATAAATCACACTCTTGCTTACTGCACCACCACAATTTAATTTAAATTTTCTTTGATATATTTGCCATTTAAACTTTTAAATATTTTATTTTAATTAAAAAAAAATTTTTTTGAAATGTTTGCCTTTTCCGGGATTTGAACTCGGAAATTCTGAGTACTAAGCTACCTCTCTACCTACTACACCACAAACACTAATGAATTTTTAGGGTTAATTTTGAATTTAAACAATTTGTTAGGAGAAGAAATGTTAGTATACAAATTGGTTTATCAATACCAATCATTAGTGACATCTTTTATCAATACAATCCACAATGCGGTTGCCTCTACTGAAATCCTAATTAAATAATATATTTGATCAGAATAACCGTACTTGTAGTTACCACTTTTGAATATTGAAAATTTTTTAATAAATTTGATAGATTGTACCAAATTTCTAATATATTCACTAAATAAATGGTTGCTTCCACCGCCCACAAATACCAAGGATTTTTTTTAATTGAATAATAGGATTAATTTTTGGTTTCTTTTCGCTTTTTTTTAATTACCAATACAACATTTTTGCTGTATTAATGAATTTTAGGTTATTCCAAATAAAATGAAATCCTCACAATTTAATGTTAACGGTTTTGATCGAATTGCAATCAATCATTTCTCTGGGTGTAGAGACGCATTTGAACCAGCAAATCTTGGGATCCGAACAGGGATCACAAGTTTGGTTCACTGACGGCTCGAAACATATGAATGGAGATACGGTTGCAAGCGTCTATGGACCCAATTTTCAACGTGCCCTTCCTAAGGGCAAGTATCCGTCCATATTCCAGGCGGAAACCTTTGCCATCTTTGTATGCCCATCAGAGTGTCTTAGAAGAGCTACAAGGGGGATATTTATTTATATTCTTTCGGGCAGTCAAGCGGCACTCAGGGTATTGGTGTCCTATGACGCTTTGTGTAAGCTTGTCCTGGACTGCATTGAGTCTCTCAATATACTTGGTAGATTCAACAAATTGATTCTTACCTGGGTTTTTGGGCACGATGGGCAGGCGGGAAACGAATGGGTCGACGGGTTGGCCAACTGCAGGGCCTGTCATCACTTCTTTGGCCCTAAACCTTTCTGTGGGTGGGTTATATTTGGAGGGAATGCAAGACCTCTGAGTGCTGGAAAGCTACCATTGGCCAGCGCCAAGCTAAAAGATTCATCATCCCATCTAGTGGAAAATCCAGGAGACTTCTGTTAAGGCTTAGATACCATTTGAGGATCAGAGGTCTGTCTGACTCAAAAACTTTGAGGTTCGGTGAATTGGACGCTGAGACAGCGGAGCATATACTCTACATGTGTCCTAGGCTTTGCGGCAGGAGACTACAATTTCTTGGTGGATATACATAACCTGCCTTGGAAGTTTGGAAATATGTGCCCACTAAGGTAACTGCATTCAATGGATGCCTCAATATTTAGGGCAGAGAATAAGGCTGCACAAAAGGTCAGCATCTTTTGGTCGCAAATCTAAATATTTCTCGCCTTCAAGTTGTATTTTGAGCTTTGGTGTGTTCAGAGACTTATAGTAGAATTTTATAATAAATATTTTTGTGGAACATTTTAACCCCTTATATACACGTTTTAAAAGTACACAGACAATACAGATTCTTGTTGCTAACCGAATTTATGGCCAACCGAATGGTTCGGTTATGGTAACCGAATTTTTCGGTTGGTGACAACAGAAAACCAATTGAGACATGAGTAATTTGATTGTGACAACAAAATTGCGGTTACCTCAATATCAATTCGGTAGTCACAACCGAAAAATTGGTTACCACAAACGAACCATTCGATTGGCTACAAATTCGGTTGTCAGCATGAATCTGTTTTCTGGGTGTATTTACCTTGGTTTTTCACAAAAAAGACAAAAAAGACCCATATATTGAGGAGTTAGAGGGTTAAAATCTTGCACAAAAATGTTCCCCGTAATTTTTTACATAAATCTGCCCATAACATTTTATACCTAAAATGTAAGGGCCACATGGGTTTTTTAAATGTGCAAGAGGAGAAAAATTTAACCTCCGCTAAAATTCAGACGTAGACTTTCAAGACGCCGCTATTTTTGTATTTTTTTTTTTTTTGTTGGCCTCCACCAGAATCCGTTGTCGGAACCTTGTTATTTTGGAAAATGGTTGATTTTGTTGTACAGTGTTATTAACCGTTCAAGAAAGATATTTGCTAATGGAAGTGTCTGTGATTCATTTCCAAAATTTAAACTCGAAGGCACCTTACACTCAGAAAAAAAAGTTTAAAATTGCAAACGGTTTTCAATCCTACTCTACTATTTTTGTGCTGATTTTTAGTAAAAAATTATTATTTAGCAAATCTTTTTGCTATTTACATTTAACAAATTACAGAATTTTTACAGAATATTTACAGATTTTTGTTGCTAATTTCAGAAATCATTTTACAAATTTTTGAATATATCGACTCATGTCTAAAAATAGGACATCCCCTTAAAATAGCACTAAAAAGGTTTTTTAGTTCTAAAAATCCGCCCTAAAAACAATTAAAATTTAACCTTAAAAGTAAAAAAAAAATTTACCAAAATATTTTTCAAAACAGAAATTACCAAATTAACACAAAATGATTAATTCGTTTTCATTTTAACAATTTTTAAGATTTTAAGCCTTTGATTTTTTTTTTCAATTTGTATAAAATATTTTTTAAAAAATATAAACAAAAATTTTTGATGCTCGATAAGCAAAATAAATTTAAAACTTTTTACTAATAATAATAATATTAAGTAATTTTTTTTTGCTGATTTTAGCAAACAGATTTTAAATTCCACTTTACAAAAAGTCTACTAAAATTTAGTAGCGGCTACTGTGTTGCTAAGATTAGCAAAAAATACCGCTGGGCTCAAATTAGCAGAATTTCCCGTAATAACAGCAAAATTATCAGTTGCCATTACAGACTTTTTTTTTGGTGAGTGTACCTTATGGAAAATTTGACAAAAACTTAAATGTCTACCCCACTGTGTCATTGCAATAATATCATGTGTGTGTGTGTTGAACTCTTGAACTTCCTGTATCATATATTAAAGTGACAGCTGAGTGCTGAAAATTGAAGGTGATGTATTAAACTGAAATAAAAAACAGTATCAAATGGTAAAAAATGGGACAAATTGGTTGTTTGCAAGCATCTTGACTTTTTTTTTTCTCTCTCCCATATTTATACCTTTACAACAGCTTTGATTGATAGATGATACAAATTTAGTTAAATTTATATTTTGTAATATTTATGACAAAATGAAAAAAAGTCATATGAATATTGTAGAAACGCAGATCAATAACAAACTAAACTAAATCTGTGTTATATTGAATAAAAATTGTTCTTAAACACTAGATAAATTTGGAATTTTAATATACCCTTAATAACACTGCCTTAACTTAACAATAACTAATCACACTTATACATGTGAATTAACACAAGTGTTTGTTACACAGGAAATGAAAACATTTTTTACTTTTGTACCGTCAAAAACAAAAGAACTTGTAGATGTCATAGCTGTTCATTGGAATTGATTCAAAAAAATATATAATTTAAATGGAAAATATTCAATTTTGTTAACAATTTTAATTAAACAAAAAAAAAACTATTTTAATAAAATAATTATCAATAGATTTAAATATTATAATTCTTAAAAAAACAAAAATATTTTTGAGAATAACCGAATAACCGAATATTCTTATTATTTTAATTTTATATTAATTTAACTGAATTCTCTTATATTTTATTTAATATTTTTTTATTATTGATTATACACAATAAAAAGTAGTTGTCGATTTTATAATTTATGATCCCAATTTAACACATTTTCAATATAATCCCAATGATCAGCTCTGTTAAGCTATTCACAAATGATAAATTAGCAATGATTAAATAAAATGATTTTTCTTATTCTCTTTTTCTTCATTGTCCTTTTGGATTATTTGCCATAACTCATTCACATCGATAGGCAGTCATTATTACAAATGCCCAAAAGGATTTCAAACAAAATAAAAGATTTATTTTACTGACTAATAAACATACAAAATGGAGAAATAAAACAAAAATAAGTTTTTTTTTTTTTTTTTTTTGTAAAAGTATCAATTTGTTGGGCTGAAGAAAATTTGAACTAAAAGAAAGTATTCATTAGAAATAATGCTGCAAAATTGATTAATTATTCATTAAAAGCTTAATAAAAAGGCTATAAAATATGTATGTACGATGAACAAATGTTTCTTATAATATACATACCCTTAAAATATACATACCGTTAAAGCTACTATTCCGAAATTTTATATGGAGGTTCCACTCCTCTAAGACAGTCGGAAAATTCTCACGTGGAGGGATAAAAAGGGAAGTTTAAAATATGTGTTACCTGAAGTATTGCCTAATTCACAAGCAAAACTTTGGTAATGGGTGCGATATTCTCATACGTTACCTTGTAATAACAGCTCGTTACCTTTTCTATTATTGGCAAGCATAAAGTAATAAGTTACTGATTATCGATTACGTAATATATGATTTATAAATGTAAAGTAATAATTGAAATATTTTTAAAAATCTATTTTAAGATACATTACTTTGTGGTATTTTGTAAGCAAAAGGGTAATGTATGTTTGTTTTGACAACACTAGCGAAAAAACGAAGCGCAACAATTCATTTAAGTTTAAAGCAATCTAAAAACTATATGCGCCGATAGCTCAGTGGGTAGAGTTCTTGGCTGGCAACCAGAGTTCCCTGGTTCGATTCCCATCATGATCGCATTATTTTTAATAACGTTTAAAATATTTGTAATAATTTTTTTTAATAAAAATTCCTCTTTTCTAAAAATCTATTTATAGACACATTACTTTTTCCATTCTCGTAACCACATAAGTGACCCCTTACATTATGACCTCTAAAGTAATGAGTATATGCATTACTTTGAGTCTCATCGCCTGTAAAATTCATCAGTGAAGTAAGGTGTAAAGTAATCGATGAGCCCCTATGGCTACACATTACTTTACACATTATTTGGTAATATGTGATTTTGCTGGTATTTCATATTTCATCAGGAACATAGAAGATTTGGTCTGGCCAAACCGTTTCGGTTAGAAAAATAATATTAAAAGAACAAGTGGAACTTAAATAAAATGATTGAGGAACGTGTGGAATAAAACGATAGACAAGGGGAATGAAATAGAATCAAGCAGGGAACGAATGGAACTGCCACACAAGAAAAGGCGAGCGAAATGAAATCGACTGGGAAACAATTAGAATTGAAACATCAGATAAGACAAATAAATTAAATTGAATGGAAAACGAGAGGAATTGAAACACTGTACAATGTTATGAAGCTGGGAACGAGTGGAATTGAAATATCAGACAATGAAAAATAAAAAAAATTAAACAGGAAGCGAGAGGAAGTGAAACACTAGAAAAAAGAAGACGATTAGGACAGGGAATGAGTGAAGTGGAAATACAAGACATGTGGAACGAAATGGAATGGAACATGAAACGAGTGAAATTGAAACGCTAGACAAGGAAAACGAATTAGGATGGAACGAGAACCGAGTGGAATTTAAACAGGCACTTAAATAGAATGGAGTGAGATAAGATTTTTGAGATTTTTTTTATCGATTTTTAAATTGGTATATCATGCTCTGATCAATACCGATACGAAAATTTTAAAACTAAAATATTATTTTAAAATATTTTTAGATGAGATTAGATTATAAAAAATATAATAAACCTTATAAAAACAACAAAACCAAATTTTTATTTTATATAAATAGAACTTTATTGGTCTTCGGATGTTAGTAACGTCATTGTGCTTGTTGGGAAAATAACTTAACCATGTGTTTGATTAATTACGTCTTAATTAGTTTTTTTTTTGTTTTTCTTAAAAACTTCTATGATGTGCTAATTTTTCTATTCCCCAGCAAAACCACACATTACCAAATAATGGGTAAAGTAATGTATAGACAAAGGGGCCGATGGATTACTTTACACCTTACTTCATTGATGAATTTTACAGGCGATGAGCCTCAAAGTAATGTATATACCCATTACTTTAGAGGTGATAATGTAAGGGGTTACTTATATGGTTACGAGAATGGAAAAAGTAATAGGAATTTTTATTAAAAAAAATTATTACAAATAATTTATTGAAAATATTTGTAATTAAAAATAATGTGGTCAAGATGGGAATCAAACCAGGAAAATCTGGTTGCCAGCCAAGAACTCTACCCACTGAGCTATCGACGCATTTAGTATTTGATTGCTTTAAAATATTTCAATTATTACTTTACATTTATAAATCATGCACTACGTAATCAATAATTTTTGTATGTTGTCAAAGCCACCGAAAAAAAATTAATTTTCGTCCAAATTGAATGTCCAATAGAAGCTTATTTTTGCCTTCAATTACCAAATCAATTGGAATTGTAAAATTTTTGTTTAACATTTTCGGAATGGTACAACTTTAAAATTGAAAATTTTTAATTTTCGGCCCACCCTAATTTATTATGGCTTGATTAGATATCAAAATTTAAGTTAAACTACTATTACTTTATACAAAATAAATATTAAAAAATTTATTTATTAAATGAATCAACATTTGAGTCAGCAAAATGAATTGGTTTTTATTTATTTGATGCTATTTTCTTTACTGTACGATTTGTGTGTAAAAATGCGTAAAGCATACTTGACCTCTTTCCAAAAAAAAAAATATATATATTTGTATGTATGCACTCCGCACTGTATAAATGTGCGTGTGAATTGCAAATTTGTTGGCGATTAAAAAAAAAATTGTACACTAATTTGCTATTGGTCTAGTTCCTTTATTTTTCATTGCCGATTCAGATGGCAAATCAATAAAAGAGTCACGTTTATAACACACTCTCTTGGAGTTGGATATAAAGTAATAAAAAAAAAAAAAAAATAAAATAACGACAACAAATAACAAAGAAAACAAAATAAAACCAACAACTAAACCGGAAGGAAATCTTATCATACCCAAATTCATAGCGTGCGTGTGTATGAGTCTGTAGCATAACAAATACATACATTATTAATGTAACAACATATAAAAAATATAACATACTAACAAATATAAGAGTGTTAACATGAATTTGTATTTTCAATATTCAAGACACATCAACGTATTTTGCTAATTGAAAATTAGGCTTTTTCTTAAACCTTCCTTTTGAATTTTTGCTTACTCGGGGTGTTGATGCCGGCACACAATAATGTATAACAAATCAAAAGGTCCTGTAAACTCTATTAAGCAATAACTGTACTATGGGGTGGAAAGTATATAAAAACATCAAAAAGGTCCCATTAACACTGTTAAGCAATGACTGTACTATGGGGCGGGAAGCCATATTTGATTTCAGAGAAACAATTAAAATACATATTTTTCTATGTTTTGCCACAAAAAAAAAATCTATTTTTTATTAGTTTTTTTTTTTTGGAGCATCTCACCCATTGTTGATTGTTTAGGTTGTTAATATAAAATGTAGGTTCCCCTTTTTATTGTATATTGTAGTATTACTTGCACGTAACATAACTTATGTTTAGTCTTTTCCTGTTACGTACGTGTGTATTATAAATTTGTGTAGGCATACTGATCCTATAAAGTAGAAACAAGGACAATCAAATTATAAGATGTGCAAAATGAAAAATCAAAAGTCAACCAGAAAGCCAAAAAGCTAAAAAAGAAAATGCAACAACTCAGTTAAATTGCACAAGTTGCAAAGCTTTTAATACATTGATTTTAGCAAGTCCTTTGGAACTTGTACAGAGTTAAAAGCATGGCTAATAATTTGCTCGATGCTTTTAACTCTGTACATTTTAAGAGTTTCGTAGTCAACATATCAAAAGCTTGACAATTCGTGAAACTCAACTAGAGTTTTTTTAAACTGGCTTTGATTATTCATTTTGCACATCCTATTGTTAGATAGTCCTTGGAGGAAATGCCCATATATTTGTAAGTGTTTGAAGGTTCCATTAAAAAAAAAAAGTATTTACTTTTAGGTATTCTGTCTCTTGAGGGTGTCATATTACAATTTGTTGTGCGTAAAATTATTGAGGTCAAACTCGGTATATTTATTATAATTTTTTTTCTAACCAAATACACATGACTATTGGGATAAAAGTGTTGTAGAAAAAAAAAAAAATAAAAACAACAAAAAGGGAATAAAATAATAATTGCAAGGATTACAATAGGAAAAATGATAAATATTATACATATATCATCTATAAATGATTCAAAAGGTTTAATATTTTATATGAACTAGAAAAAAATTTAAGAATTTGTAGACATGAATTATTTAAAAACAAGTTAAATTTTTTTACTATTAAATATATTCACATCAGAAATATAAGTCTTGTTAAATTGCGAAAGTGTAAAATTTGTCTTAAACACACTACCCACAATCAAGCGTAAAAAAAAGTGTAACTTTTAATGGCGTTTGCCAGCATTCACTAAATTAAAAGAGGCATAAAAAAATTATAGAAAAAAAAGCTCAGAGTACTAATACTTTATGACTTGGCAACACTTTTTTTAAATCATGTATTGTGGATATTTCTTGAAAGTACATAAATTAAATTTTCTTTTGTAAACAAAAAAAAAAAAAAAAAAAACAGAAATAAATAAAAATTAAAGTTAATTCATAAAAAATTACTGCACAATTTTTTAATTAAAAAATAAATATATTTGAAAATGTTGCTTAATATTAATTTTAAAAGGAGCTCTCACGTCACGGATAATGCAATTTTACAATTTCTCATTTTTGAAAGAATAAAATTTTTCACGTAAATATCCTACACTCATGAAAAGAAACTTCCTAGATAAATTTATAAAGCTCGTTCATTAACCGTTCCTTACAATTTTTGATTTCAATAAAAGTCTTGAAAAAAAAACTAGTTTTAGGCAATATTTCCAAAATTAATAATTTAAAATCCAAAAAGATTTTTATATAGAAAATAAAATTTATTACATCTTAGGCCTAGTTTTTGAGATGTCAATTAGCGTTGTTGCTTAGATAAATAATGGTTAACTCTAGAATTCTGTTTTTTAGTTGTTGATTATTTTGCTTTCAATTGAAGCTTAACCCAGCAGCTTTGGTCGGTAAAGCTGATATGTATATAAAGAAAAAATGTTTCACGTGTTAAGAAAATATTATATTTTAATTTAAATAATAATAAAAAAAAATTAAATGTATTATTCAAGTAATGGTGAGCATTTCAGTGATTCTGAAACATATTACAACCTTGTGGATCTTTTTTGATCCATTTTAGTCACTTGATTTTTATCATAATTATCCATTTTGAACAAATTTTACTTCTTTTCTTTTTTTTTTTTATAAATAAATGAAAGTTTAAACAAAAAAATTTAATAATGCTCTTAAGTTTTTTTTTTTTTTTTGAGAGTGTTGCGAAGTTAATTGTTTTGCATTTTTAATGATGTCTGTTGTTTTTTGTTTTCAAAAAAAAAAAAAAAAAGCATGGCATGCACTATCAAAATTGACAGCTCTTAAACCACCACTGAAAAACACAATCATTAGTTAAAGCCCAATTAAATTTGTTTCGAGATTAACCTAATTGTTCGTTAAGCTTAGTTTAATTGACATCCTTAAAACTAGCCCTTAAATCCACAAAGTTTTCTTGTAAAGGCTACGTTTTAGAAGCGGTGAGAAAAAGTCAAAATGAAAATTTAGTAAAATTAAAAAATCCACGTAAAAATCAAAATATATATGAACATACATTATCATACATGGGCTTGTATATGATCATATACGGGCATGTTTCAACATATGACCATACATGATGTCATATATGACCATATATCTTCGGATAAAAAATTTGAGGGTATATGATTATATAGGAGCATACGTGTATAGTATATCATGATATATGTACATATATGAAATCATATATGGTCATATATTGAACCATGCATGGACGTATATGACCATATATTACCATATGGCCTCACTGCTTAAAAAAAGGCAACGATTTTGTTTCAAAGACTCACATGATCCTGGCAGGATACGTTTAACTGGAAAACGGGTAAACAGATTTTAACGAAACTTGGTGGAATAAATTTACATTAGTACCCAGCACAATAAAATGGATGTTATTTTTTAGGAATCGCTTTTTTCAGAACATCCAAAGTAGTTAATAGTTGATTTGTAAGAAGTCATTTTAAACAACTTCCAAAATGTTAATATTAACCCCTACTTATAAAGTCATAGGAATAAAAGATTTTGTAATAATTGCATTGAACAGCATATAATTTTTTTTTATTTTAATATTTATTTATAACAATTTAGAATTATAGTAATATTTACTTTGTCCTGGTCGGAATAATAATTCTTAGCGTGTTCAAAATCACATTTTTAACTTTAAAACAAAGCCACTTCCTATTTTTATTTTGTAGTCCCTATAATTTACAACTTCCGTAAACTAAGGAAAAAGTCATCTTAGCACCGAAACAAACTACTTCCTCCCAAATGACACGCCAATGTTTAAATCATTAATGAGTCACCGAAATTTTTACAACTTCGGGTTCAGTAGATGTAGTGTTTAACTACTTCTTTCTCAGCTCTTATTTTGCTGGGTAGCAAAATAATCAAATTTGATTAAAATTTTTTTCAAGATGAGGTATGAGGAATATGCTTATACAGAGAATATAAATAGTCTTTAAAATAGAGACATTCAAAGAGATAAATTTTGGGATTTAATAAAAAGTTTAAGAAAAATTTCAGTTTAATTTTTTACTATCTAAAAATACTGTAAGGATTTTTTTAAAAAACATCTATTTTTGTTTATAATAAAACCGTTAGTTTTTCAAATTTTGAATTTGTGCGTGCAAAATATAATTAAAATCGAAAAAACCTAAGTTTAGTTATTGGCCCATTTATAATGGAATGACCCATATATAATTTCCAATGTAAAGTGGTTTTAATATTATTTTATTTTAAACAGAATTAAGGCATAAATAAAAAAATATAAAATTAAAAAAAATTCTTTTAGTATTATTATTTTACCAGGGTTTCCAGGGTTTTAAAAATCAAGCAGTCAGTTGCTATTAATTAGGTCAGCACATTGCATCAAATGGTTTATTGATATATTACGGGACGCACTAATAAACAAGCATTTAAATGATCGTGATATGTTTAGTACAGTTGTGTAAATATATGTATATGGTTGATAGAGGGTATTGCATTCAAAAAATAAATCTTATGGAATAACAAATATTAAAGAAGTACTAAAATAAATTTTTTATTTTTAAATTTTTTTTTCCAAGATCATCAGTGAACAGTTTGTCATCAGTGAACAGTTTTGAATCAAAGGGTAATTTAAAAAAAATTAATTTAATAGAGACTATTAAATATAAGGTCTCAATATAAATCGACAACTTTCATCTGAATGCATTTTTGCACTGTTGTTAAATGACACTTATGTTTGGGGCTTTGGCGAAATGTGGCTTAAAGAAATACAAAAATTTCATTCGAAGCAAAATTACACATTCTACATTTTCCCTTTTGGAATTTCTGGTTGATATAAATAGTTTAGATATTTTTAAATTGCAATTTAAACTATTATGTTGCACATAGTTTTTATTTTGTTTAATATTTAACTTTGTAAAAACTTGAATACACAAGCCACTTTTTTTTTTTGTTATGCACGTTTTATTCAAGATTCTGCTGCTGCGGATTTTTTTTATTTATTTTATTATTTTTATTTTTTCTGGAAAGTTTCTTTTATATTTTGTTGCTTTTTTGCGTTTTCATTATATCTTTTTTTTTGCTTCTACTCCTTAAAATATCAAAAAACGTAGCAAAAGTTTAATTGAGAAAGTTGAAGAATTTCAATTAACCCTGGACGTTCGTGAATTTTGTATGTACGTTAAGCCGCAATAAGTAAATAAGTATAAATGTAAAAGAACAATTTTAAAATATCAAATCTGTAATAATTTAAAATTTTTATACATCTCACTAAAAAAAAGTCCTTCAATTCTAATGAAATAACAATTTCAGAAAAGCTCGATTAGAATTTTAAAATTTTTATTTAGAAAAAGTAAATTTATACAACTTTTTAAACATTGAAAAAGGGTTGCTGTAACAAAGAATTTCTTTATTTTTCAAAAATTATTAAAATTTTTATATAAACCTTCTAAAATACCTCAGTAACATGTTATATTCCATTCACGTGAAGGCCCACTCTGGGAGTTAATTTAATTTAAAAAATTTTATGTGGTGCACTTTTGCAAAAGTTAATTTTTTGCTGATTCTTATAACAGATAAAATTATCTTATTACATACTCGTACATTAAAAGATTATCACTAGAGCAAAAATTAATTGCAAAAGATTTTGAATAAATACCTTAAAAATTCTGCTAACAAAGAATGGACGGCAAAAAAGAAGTTATTTAGTCATAAGTAGGCCAACCAAAACAATAAGATGTAAAAACAAGGTTTTGGGATCTTAAAAAAATAAATTTGACAAATTAAAAACAAAAAAATATAAATTTTTCATTGAAATCGATATAACAAAAAAAAAGTATCCTCTATAAACCAAAATACATTTTTTCTTGAAAAGACAAATAACTAATTTATGGCCGAATTCTTTAAGTATGATTCTCCTACAATAATTGTTAAATATGACTACTGAATACTATGTATACAAAATAATATAATATTTTATGTTATTCGCATCGCTATGGTTGATAGAGGGTATTGCAATTGAAACTTATATATTTTTGGTTGATAGAGGGTATTGCACACTACAAAATATTAAGCGATTTGCAATTTTATTTAGTGTTGAAAGGGTTTTTGTTCAGTATCCTGTGTATTCTTTAATTCGGTTGGATAAGTCTGGTATTATTGGTCAAAATTCACTCTAAATTAACAATCACCATTTAGTAAATACTTTAGAGGTCTTATCTGGGCAACTTTTGGATCAATCGACCAAGTCTAATACGAGTATTAGCGTATAAGTTTGGCATCACTGTGGTTTTAAAAAACAAATTGTAATTTAAATATATTGCATCAAATGGTTTATTGATTACGGTGTAATTATTTTTTTTTTTTCATATACTATTTCTTTCAGAATCCGAAAAACGTATATTAGGGGACACACTAATAAATAAGCATTTAAATGACCGTGATATGTTAAGTACTATAATATATTTTCAATATGTCGATATCCCTGATATGGTTGATAGAGGGTATTGCATTCAAAAATAAATCTTGTGGTTGATAGAGAAATAACAAATATTAAAGATGGTCATAAAATGTTCAACTATAAATTTTAAGAAAAAATACCTAAAAATTACCTTTGTTAGAAAAAAAGAAAGAAAAAAGCTAAAATATGTCAAAAAATTTACAGTAAATATTAAAAAATAAGCTGCCAAAAAAACTAACAAAAATATCTTAAAACTTTCATATTTCAAGATCACAACATGTGTTTAATCTAAATTGTTCTATTTTTTTCAAATAAAAAACAAGTTCTGGCTTTTTTTTGGTTGCCCTAAATATCAGTATCTTAAAGTATCAGACATGTTTAGAGTTGTTCTTAGGTAATCCAATTGAAGATTTAAGTATATAAAATTAAACACATACATACCCAAGCAAAAATAGACAGTGGAACAAAAAAGCAAGTACTGGCAAACTACTGGCCAACCGTGGAATTAATATTAATTACCCTGCGGGAAAAAAGGGGTAAGTTGGGAATTTGGGGACCGGTTCCTAAAATACCTACCACATGGCCGGCTTAAAAGTCATGACATATTCTTTTAGACCAGTCCTATGACATGACACAGAGGGCATTTGACCCCCTCCTAAGACAAGCCCATGTTAAAGAGACCAGTCCCGTGCCCGGTCCCTATCGCAATGAACCGGACACATGACGTGTCTTGGGATAGGTCCTTATCCCACAGGGTACTTACGGAACACTCATTTGTGATGATTTACTAGCGTATTGCCAGTATTTATTTTACAAAATTTTTCTCTCATCTGACAATCTGAAGGCATGGGTTCAAATCCCAGCAAATATGCAAACGTATTTCTTATATATATAAAAAGATTTCCATTTTACGGGCTAGATATGATCAGTTAAATAATAGTAAATGAAAGTAAAAGTAAAATTTTAATATCATTTTCACTTGACGTTATTTTGAAAAATAAATTTTTAGACCACCTAATTTTTGGTTTTACCATAGTTTTGCCAATACTGAAAAATTTGCGCACACGTTTTTTGAACAGTTGGCCCTTTTGTCTAAAGCTGGAATTACTTATAAGTAACTAATCAGCTGAATCAATACAAGTTTAAAAGAGGCAACAATATAATATTGGCATTGAGAAATATTTTTTTTTTGGCCAGTACTTGTACCACCTGTTAAAGTGTCTAGCCAGCGCCTCCAGTTTGTGCTTCTTTTCTGACTGGGTTTGTGTACGATAATTACACTATTATCACTAGAATTTCTTGTATGAAATGGTCCACTACTTTTGAGATCCCATCTGTGTGTAAAATAAAAGTTAAAGGATATTTTTTTTTGTTATATTCTTGTACGTGTATGAACTTCCGTTTAACCGTCTTTTTGAAGTATGTAATACTGCTTTTCCACCGTTTTTTATTTCCTTAGATTGTTGGATTTTAGAAAGAAGTGGTTAAGTATTTTCTATTTTCTTTTTTTTAGCCTTAATCATTAGATGGTCGTCTTGTCTTATATTTATAATAGAATGCTGATGCTTTAATAGCTTTATCGTACTCTCTTATATATCGTATATAGCTATTTAGTTGCCAATGATGGTTTAGTGTGTGGTGGGTGGAGTAGTAGCAATACTGCTAGTGTTGGTAGCTAGCTATATGTGGTATACAGTGTATTTAATATCTTATTAGTGTTATTATTAAAAGACTAAGAAAAAAAGTACACAAAAGAAACGAAAATTGAGTGGGAGCAGACAAAAAAAAAATAAAAAACGACTACTCGTAAAGTATCAGGATTTTATCAGTTTAACTTTGTTTCAATACAAAATTATTTTATTTTTTTTCGTTTCTAAAAGATAAACTTTATTTCATGATTTTTAACATTATATATTTTGTTCTATTGTATGTTTATACATGATCTTTAGCACGCACAATAGGTAAAAAGAAATCATATTTATGTAAAAAAAAATTGTGTAAATAATAATAATAATATGCTTTAGAAATATCAAAAAAAAAAAAAAAAATACTTTGTCTTATAAAACAACCCTGTATCAATATATGTGACATTCTCCGAGAAAAAGTGAATAAAAAAACGGGTTTGGACTTAAGAGTGGATCCTAATACCTAAAAGGGTGTAGAATAAGATTAAAGAAGTTAGATTTTTAATAAAAATTTATTTACCCCATAAAAACGTTTGTTATCTTGGGAAAATCGATAAAAATGAGAAAAAAAATTAAAATTTTACTTTTTTTGACTCGGAAACATAATGCGAAAAACTTTGATTTTCAGTTAGTCCCGAAGTATTAGCACCGACACTTTCAGATAACGTCATATCGATCTTATCATCGCCATAAACCGAGTTTTTATAAAAATTTACATCAGCTTAGTTACAAAATTACAAAAGAACCAAAATTACGAATTAACTTTTTAGATATTGATAACACTCGTTATACAGTTGGCACAAGACTGAAGCGTCACTTTATTCTTTTCCTCTCTTATAGTTATTATTACAATGTTCTTCGTATTAGTATACGCACATCAACCCTTTGCTAAGAGCGAACAGCAAAGGTATTGTCACATTTAAAGCGAAAAAAAATACGTCACCAAATAGGCATGACGTTACCAAAGTCGGCACCCAATCATAACTAACCATACCAAATCGCATCTCCCAACTGAAGGTGTGTTTACAGTGATAATGCGTTACAGTGATAATGCGTTTTTCTTAAAACTTAATTTTCACACACTAACGTATGCGGAATGAAATTGCAACAAAATATAATATGTTGTAGTTTTTTCTAAAACTAACGTAAATTTAATTTCACTTAAAAAAAAAAAAAAACAATACATAATATTAATTTAATGTAAAAAAAATTTGTTCCCATCCGATCCGCTTTGCGGCAGTTTCGGGGAACTTTTTCCATAGCTGTTGTAAATATGGATGTTGGCATTTTGAGGAGTTCCTTTTTAATTTTTTCGATCAGATTTTTTGTATTTCTCGGTCTAAAGCCACCAGCATAAACTCTTCGCTTTAAATTAGCCCAAAAATCTTCGTTTGGACGTAATTGAGGGACATTTGGTGGGTTTTCCTCTTTATGAACATATGGTATATAAAGTGTGTCCATAGCTTCTACAGATTTCCGAGCGTAAAGTCTGGCCAGAAGATCACATTTAGGCCTCGATGCATCTTTTCTCTAAAATCCTTCACTTTTGGCAAACAGTGCTCAATATATCGTTCAGAATTGACGGCCAAACCAGATTCAAAAAACACTGGTTCCGACATCCCGTGCGGACTTATTGCAAGCCAGAGTAATACTTTCTTAGGGAATTTTGTGTGCCCCAAATATTTTATTTTATTATCAGTATGTTTCTTCCCTTCGAAAAAGTGCCTTCCCTGCCATTCATTGCCATCTAGTGTAAAATATGATTCATCATCCATGATGCAAATTATGTTGTTCTTTGCGTAAAATACATTTTTGACTAAACTTCTTAATCGTTTTCGTTGGGTAACCTCCTGCTCTTCGGAAACAGTCGGCTTTTTCTTCCTGAACCTTTTTTGTATTCCCATATCATTGAGGTACTTTTTTACTGTTTTTCCATCACAATGAAACTTTTTTCCAAGCTCTCTATACGATTTAGCGATCTTACCTTCAGTAACTTTTCTGAGCTGAGACCTCTTCGATGAGTCGACCAAACTACACTTCCTTCCGGAGCCACGCTTTCTCTTTGTGGTTTTTCTAGTTTTGTACCTAGCCAGTATTCTATATACCACACACCGATTTTCTCCTTGCTCTATAAAATGAGAAACAATTTCCGAAGTTTTTTAATTAGTATGATTATTGAAAAAATTACAAATTGTTTCTAGACGTTGTTCTTCTTTTGTCGACATTTTAAAATAATTAAATGTCAAATTATTGATAAAATTGTAAAAGCAACATGAGAAAACATGTGGTTATTCAAATATAACGGTAAAAATTAATACCTTTAATACTTTTTCTTTTCCAGCGTTGCAAAATTTGTTTCAATTTTATTCCGCATACGTTAGGTCCCTTTTCTCGGAGAAGGTCACATATACCATTTGTTTTACCTCCAGATAAATATTCTATTATTTCTAAATATACAAAGTATGCCTAATATTCTGAAAGGTTTCTTTAAGTAGAGAAGATTTGTATATACATTCCCCCCAGCCACTTCTAAAGTTGTCAGATTTCTAAAACACACTGTTTCAAAATGTGGACGCCTTCAATTAGGTAGCAGAAGCGGTTGCAGATACGTAAACCTAATTTATTAGATAACTCCCTTCCAAACCCCCAACTTCAAAAATAAAAAAAAAATCCTTTTTGAAAATTTTATTTTTTAAAATTGCGGGTTTGCAATCTAAAGCAACATCTAAGCAAATCTAATCAATCATTTTCATATTTTTGACTTTAAATTTTAGTTGTCTGTTGGTTAGAATCTTCGCAATATCGTTCATTTTATATGCATTTTTAAATAGTTTTTTAAAATAAACATAATCTTTTACCCCACTGTAAATCCTTAAAAAATAATTTTGGACCTCTTAAAAATTTGTATGCTTATTAAATTTATTCCATTTATCACTTTAAATTTAATCGATATCTAAGAGTTTTCCGCTTTTACAATATTTCTTTTATTATCCACATTTACTGCCCATTATGCATTGAAGAATGGTGGTGGTCTTAAGTATTTTGTTGCCTTTCAAGCAATATCGACAAGAAATATTGTTACTTTTAATTGATACTTTTGTTCAATTTAATTGTTGCTGTTGTTGTTGTGATAAGTTTGGTATAAAGTTGATAACAGGAAGTTGTTCATACTCATATTATTTTTGTGTGCTTTTATTTGTTACATTTGTTCATCAAGCAAATATTTCTCTAAATAAATTGTACATGCTTTTATTACAAATTACAACATTTTTTTTATCAGAATTAAATGTTTGAGAATTTTACAGGGTGGGGAAATAGTCATGCAAGGATTTTTTTAAGATTAAAATTTGAACACATCAATTTCTAGGATTCTTCTCAAAACTTTGAGTGATAAATTTGCAAATAATTTTTTCGAAATTTATCAGCCGAAAGAAACTTGTCAAATATTTCGTGTTACACTCGTTTCTCTCTTTTGACTCACACTTGCGGTTAATTAAGTATGTAAATAATACATATATACCTTATTATCTGACCCGTTCTTCACCAAATTCAACCAAAACAAGTTTCAGCTTCACTATTTTTTCTAGCCCTAGAATACATATTTTGACAAGGCCCTAAGGATATCCTTCAAGTCCTGTTAATATCTTTTGAGGCACTGCCAAAATTCTTCAAGGTTATGTAAATATTCTTCGAAGTTCTGCTAAAATTGCTTGAAGTCCTGCAAATATCTGTGGAGGTCCTGCGAACATCCTTAGAGGTCCTACAAGTATTCTAAATATCTTTTGTGGTTCTATAAATATCCTTTGCGATCCAACGAATATCACTTGGGGTACTGCAATATCTTTCGAGGTTCCGTGAATATTCATCGGCGTTATTTACAGAAGTACTGCAGATAATCCTTGGTATCCTTACAAAGCTTTTACCATATCGAAGATCTTTGCAGATGTGGCGCGCGCTGGTCGCCTGCCACGATGACTCTATAAGTGTGCTCAGCGTTGGTCATCTCCTATAAATAGTCATTATATGTGCCGGGAGTTGGTCACCTCTTAATAAGATCCTTTTAGTGGTCGCCAATCGTTAGTCACCTGCCATGAAGAGCCTTTGAGTATATATCGTGCGTTGTTCAATTGCTTCTTGGGTGTGCCGTTCGTTGGTCATTTTTGAGATGACCATCCTTGCGCACAGCACAGCCTGTGAGTGTGATATGGAGGACCTAAACCCACAAAACAGATTCGTGCTGACAACCGAATTCGTAGCCAATCAAATGGTTCCGTTGCAGCAACCGAATTGTTATTTAGGCAACCGAAATACTATTGTCACAGTCAAATTACTCATGTCTCAATTGGTTTTTAGTTGTCACAACCGAAAAATTTAGTTACCACAACCGAACCATTCGATTAGCTACAAATCCGGTTGCCAGCATGAATCTGCTTTCTCTGTGTGGAAACATCCCGTTTGTTTCCACTCTCTAGACTCAGTCAAAAGCGAACCGGATCTCTTCCTAGAAAGTACCTAATTTTTCTCTTTTACAATCTCTCTTTTTAAGATGATTTTTTTTTTGATATAAAAATAAAAAAGTTTTTAACGTTTTGGAAAAATGGCCTTTTACTCTCTGTCACTGAATTAACAAAAAAAAAAAAAAAAACTATGTGACGAGATTACCTCAGCTAACGGAGAAAAATTCGACGTTACACTATATTTTGCTATTCATAACTTTGAAAATATGAAAGTCGAATGGAATGGAAATGGGAAATGGAATGAGAACATTGTTTGCGGCACCCTTTATTACAAAAATACAGTAAACACTTGATAATCCGAATGTCTTTGATTTGATATAAGATATTCTATAATCCGAATTGATTGATATTCATAAATCCGAATTCTTAATTTTAATAATAGTTAATGTAAGTAAATTTAAATTTCAGTATTATATAAACTAATTTTTTGAAATTTTACAATAATTACACTCAGAATATTATGTTTAATAAAAAAGTTTTCCGTTCCATTTAAAAATAAAGGAACATACATTAATTTTTTAAAGAAATATCTATTTTAACTATTTTATACATTTGTTCTAAATAATTTACTATTATTTACTGATTTTTTTCAGTTTCATTTATTTTTTTCATTTGTTTGAAATTTAATAAACAAATACCCACAAAACGGAAATTTGTGGTTTATTTTTCTCCGTTACAGTTGTTTCAAATTTAAATTTTGTTTGCTGTCTGTTTCAAAAAAAAAAAAAAAAAATTACAAGAACTTTATAAACACACCATACACACACAAACACATTCACACAAAAAGTGTCTATAGCTATGCATACATAAATTTTGTAGAATAAAAAAAAATACAAAAACAGAAACAATTTTAAATAAATGATAAAAAACATTTATTTTTTTAAGGAATTGTTAGATAAAATTTTAACAATTTTTTTTTACTGATTAATCATTTATTTCTTACGGATGTGTCAATTGTTTAAACAATATTTTAAAGTAAATAACAAAAGTCATTTTGCTTAAATGAAAATTAATTAGGCTGGTTTTTATATGAAATATCATTTCTTGTAAATGGCATTTTTTGTGATTTCAACTTACAAACTATTTTAAGTGTATTAAAGATTTCGTTCTTTATTTTATTAATTAAATAAAATTATATTGAATTAATAAAATTATAATTATTTGACTTGCCACACATAGTAATGAGAATATTTGATAATACGAATTGTATCTGCAATCTTTAATTTCACTTATCAAGAGCTTACTGTATATTCTTATTGATAACTTTACTCGCACGTCGTAATAAACACATTAGATATAGAAGATAACTAATACCATATGGGAAATCTATATAAAACTAATGAAGTTCAATGTACACTCAAAATAATATGTCAGTAGAAATAACCAAAAAAAAAAAAAAAAAAATAATTTCCAACAATTTCAGCATAAAATATAATAAATAAAAAAATTAACAAAAAAGTAAAAATCAATTTTTTGTGTGGCAACAATTCCATAATATTTCTGGTATTTGGAACCAAATCAAAGATCTGTAGTGCAATTCTCTAACTAGTTAACTTCAATTATTTGGCAGTTAGTTTAATATAAAAACTTGACAACGTAACTACCAAATTTTGTTATTAATACAAAAGAGAGTTGCTCGCTTGATCCATATTTATTACTTTTAATCTTTCTCGCATTCTCTTAAAGAATTACCTTTATATAAATGAAAAAGAAATTTAATGATTTTTTAGAAGCATTACCCATATTTGATTTAAAATTGAGATGAAAAGCAAAACGCTATTTTCGGTCATGAATGGATGGATACATATTATAGATGAATGCTTTAGTTTAGTATATAAAAAGCGCCTACGGATTTAAAGCTGTGTGGGTGCAGTTAACATTGATGGCAGCTCATAATTTACATTTTTAGAACAATATTTAAGCAATTTATCTGATATAATTTCAATCTTCGGATACACCATATATTGCCATAGCTGAGTGTCTTTTTGGCATGCATAGATAAATATATGTTTTTATATATATTACATATGTTCATACGTATTCATATGCACACATTTAGCAATATATGGGTATACAATACATGAGCATATATTTTTACCCGCGGGAATGAAATAATTTTTTAAATTTTTTTAATATTTATACAGATTTATTATTTTGAGTGTACAAAAAAAAATCTTTTCACTAAAGAATTTCGTGTTAATAAAATATGATGTGTTAATAATTTTATTCTGTTTAAATTTTTTCCATATACATAACATACATACATATATACCATTTTTATATCAATACTGAAATAATATTACTCATACGCCACATAGAGTATGTTACTCTCAACACTCATACGCAATGCAGTCCCAGCAAAATATTATTTAAATTTATAAATTTCTATAATTGAATTTATTTTATGAACCCCTTAACAGATTTACCTTATTTTAAAAGTATTTTTTCTGTGTATTTAATTATTTTTGTGTGAAGTCGTATTACTGAAAGAGTAACATCTCTATGCATAGACATTTTGTTGATTCTTATGACAGTCTTATAAATTGAATATGTTGTCTAACATATTAACTTAATTTATAAGTCTGTTATAAAAATCAAACACATATTTCTATGCTATAAGTGTTCACACAACAAAATGATGTCTTATATTTATGACGCTAAGTTTTAGCGGAAAAAAATTCTTGATATAGAAAATTTCATGTAGAATTGTTTGTAGCTGCGATACAGGTTGGTTAAAAAGTTCTTGCGCTCACCAAGAGATGGCACTGCTAGCTCCAAACTTTTTTTTCTCAAGTTGGTATAACTGTCCTGAGAACACATGCAAAGTTGCAAGTCATTCTGTCAATTCTTTCTTTGTTTACAAGCCATTTGAAGTTGACGTGTGATTGATTTTTTTTTTTTAATATGGAAAAAATTTAATATCGTGCAGTCATTAATTAGATTCTTTGTTTTGAAGGGTTTAAAAGCAAAGGAAATTTATGAACAATTGTTAGAAGTGTATAAGGAGTCCTCACCTTCAAAACGCACCGTTGAATTTTGGGCTGTTGAATTTAAACGTGGTCGTACCAGCCTTAAAGACGATCCACGCGAAGGACGACCAAAAACTGCAACCAGAGCAGAAATCATTAAGCAGGTACATAATATGGTTGGTGAAGATCCAAGTTTGGCTAAGCATGAAATTGCTAATGCCATAGGCATCTCAGACGAACGAGTACTCCATATTTTACATAAAGAATTACTTATGAAAAAACTGTTTGAAAAGTTAGTGCCGCACACATTAACAATTAAACAAAAACTGGATCGAAAACAAATTTCTCAGCGTAATTTGGAGCGTTTTAAGCCGAATAAAACCGACTTCTTGCGTCGTTTTATAACTATGGGATGAGACTCGGATCTACCACCATGATCCTAAATTGAAACAAGAACGTTAACAGTGGACTGAAGCTGGTTGTTCAGCTCCAAAGCAGGTTAAGTCACAACGATCAGCAAAGAAGGTTATGGCATCAGTTTTTTGGGATGCAAAAGGGATTTTGTTGATTGATTATCTTCAGAAAAGTAAAACAATCAACTCTGAATATTATTGCAGCCTTTTGGATCAGCTGGATGAAAAAATTCGTGAGAAAAGACCTGGTTTAAAGAAGAAAAAAATCATTTTTCATCAAGACAATGCACCTGCTCACAAAAGTGTTTTGACGATGGCTAAATTCAAAGAATTAAAGTACGATTTGCTTGAACATCCACCGTAATCTCCATATTTGACTCCTAGTGACTACTATCTCTTCAGAAATCTCAAGCAATTCCTTCGTGGAAAGAATTTTTCGTCGAATGAAAAGGCCATAGCAGCCGTAGACGGTTATTTTACAGAGCTTCCGGAAAACCATTATAAGGATGGGATAAAATTTTTGGAAGATCATTGGTAAAAGTGTATTGAGCTTCTAGGGGATTATATTGAATAAAAAAATATATTTCGTAACAAAAACAGTATTCTTTCATTTTTAGCTCCTGCGCTGTACTTGACAACGGAATTTACCACAATAAATTTTAAACACGGATCTTTGTTATCGAATTAAATTTTTTTTTTTGATAACCAAAAGGAAATTAATAAAGTTTTAATTTTTTTCTTTCTTGGTAAAAAGTATTATGCAAACAGTTAACTGGTCTGCTTCTTAATGGTGTGACCAAATCCCTGTAAACAGTTTTGTTTTCCAGCCAGTGAAAACTCAGGGTTGGTTAATAGACCGATTAAAGGTCTGCTTTCTTTGTTGATCAGTATAATAGTTTCCGCAGGTAACGAGAACGATTTATGGCATAGACAAGTTTCTTTTAGAGTTATAGCGACACAATTCCCTGAGTCATAGTATGAGAGGAGGTCTGAAGTAACCCGAAGGTGTGTTGGGCCAATTCGTGAAATGCGAACGAAAAGGTTTGGGCAAATATTCCTAACTAACTCACGAGAATAATCGGCAGGTGAGTTGTATTATGAGGAAAAGGGTTTTAACTACGGTTAAGAAATATTTCTAAATAACTCACGAGAATAATCAGCAGGTGAGTCGGGTTGGATCGGGAAAAGGTTCTAACTATGATTAGTTAATAACTCTAAGTAACTCACGAGAATAATCGGCAGGTGAGTCGGTTTAGGTCGGGAAAAGGTTCTATGGTTAGTAAATAACTCTAAGTAACGAAAATAATTTGTAGGTGAGTCGGGATAGATCGGGAAAATGTTCTAACTATGATTAGTTATTAACTCTAAGTAACTCACGAGAATTATCGGCAGGTGAGTCGGGTTGAATCGGTTCAACTAAGTTTACTATGTTTACGTGACTCACAAAAATAATCGGCAGGTGAGTCGGGGTAGGTCGGGATAGAGTTCTATTCTTAGTAAATATCTCTAAGTAACTCACGAGAGTTAAATCGGTTCTAATTACGTTTTACTATGTTTACGTTACTCACGAGAATAATCGGCAGGTGAGTCGGGTTAGGTCGGGAAAAGGTTCTATAGTTAGTAAATAACTACTTCGGCTGCTAGCCGATATATATCTCGAACTCCCACTGGATCCTAGTCCGCCCTTTTGGCCTGTAAACTTTGACACTATATGTAATAAATTTTGTCAACTGAATGAGAATTACGAGCATAGAATATTGGTTATGGGCATCAGTAACCGTATTAGGTATATGAATATGTAGGTTATTTGTAACGTCACGTTACATCTTAATAAATTGAAACCTAACATTCAAACTACCCGTATGTGTGGTATGGGTTAACTCATTGAAATTTGATATGAAGATTCCTGCTCCGGTTGAGACGGAATTTTTGGAAAATCCTTCATCGATGGGCAAAAAGAGGAATATTCTGGCCCGTAAAGGCTTGCCAAAACCACTAGAACTCGGAAGTTGAAATTCAAAATGAAGATTCCCTTTTCTGCTTAGAAATCAGCTTAGTAGAAATTTTTCAAAAATGCTGCGGGAAGGGCCAAAAAGGCACAAATTCCTTTCGCTAGAAATCTGAAATTTTGAATATACTTAGCACATATTTAAACTATGGGACATATGTTAACTGTTAGGGGGAGGACGGGGGGGGGGAGGAGGAAAGGTTGGAATCTATCCCTAGAAGGCCTGCACAAATTACTTTGTCTAGGAGCCTAAAAATTGATATAAATATTTCTTGATGTATTGGCTAACTACTGACAACAACAGATGTTTGGAAATTTTTAAAAGGACTGCGGAGAGGGGAGGGAAAATTGCCCCCTACACAAACCCATTTGGCTAGAAGATGAAAATGTAGTATACCTGTTTAACTACTGTCAAGACTAGATTTTTGAAAATTTCTCCAAGGAAGGGAGAAGTCTGTTGCTTGATGACAGGCCCTCCCCCTTTGGCAAGAAACCTAAAATGTTAAATATGTGTACCCTGAATTAAAAAAAATATTTCTGCTCTTGAACCACTTTTATCTCGGGACTCCTGGCAATACCGGGCTTTACCCAGGCCAACAACGTAGCTCTAACTACTTTAACAACGTAACGAGCTTTGCCCGCTAGTCTTAAATAATTCGTCCTGTAGCGAGGCAGTTGGTATTATGGCCCCATATACTTATTTAAAGATTTTTGGTTGATTATATGAATTGTATGATTTGAATTGTATATTTTTGTACAATTTTAAAGTGGAATTTTTTTTAAAGGTACTGGATGAAAATGAGCTGAAATTCTGTAAAAAAATACTTGATTTTTTTATTTTGTTATGACACCCTTGAAAGGATAATAATTTCGAGGATTTGAATACACAGAATACAACCGAACAGTTTGGTTGGATACACCGATATATTTGGTTGTCGCGACCAGTTGAAATCATATATTTAGCGTATATGAGCCCTTAACTTGGAATGCCAAAAACTGAAGAGGTTTTTAATATATATTTTTTAATTTAAAATTTTAAAAGTTTCTTTGGAAAAAATATCTTTTTAAATCTTACCACAACTTTCACTTAATCAGTTAAATTTAGGAACCCTAAAACAACTTTGATATATTTTTGTTTTCCAATATTTTTGAATCATTTTAAATCACAAATATATTATGTAATATAAAATTAATTTTTCCATTAACTCAGACAAACGAATTTATCCATCAAATCCATATATTGTTATTACCCAAAATCAGTACAATGATTTTGTGTTTTGAATAACACCACAACAACTGCAATGGAAGACAACAGCGAAAATGGCAAATAAATATAAACCATGGCCCACTAAACGATTACAAATTTTGCCCATTGAGTTCTACAAGTAAACACATTTAAGCACAGACAGGGACAATAAATGCATTTTTATCATGATGATGTTGATGATGATGTTGATGGTAAGACCGCTGATGATAATAGTGGTGATGTTTACAATAGTGATGGACTGAATGTAGGTGGAAGCAAAAGTATACTTTGATGAAATACTTTACAGTCAGTTTGTCATTTCATTTCACAAACGTTGGGGTTTTTTTTTTGGTTAAATTAACAACATAAACACGTTGTTTTGTTTTGGTTACGGACCACACATACTCCGTATGCTAAAAACGTAAAATGTCAAATAGACCAAAAATTGCGTATTTGTTTGCCAAAAAAAAAAAAAAAAACATGTACTCGATGTTCTAGCATACATAAACACACACACACAGAAAAAAAAAGATTTGTTCGCTGACAAGCAAATTTATTGTCAATCGGTTGTGATAACAGAAAACCAATTCAGTCGCGGATAATTCGAGTGGGACAATAGAATTTAGGTTGTCACCGAATTTTTCAATTATTCGGTTGCCAGTAACTCACAAAAATAAAGTCTGTGATGGCAACTGAAAATTTTGCTGTTATTACGGGAAATTTTGCTAATTTAAGCCCAAGGTTTTTTTTTTGCTTATCTTAGCAACATATGTCTGCTGACGTGTAGAACAATGAAAATTAGCTGCCGCTACTAGATTTTGGTAAACTTTTTGTAAAGTGGAATTTAAAATCTGTTTGCTAAAATTAGCAAAAAAAAAAAAAATTATTAAATATTATTAATATTAGTAGAGAATTTCAAATTTCAAATTTATTATTTATTTTATTTTATTTTTATTTTATTTTTTTTTTAATTTTTTTTTATTTAATTTTTTTTCTTCAAAAAATATTTTAGACAAAATTAAAAAAAAAAATCAAAGGCTTAAAAATTGTAAAAACAAACGAATTTATCATTTCGTTTTAATTTGGTAGTTTCCAGGCTTAACAATTTTTTAGTAAATTTTTTTACTTTTTAGGTGAAATTTTAATTATATTTTGGGCTGATCTTTAGAACTAAAAAAAACTTTTCAGTGCTAATTTAAGCGGATGTCCTATTTTTAGACATGAGTCGGTAACTTTACTGCCGATCCCTTGTTTTAAGTTTTAATTATAAATAACATTTCCTTCAATATCCACTTTTTAAAAATTAATAATTTTTTTTTCTAATTTTAACAAATCGGTTTTCGAAAATTTGTAAAATGATTTCTGAAATTAGCCACAAAAATTTGTAAATATTTTGTAAAAATTCTGTAATTCGAAAAATGTAAATAGCAAAAAGATTTGCTAAATAAAAATTTTTTACTAAAAACTAGTGCAAATATAGTAAAGTGAGATTGAAACTCATTTACAAATTTTTCTACTAACTTTTTTTTCTGAGTGTAGTTGTCCTCAAAAATTATACCATTTCTATCTGATGACTACAGAAAAGAAGTTATAGGTGAAATATCAAAAAAAAAAAAAAAAAAAATCTAATCTAATCTACTGCATAGTTAAAAGGAACTACACTCAAAATAATATGTCTGTTGGCCAAACACAAAAATTTGGTTACTTTAAAAAATTTATTTCCGGTTTTTTGGTTTAAAGGAATATTTTGTTAAATTTAACAAATAAAAATTTAAGAAAAATAATAGTATAACTGTAGTTTTATTTGTAATTATACTGAGGTATAAAATTTGTTTCAATTATAGGGTCCTCGGACCCTTCTCGGACACCCCAGGGAATGTAAGAATATTCTTTAGAAGAAAATATTTTGTCCATTTCTCTTAATCTCGTTTAAAAATTAAAGTAATGCATGCCAATTATATATAACTCTATTTTAAGTATAATTTGGATCATATTTCGGCAAGCGGTGCAAATTCCTCGAATCCTTTTTTTAAAATCTGAACACGAAATTTGTATTAAAATCTTAAATAATTGGCCCAAAAAGTCCTTGCACTGAATATCGTGTAGTTTTATATGGGAAACAGATCCGATAAGAGGTAATTTTTGGTTCATAATTAACGGGAAAATATGCTACACGATTCCTGGCCTCTGATCAATAGGTTTATCCATGGGAGAGTTATTAAATTGTTCAAATTTTATCATTTTTGGAAATAAAATTTGTTGCTCATTCGAGTTATCGATTATAAATTGCAGTTCACAGAAATTTTACTAATTTTTTATACAAATTTCATTTTACTAATATTAGTAATATTTAGTAATTATTTTTTGCTGATTTTAGCAAACCGATTTTAAATTCCACTAAGTTAACTAAAACTTAGTAGCGTTTAATAATTTTTTTTTTTTTACTAATTTCTCAAGTTACCAAAATTTTCCGTAATAACAACAAAATTTTCAGTTGCCATTACATTATTTTTTTTTTTGGTGTGTTTGTGTTGTATCGCCAGCATAAATTGATATAATAAAATTAATAGACGTATACGTAATATTGATTTAATACAACTTTAAAAGACGTATACGTAATATTAATTTGTTACATAGTGATATAGTTTAAATAAGGGAGCCCAAATTTTCCTTTGATTAAAGTTTTTTGAAATCAAATTATTATTTAATCAAAATATATCATTTTCATGAGATTGCTACTAAAAATTTCACAGAAAAAACAGATTCATTGAGACAATCTAAGCAATCTCGTCACCAGTTTGAAAGATTTTCCAGATGAGGTACACTCACAATATATTTTCCCTTACCGACTGTAGTTTATTTAAAAAGTAATACGTAGAGTTTGTTTTTTAATGAAGAATTATTTTAAATTCATAGAAATATATTTTTATATATTTAAAAATTTAAAAATATTTAAAAACTTACAGACATTCAGTAGGTGTTGAAATTTTTCGGTTAAATGTTAAATTTTATGTTTTCTGTTTCTAATAATAGAAATTCATATAATTTCTTTTTGTTTTTTTTTACCAAATAGTTTGTTTATATACAAAATTATTAAAAAAAAAACAAGTAAAAAAGGGCTAAATTCGGCCGTGCCGAATCTTTGAATACCCTCCACCAATATGCCTAGGTCGCATGGCCCTGTATTTGGCTTTCAGTTGTCTTAGTAACCACAGATATGAGATTTAATACATATTTAAGCTGTCACTAGCAGACTTATTTCAAAATACTAAAGTCAATTTTTGAAATGTTCGACGTGATAAAAGCATTTGTTTCACATTTTCTGTAAAAAAAAACAAATTTTCATCGATCAAAATGGTATTTTTTCGTTAAATTTGTATAATTTTGAAGTATTGAGGCATTGGAAAATCCATAATTTTGTTAATTCTTTCTTTCCAAAAAATAAATACACATACGAAAAATTGCAATACTGTGCTCTTGAACATCTAAATGAATATTGATTTAGAAAATTAAAGTATAATATACACATAAAACATATATTTTGCATAGCTTTTGGCAAACATTTTTTTATGTTAATAAATAGAAAATCAATAATACCCTGTTGTGTATTGTAGCAGAATATGCCTAACAGATGCGCCACCTATTGGGAAGTAGTTTCAACTAATGTTCTTTCTTTAACAATTTAGTGTCTTTGATTTATGTAACAGAACTTTTGTTATTTAGTTTTAGTAATGTTATTTACAGAGGTCTGCTCTGTTAGCGACTCTAACATTTCTACTTACTTAACAGAAAAAAAAAAATAGATACAGAAAAATTGTACCAATTTGTATGGAAAATTTAGAGGTATCTTCACATTTTCACTCATAACTTTTGAACCGCTTGACCGATTTTGCTCATTTTAAATACCAAACTGCTCGGGAGGATGTTTAATAATCTGGGTAAAAATAGGCAACCCCGCTTGCGTCTTCGCGTCGTGATCGCCATTTCAACAGACAGACAGACAGACGGACAGACAGACGGACATCGCTAAATCGACTTAAAATGGCATAAGGATCACGAATAAATATACTTTATGGGGTCTTAAACCTATATTTCGACATGTTACAAACGGAATGACAAACTGATATATACCCTCACCATATATGGTGGAGGGTATAAAAAATGACAAGAAATTATTTAAATATGGATACACACATAAAAAATAAAAATACATACATCTGTGTGTATTGTGTTTTGTAAAATTACATATAAATAAAAAATTCAATTTGAAAAACAAACCAAAAAAGTATTTTTTTCTAACTTTTTGTCAGTTAAAAATTGATGATTATTGTAAATAACTTTCGATTGCTTTTTACTAATTTTGTCGATTATTAAAACAACAAAATGTGCTGAATATAATGAAAAATCAGTAGTCCTCTTTTTGATTGTATTTTCGATTAATTTAATGTGTATTTTAGATTATTTTTAACGAAATATTATTGTTAGTGTGATAAAGCGACATTTAAAAGTAATCTACAATCTTTTTCAGGAGATAGTAGAAATGGTTAAATATCTAAAATGGGCGGACATAAAAAAATTCACCTTTTCTTGTATTAAGAAAAAAAAAATAAAATAATTGTGCTTGGAAACCCTGTCATATCAATATTTAAAAAAAATTTTTTTTTCTAGATGCTATATTTTCAAACCACAAAATAACAATTTAATCACACATAATAAAAAAAAAACTGTGGTAGATTTTAAGAAAGATTTCGTTATTTTGATATTACAAAAAATTTTGTAATTTTGTACAAATATTTTTTTACAAAATTTTATTTGTATAATTTATGAATATTTTAAAGTTAAGAATTTTTTTTTTTTTGCAATCAGCACATTTTGTAATGTTACAATATTTTCCTACTTTGTTTCAAAAAAAAAAAAAAAAATATTTACAAAATCAAAGTTATAAAATTTGTTATAAACGAAATTTACAAAATGTTTGTATTTTTACATTTTAAGACATGCATTATTATAAGTGTAGTTTGACTTATTATTTGTTTTCTCTACAACAGAGAATGGTAAAAACAACACTTAGTATTAGGTATCGTACATAGTAAGTACATGCATTTGCAAATGAAATGCATCATAAGTTGCATATTAATTGTGGCTTATGGTCCGACAAACAATTATAACCTCTATACGTTAATTGGTCATTATGTGTTGTGGATAGTCCACAATCTTTAGTTTTCATTATTCTGTGTTGTGGTACCACGTAATGTTTAAAATAAAACACTTTAATATTTCGATTGATGGTAGACCACAAAATAATTGTGGTTTATTTATAAGAATCCTTTAAATATGTCATTTCATTTCATTTAATTTTAATATTTATTTTGTTAATAATTCATTTAGTTTGATAGCACTTAAAACCGAAATGTATTTTTTTTAAACGTGTTTAATCAATTAAATGGTTTATAATCTGATCAAATTTTATTCTATTAGCACTTCAATAACTTGTTTGTGTGGTGTGGTGTGGTGTGGTGTGGTGTGGTGTTGTTTTTTTTTTTTTTTTTTAGTACTGGTTAATAGTGTTCGACCGAACATTTCGGCAAAGAACTGAAATTATTCTTTATGCTGTTTTTTATAAAAATATTTCTATATTTTTTTCTAGAAATAAGATTGTCTTTCTATTATTTTTTTTTTCAATTCTGCCTGCTATGTTAAGTGTTATGTAGACATCCGGAATTCTTTTGTCACAAACGAATATCTGTTTACTCAGCTGAATGTTGATATAGTTACATATAATTAATATTAGTAAGATTATGTGCCTGGACTTTACCACAAGGGATATTCTGGTTTTAGGTTCATGCCCCAAAAACATTCGGTTATAACGCCAATAATGCGAATGAGGATTATGACGCCTTTCAAAACAGTTATTATACCAATGCATATTATGCCCGTTTTTATTGGGATTATTACCGAATTATTATTTTAAATATTAAATTTATGTATAAAAAAGTTCCAGATAGTGAAGACGGGGTTGGTTATCCCCCAGAGGAGAAAAGCCCTGCCGAAGGCTTTCCTCCGCTGAAACAAAGGCGAAGACGTCTTAGTCCAACCAAAGGCTATCCACCCACAAAAACTTTGTTCGTTAGACATAATACAGAAATCGAAAATATTTTAGGGATTATGACCTTAATTCTGAGCTTTATGCCCATTTTATTCTGGGGGCAACGATCGAAAATGCCGCTACTTTAAATGTGAATTAATATTTAAAGGAATGACGTTACTGGCTGTTTGACTCACTCAGCACCGCCCAGCCCAAACTACAGAAGCTAATAAGTTGTAATTAAGAATGAAGCTTCGTCCTCCAGTATAGACATCAGCTAATACAGGATTTTTGGAAAAGTATTCTCCTTGACGGTCTGCCCAAGCTCCTGTGGCTAAAATATTGAAATTTAAAAGAAACCATTTTAGAATTTTCGGCAGGGACGTGGTAAAAGTCAGGTATAAAGGGTTAAAAGTCTCTCACTTAGGGGTCTATCCTGGATCCTGTACAATGGGATTTTTTCAAATTTCCATTGGAATCTGGAATAAAATGAGATGAAACGGGGAACATTGGGGTATTAAAACACTAGACAGAGGTAATGAAATGGAATTGGGAATTAAACAAGGAACAAGTAAAATTAAAACACTATACAAAATTAATGATTTGAAATGTAATTGGGAACGAGTGGAATTGAAACACTAAACATGGGAACGAAGTGGAATGGAACGGAAAACAATTGGAATTTAAACACTATAAAAAGGGAACGAACTGGAATGAAAGGTAAAACGAATGGCTATGAAACGCTAAACAGGTGAACGAAACGAAATGGTATGGAACGGAGATCGAGTGAAGTTGAAACACGGGAAAAAGAGTGTATAAAATTTTCGCCTAGAAGTTTATAAAAAAAATGTCCCTTTAATATCCCAGCCGGATCTACTTTTGTACACTCAGAATATTTTATGGATTATTGTTTGTACAATAGTTGAATAAACAATTTTTCCGTTCCATTTAAAAATTAAGGTACATACATTAGTTTTTCAAGTTTTTTTTTACATTTATTCTAAATGTTTTACTATCATTTACCGATTTTTGCAGTTTCATTTATTTATTTTTTTTCATTTGTTTGAAATTAAATTAAAAAAAAAATTACCCACAAAACGGAAATTTGTGTTTTATTTGTGTCTGTTTCAAAACAAAAAAACATAAATGTATTAAAAAAATTTCAATTTGTTTTTTAAATAAAATGGTTGCTTATATACAAAACTATTTTAACTTAAATTACAAGAACTTCATAAGCACACATACATACAGAAACACATTCACACAAAAAGTGTCTATAGCCATGCATACATACATGTAGTTTAAAGATTAAAAAAAAATTGCAAAAAATACAAAAACAAAAACAATTTCAAATAAATGATAAAATCATTTATTTTTTAGGGAATTGGTAGGTAAAATTTTAACATTTATTTTTACTGATGTGTCAGTTGTTTAAATAACATTTAAAAATAAATAATAAAAGCCATTTGATTTAAATAAAAAGTAAGTAGACCGGTTTTTAAATGAAATATCATTACTTACAAAAAGCACTTTTTGTTATTTTAACATACAAACTATTTTAAGTGTAGTCATCCACCAAGACGAGATTTTCGAAATTTTTATAGGGAGGAAAAAAAAAAAAAACAGAAAAATCATCGTATTCTCTGAAGAGATACTTTTTCTATTGCGTAAAATGATGTTAAAAAGAAAAAAAAAAGTGCCCCTAGTCACCCTTCCCAAACCGATTGAGAGTAAATAGTGAAAGAGTCTGACCCTCAAGGTCCTTTTGCAAACAACTTCTGTTAAAAATTTGACATTTAAAATATTTTTAAATAAGTAAGAAGTTGGTAAAGGGGGAAAATTGTATTCTTATAGGCTTTTTACACTGAACAACATTTTTGTGAAACGCACGGAAGATGTTGAAAATGTGAAACAAGTGTTTTAATCACCCAGAAAAAAAATGTGGCATATAGTTGCTTCCTATAACGTGGACATCCATTAAACGTGATTTTTATAAATATTTGCGGGAAATTGTTCACCATTAGTGACTTGTCAAAAAATTATTGGGTAAAAATCTAACATTTACAATATGTGTTCCCTGGAATATGGCAAAGACTAGCAAAAACAGAAAAGTTGACTTTTAAAAGACCTTTGCAGAAATCTTGGAATTGAACTACAAAAGATTTAATAAATTTATGTAAAAAGGAAGATCCTTGGTAAAGAATGTATAAAATTACTTTCAAAAACAAAGTTTTATTTTAAAATTATTTCGGAAAAATGTGATGTGATGTACTTTTAAATACAACTTTTTTAAACTGTCACTTGTTAAAACTTTGATGAATTAAAAATTTCTATTTTATTTATATTTTTAAGTATAAAATGTTAACACTGTCATTTTTTGTATAATCATTTTTATAAGTTTTATTTTATTTACAATTATATTTTTTTTTGTTAACATTTTTTCAACTTTTCTTTATGATTTATAATATTTAAAAAAAAAAAGTATTTTTAGTCTATTTTATGTAGTTAGTTTAACATTATTCTTTTTCTCTTTGTTCCAACAATTGTTTACAATATGCCTTCTTAACGTTATATTTTATTTTTTAGAGAAAAAATATGTGAATAAAAATATGAACTTTTCTTTACTTTTCAGTTTTTTCTTGATGGTTATAAACTTGGTAATCTTTAACCCTTTAATGTGTTTGATTATTCGGATGCTAGGTTTTTTTTTTTTATAAATTTTATGTGAAACAAAACATTGTTCCAAATGTGCTAAAAATATTTTTTTATCATAACTTAAAATACTGAGAGGCAGCGACATATGAACTGCTTCGAAGGGGATGTGGCTTCTGAGAACAACGTCCGTGGGCTTAGGTCGCTAAACTTTATGTTTCTCATTTCTCTAGGTGATGGTAAGAACATAGGCTGTATATTGTATAAGAAGGGGGTTGTTTTTTTTTCTCTTATATCTCATTTCAACAACGAAGATCTAAAGGTAGTGGCCAGCAATCTTCCTTGTGTCAATGTATATCTCGCATAAAAATAATTAACTTCCATCGTAAGCAATACTAACCTTGGTTAACCTTGTTAGTACCAAGGGTTATGATCTAATGTTAGGTGGTGATGCCACTGCTCATTACTCTATAAGCGTGCAACAGTGGCATTAACAGTCAAAGTGAGATATGCATATGCCAGACAGTACTAGACTTGGACTGTTCGGTACATTTACTGGCAAACATTCTTAGGGAAGAATATCTGCTTTAGTTTGCCTTCGAGAAAACTAACCAATGAAATTTAAGCTACTTAAAAGATCTAAGATGTGGTTCAATTTAATTTGAATAAACATTGGATATGTTGTAGCGGAGACAAAAGTAATGAAACCCCCTTTTTAGCGGTCTAAGGCAAAAAGATTTTAAAGAATTTTTCGGGGTGTCCCAAGAAGAACGCAATTTTTAAATCTGGCAACATTCGAAGTGTCATTGTTTGATATTTGAACAATTGTTATTGTTTGCTAGTAAAAGGTACGAGGTTAGTAAAAAGGGAGCGCTACACGAATGAACAACGCATTCTCATTGTGAAATTGTTTTACCAAAATGGTGAAAGTTTTGCGGCTACAGTTCGCAAATTGCGATCAATTTGGGATCACAATAATGCTCCAAAAGAGTCAACTGTAAAGAGATTAATGGATAAATTTGGAGAAACTGGGTCTGTTAGTGATATAAAGACAACAACGCGCCATCGACCAGGTCGATCGACCGAAAATGTCGCAGCTGTACGTGATGATGTCGCTCAAACTCCAATTCGACACCGAGCTCAGCAAATTGGTGTCTCCAAATCCACTTTGCAGCGAATTTTGACGAAAGATTTGCATCTCATGCATACAAAGTTCAATTGACTCAGGAACTGAAGCCAGCTGACCATGGACAGCGAAGGGAGTTCGTTAATTTGGTATTGGAGAGACAACATGAAAATGCTGATTTTGCCGATAAAATCATCTTCAGTGACGAGGCCCATTTTCATCTTGATGGCTTCGTCAATAGGCAGAATTGTCGCATTTGGGGTGAGGAAAATCCTCGAGTGATTCACGAGAAGCAAATGCATCATCAACGTGTCACTGTGTGGTGTGGTTTTTAGGCTGGAGGAATCATTGGACCTTTTTTTTATGAAAATGAGGCAGGTCAAGCGCAAACAGTCAATGGTGTTCGGTATCGTGAAATGATAACCAGTTTTTTCTTGCCTAGAATTGAAGAAATGAATGTGGAGGGCATGTGGTTCCAACAAGACGGCACCACATGTCATACAGCCAGAGAAACAATTCAATTGCTGCATCAGTCATTTCCCGGTCGTGTTATTTCGCGTTTTGGAGATCAGAATTGGCCGCCTAGATCGTGCGATTTAACACCATTAAATTTTTTTCTTTGGGGTTTTTTGAAGTCGATGGTTTACGCGAATAAGCCGACGACGACTCAAGCCTTAAAAGAGGAAATAATGAAATAAATGAAAACGGTCATTGAAAATTTCATTTAAAGATCACGTGCATGCCAGCAAAGCCGCGGCGGCCATCTGCACGATATAATGTTCCATACATAACCTCATTCTGTCTACTTTACGATATAATAAAGTTTCACGATTTTTTTTTAAATATCTGTTTTTTATTTAAAATTTAAAAATTGCGTTCTTCTTGGGACACCCTTTATATGAGTGCGGCCGCCTCTGAATAAACATTATTTCACCGAGTAGAGGCGGCTTTATATTTCCTAGACTCGATGTAGTTTAATTTTATTTTCAAACGAGATTTAGCGCTTACGATTAAAGGTTAACTTGATTTTTCTTAGCAATTTTTCTTTCTTTCTTTTTTTTTGCACATCTTATACATTTTTTCTCCTCACAATTTATGGATTTCGATCACGACTTTTTCCACTTAACATATTCAATGAGTTATGAGTTGTTATAAGTTAACGCATGAATGCCAGCTTCTTTTCTTTTTAGTTTCTTGTTTCTTTTTGTGTTCATCTGCCACATCTTCTTTCATTGTATTGATAATACTCTGTTTTTATTGTTATTCGCTGGAAAGAAAAAAAAAAAAAATATAGAGGAGGAATAACAAAATTGAAACTCTGTTGTCACATGTCGTTTTTACTACTTTGATGTTGTTTAAGGCCCAGCAAAATGTCGTTTTACCTTAATTTATGCAAAATTTTACCAAGTTTTCACATTCTTAACCAAAAAATTTTATAAATTTTGTTTAATTTATACATGCAAAGGGGTTAAAATTACTGTTAGCTAAAATAGTAAAAAAACTAGGTAAATTTGACCAAGTTTTTGTTTAATTTATGTAAAAACTTGGAAAATTTTACCAAGTTTTTACATTCGAAACCAAAAAATTTGGTAAATTTTGGTAAATTTATACATGCAAAATTACTATTAGCTAAAATAATAAAAACCTGGGTAAATTTTACCAAGTTTTTATTTAATTTATGAAAAATTTTACCAAGTTTTTACATTCTTAACCAAAAAGTTTTGTTTAATTTATAGAAAACAAAAAATTTGCTGGGTTATGTTGTTTGCTATTTTATAAAAAAAAAAAGAAACGTATACAAAAACTCATTTTCTTTTTCTAACTTGATGTTGCTGTAAGTATGATTTTCTTAACAATATTTTTTATTTTGTGTTAAAAGTATAGAAAATTGGTAGTTACAAAATGAAACTTCTTTAAAGTTAAGCTGTTGTAAGAATGATAAAAAGAATTGACATTTTTGTAAAGCAACATTTAATTTTTTTTTTGAATGGCAAAAAGCCACCCAGTTAGAATTATGCAAAGGGGAGAAAGCGCTGATAAAGTACTTTTCCAGGTGGTACAAAGGCTGGCAAAAATGTGCTTTCCCAATCTCATAATTATTATATTATTAGAAAAAGGGCCGACTGTTCAAAACGTGGGGAAAAACAATTAACAGTGTTGACAAAACGATGGCTAAACGAAAAATTAGGTGGTCTAAAAAAGGATTTTTGGTAATAAAATTATTTTTATTTATTGGCTTTTCCAATAAGTGTTCCGGCAGTAATTCATTTTTAATTGCACGAATTCACAAAATATTTTTTTTTTTGATTTATTGGGAAGTTTTTGAAATTTCAATCATAATATGCTGCGAGTTATCGTTATCTGATTAAGCTGAAATTTTTACCGCATACTTTTGAGATCAAATGTAAAATAATAGAAGATGCATTTAAAATAATTTGTATGTTTAAATAACATAAAATATTATTTAAAAGAAATGATATTTCATTTAAAAAACCAGTCTACTTAATTTTTTTTTCAAATGTTGTTTAAACAACTGTCACATCAGTAAAAAACAAATGATTTATTAAGTTACAAATAATTGTTGAAATTTACCTACCAAAAAAAAAAAAAAAATAAAATAACTGATTAATTATTTATTTGAAATTGTTTCCGATTTTGTATTTTTGTTTATTTTTTAATCTACAAAATGTCTACTCACACAGTCTATGGACACAGTTTTTTGTATTTGAATCGAAAATATTTTATATATAAACAAACAATTTAAATGAAAAAGAAATTGGAATTTTTTAAATTTTTTTGGTTTTTTAAAACAGACAGCAAACAAAATTTAAATTTGTAATAATTGTAACGAACACAAATAAAACACAAATTTCCAGTTTGTAGGTAAATTTTTTTTAATTATAAATAAATGAAAAAAAAATAAAACTTAAAATATTGGAAAATGACAGCAAATCATTTTTAACAAATGTATAAAAATGTTAAAAAAAATTATTTTTAACTGAACCGATTATTTTTGTTTTTTATTAAACTACAAATAGTAGACTACATAATATTCTCAGTGTGGATATCTCGAAATTCAATACTACGCCAAATAGCGGCCACCCTAATATAGGTCTAGTACCTAAAATCTAAATAGGAGATCACTACACTCACCAAAAAAAGTCTGTATTGGCAACTGAAAATGTTGCTGTTATTACGGAAAATTTTGCTCATTTGAGCCCAGCAGTATTTTTTGCTAACACATGTCTGCTGACGTGTAGAACAATGAAATTTGTTAAAAAAAAAAATTAGCTGCCACTTCTAAATTTTAGTATAATTTTTGTAAAGTGGAATTTAAAATCTGTTTGCTAAAATCAGCAAAAAAAATTTACTTAATATTATTAATATTAGTAGAAAATTTCAAATTTATTTTTCTTTATCGAGCATCACATTTTTTTATTTTATATATATTTTTCAAAAAATATTTTGAACAAAATAAAAGAAAAAATCAAAGGCTTAAAAATTGTAAAAACATAAACGAATTTATCATTTTATTTTAATTTTGTAATTTCTGTTTGAAAAAATATTAGCATCATTTTTTTTTTTACTTTTAAGGTCAAATTTTAATTATTTTTCGTGCTGATTTTTAGAACTAATAAAACTTTTTTGTGCTATTTTAAGTGGATGTCCTATTTTTTAGACATGAGTAGGTGTAGGTCCGTGTAGGTGTAAGTTTTAATTATAAATAACATTTCCTTCAATATCCACTTTTTCAAAATTTTTTTACTGCTAATTTTAGCAAAAACTTTTCAAAAATTTTTAAAATGATTTCTGAAATTAACAGTAAAAATGTGTAAATATTCTGTAAAAAATTCTGTAATTTATAAAATGTAAATAGCAAAAAGATTTGCCAAATAATAATTCTTTTACTAAAAATTAGTACAAAAATAGTAAAGTGGAATTGAAAACCGTTTACAAATTGTTCTACTAACTTCTTTTTCTAAGTGTAGTAAGCTCTATAGCTTATTGTCCCGTATGTATCCAAAAAAAAAACTATTTTTACTGTTAATTATATATTTTTTTAAATGATCAAACAACCCTCGTACATATTGATTCAAGATTCTTACATTTGTTTTCATAAAGAAACACTTTTAAGCTCTGCTCATTTTTCTCCCTTAATAAATGAAAAATGGTTCTTAATTTTATGAATATTTATAAGAAAATGTTAATTTTCTGAAAAAAAAAACAATTTTCTTTACCACAATGTTTTTTTCTTTTTATTTTGTACAAACAAGTGGAATTTAACAAAATAAGCAAAAGCGAAATGGAAATGGAAAGAAAAAAAAAATTGTGGAAACAAATATACAAACAATTGGAATATTAAAAAAAATTTATTCAACATTTTACATATAAAAAATTCAACCACATTTAACCATAACGTTTATGATGTTGCTTTTTTTTTCTCTCTTTTTTTTTTTTTTGCATGCCACCATATGATTGACATTACTCTTGGATGTCTGCTGTTGCATACTTCTGGCTGTTAGCCTACTTTTATGCTGTAGTTTTTCTGTTATGGTTTTGTAAATATTATGCGCTGAGCTGCACAGTGTTGAGTTTCAAAGTACACACACACACACACACACAGAGACAAAAGAACAAGCATAGAATTTGTTTGTAGTTTTCTGCATAGTTTAAAAAATTGGAACACTTTTAAAAATTTTGTTTTTCTGTTTTGCGTGTGTATATGAATTAATTTTGCATGCATATTGTAATTCTCTGTAATGGTTCGTGTGGCTTTTTTTTTCTTCTAGGTTTTTGTAGTTCTGTTTTTTTTCTCATAGCTAGTTGCTTTTTTTTTGTTCCTGTAATACCTGTAATGATGAGTTTTCTCTTAGGTGTTGCTTTTTTTTGATCCCCTTTTACCTTTTTACTTGCATATTTTTTAATCATTAATTATGCACTGCTAAAGTTTTTCTGATGCTTATGTAGTTTGGAGGTTTGTTTTTTTTTTATATGCAGATAAGCAACCTTGTGCAAAAGTTTATCTACATTCATAGAGAAAGCTTTATTATATTAATGAAAATCTTTATAGAAAGAAAAAATTTTCCTTAATTGATAAAGTTACATAAAAATAACTTTTAACCTGGAAACAATAAGGTTTACGTTTAATAAATATGATAGAAGTTAATTTAAAAAATGTTGCTTTATCAAGCGTTTGTGAAAATAATTTTTAATATTTTCTGGCTACTCAACTTAATTAATGTGTTATTGGAAAACATACTAGGTCTTCTAAGTAGTTACGAGCTAGAAGATGAGGATTAGAAATTCTAAATATTCTGAAGACCGATTTTGCATTATTGGATCCTGGCATGATGTCTTGGCCAAAATAGATTGTTTTACTAGAATCAACTTAAAGTTTAAATACTGACCTGCGCCGGTACAGGATGCATATGAACCTGGTGCCACCTTAAGAATAATAAAGTAAATATTAGTTAACTTACACAACATGATCACTTCTACTATATTGTACTTGCTGCAATCGGGTATGGTTGTCACAACCATATTATTGGTTGTCTAACCATTAACATGGTTGCTACCGTCATTATTATAGTAAATATTTCACTATTTTATGATTGCCACCTTCTACTTTATAACATGATTGGCTGTAACCATAATGTGGTAACAAAAATTCTGGCTATGAAAATAATATGATAACTATGCAACCATAAAATACTGGCAACAATCAATGAATAATTATACATCAAATAAAACATGACTTTGACATTTACAGTCCGTATATTGTCTTGTTTTCATAAAAACCAAAATGTATTAAAAAAACAATCATATATTGCTTACTAAAACTGGACAAATACCTTTCATGTGGCATCAAAACATTTTATCAATTGACCTATTAAGATCCAGTTTATTTTTTTTTAAACTTTAGAAGATTTTTTTAAGGGTTTTTTTTTCGAAAATTCCTTATACTTGTAATATTATTTACAATAACCAATTCATTATCAAAAAGATTCTATATAAAGATTTTATGTGGATCATATTATGAAAATCCAGAAATCATTGTAATGGGGACTTTAATGTAATAAAATTGTAAGCATACTATGATTTATCATATTATGATAAATTGAACATCATAATATGGTAATTTTTGGATCATAATATAACTTTATTAATATTATGGTAAAATTATGGATATTATATTATCATAACATGATAACCATAATATAGTACGACTATGGTTGGCACAACCATAAACCCAAAAATATATGATGGTCTTCGAATATGATTCTCCCAACCATGTTTTTTCTTTGCGTGCACTGATTTTTGAGTTTGTGGCTTTATCGCTTTCCTACAAGCGAAAAAAATACATTGTTCAAATAATTTTCAGGCATTTATAGATGGTGATGCAAGCACAGGAATCGTTTTACAAGATTCGTTACCGCTTCCCCGTTTGGGCCTTACAGAAGCTCCAATCGGACATAGAATTTGGCCGAAAAATAAAATCATCCTTTCTGACGAGACGCATTTTGATCTCGGCGGCTTGGGGCAACAAACAAAATTTCACCATCTGGAAGTCGGAAAATCCTGACGTCATTGTGGGGAAGCCCGAGTGGTGGCATCATTCGGACATTTTTTTTGAAAATGCCACTGGAAGCGCCATTATAGTCAACACCGATTATTACCCAGCGGGAAAAGGACCTATCCCACTACACGTCGACCGGTTGCTTTAACATGGTCTTCTTCTAGGAGGAGGTTAATTGCCCTCTGTGACATGTTTGCAGGACTGGTCTGAAAGAACATGTTATGACTTTTAAACCGGTCACGTGTTAGGTACTTTTAAAAACCGGTCCACTTTTCACCTATCTCGTGATATGTATTTTCGGGACCGGTGCAATTTTCACCTATCACGGAACAGATTCCTATTCCGAACTGACCCCTTTTTTCCAAAGAATATGAAAAAAGAAATTCTCAAGTTAGAACTGGCATGAAAATCACAAAATATTATTAATTTTTTTTTATACTACTAATATCTTGGAATCTTTAAACTTTATGTTAGGATCATACTTGGAATTTTTTCATTAGCATTGAAATTTTATTAGTATTAGCTGAGTAATGCTAATGCTAATTAAATCGTACTAATGCCTCAAAAACTCGTTACAATTGATTAAAAAAAAAAAAACATTTGCTAACAACAACGGGGGATTTTTTTAATTGCTTTACAAACGCTGTTTTTTAAATCAAGCCCTCGGATCTTTCCCGTATATTAACACTCTTTCGCAGTATATTAACACTCTAGGAGAGCAAAAATTTCGCCTGTTTTGAGCTAGATTATTTTTCGAGGTATTCGCCATTTTGTAAAATTGCCGGTATCTTGAAAACAAAGCGAGACAGGAGAAATTTCTGCTCTAGTAGAGTATCAATATAAAATTATATTTTTGTAATTACACTCACAATATATTATCCATTACCGACTGTAGTTCATTTAGGGGTTGTTTTTTTAATGAAAAATCAATTGAAGTTCATAGAAATATATTTTTTAAACTATTTGAATCAGTCATTCAAAAAACAAACTATTAAAATTTACAGACATTCACTAGGAGTTGAAATTTTTCGGTTAAATGTAAAATTTTATGTTTTCTGTTTCTAAATATAGAAAATCATATAATTCCTTTTTGTTTTTTTTTTTTTTTTAACAAAATAGTTTGTTGATGTACAAAATTATTTTAATAAAAATGACAAGAAATTATTCATTTATAGATACACACATAGAAAATAAAAATATATATACATCTGTGTGTGTTGTGTTTTGTAAAATTACATATATTTAAATAAAAAAAATTCAATTCGAAAAACAAATCACAAAAATCGTCTTTTCTAACTTTTTGTCAGTTAAAAATTGATGGTAATTGTACTAATTTTGTCAATTATTAAACAATGATTGAAAATAAACAACAAAATGGGCTGAATATAATGAAAAATAAGTAGTCCTCTTTTTGATTGTATTTTAAATTAATTTAATATGTATTTTAGATTATTTTAAACGAAATATTATTGTGAGTGTATTTATTTTTAATTACAACCTAATTTAAAAAATAGTACCATTAATCAATGAAATCAATAAATTAAAGGCAGTATCATTATTTAAAAAAAAAAATATAGTAATGAGAATAATTTCATTACAATTGATATCACAATGAAATGCGAATGAAATAATCAAGTAAATAGTTTATTCCATTAATTAGTCCCATGTATATTTTGGATTCATCAAAATCTTGACACAATTAATTAGGAGAAGAGTGAAAAATTGATAAACACAAAGGCTTTCACACTTCTTTGCATGATATTTTCGTTTTCATTAAACAATAAAAGCAGAGCTTTTTCCACTCATTATCATTTTGATATTAAAGAAAAAATCTCAGATTAGCTTCCTAAAAATACACAAGATTCTACAAGTTTTTCTAACCACAACAAACACTAAAGCGACAAGTTAAAACCTGTTCATTAATAGTGATCCTTGTTCTTTTTCCTGATTCTAATTTATTTAATAGTCATGTAAAATGTTGCCAGCAAACAATCAATTCACAATACACCTGTCTGCTTTTTTTTTGTTCAATAAATGTTATGATGGAAATTTCCATCGTCATGCAAAAAAAAGTTAAACAAAAAATTTCTTAAAATCTTATGGAATTTTTGTAGGGTCTGAGGGTCCTTAACTCTGTGCAACACTTATTCAACCCTAGGAAAAATTAATATACATGTTAAAGAAGAGATCATGCAAAGTAAAACGGTGAATTAAATTTATCATGATCACGTCAGATGTCCTTCTTAAAGAACTATAATTTTTAAGGGATTTCCAGACAAACAGGTGTTTTTTTTTGCTTTTTTTTTGTTCAATAAATATTATGATGGAAATTTCCATCGTCATGCAAAGAAGGGTTAAACAAAAAATTTCTTAAAATCTCATGGAATTTTTTAGGGTCTGAAAGTCCTTAATACTTCGCAACAGGGATCATGCAAAGTAAAACGGTGAATTAAATTTTTCATGATCACGTCAGATGTCCTTTTAAAAGAACTATACGTTTTTAAGGGATTTCTTTTAAGCAGTGAAGGGTGATATTTGAACATGCTAATAAGATTTTCAGATTTTTCTATTAAGGCTTTAAATTTCTATATTTTGAAAAAATTCTACCATTTTAAGGGTTATGAAAATTAAAAAAAAAATTGTTAAATTTTTTTTGTTTTGAAAATTCGAACTCTTATTGAATTGTGGCGATTCTTCCGTCTTATTTAATACCCTTATGTTGTCATTATAGTATACCTTGACATTTTGAAGTCCTTTAACAAGGACATTTGAAGTAAATGATGAGGAAAAAAACAGGGTCCGTAGTTCTATTGGACATGGCTTGTGCTTTTACGTATACATAGATTTTTCTATGGATGAGAGAAAAAGTTGAAAACGATAGCACGGTGGTGTAATAGTTAAATCAAAGCTGGAGAGCATTAAGTAGTAAACACTATTACAATTCTGAAAGTTTTTGAGAAAATATTTCAAGATTTCCAAGAAGTTTTAAATTTTCTTAAAAAATTCATTAATTAAAAAAAAATTGGCTACTAACTCAAAATTTAACTGATACATTTATTGTTGTTTCTTTAAACAAATTGAAATTTAACTGTTAGTTTAATTTCAATGGAACACTCAGAAATCGGGCCTTACCCGTGTAAATAAGTACTTGACTTTAAACTTCTTATTATCCATCCCTGGTGTAGCTAAATATTTACAGTTCAGTTTTGTGTTTATGCTTAAAACTTATATAAAGATAACAAAGTCCAAAAATTAAAAAAAAAAAAAAATAATAATAAAATATGAAGAAATACTATTCATAGTGATGATATTCCGTTTGTCAACAGGATACAACACAGCCTGATGATACTTTTTAACTTTATCTTGCAATGGAAATCCTACTATTACTACTGCTGCTGTTGAAGCTTTTGCTACAACAGAAAACAAATTTTCTCAGGCTAATGCATCATTTTAGGAGATTAACGCCATTTAGAACTAAAAGTTTTTCTTATTTTTTGTTTTTTTTTTAAACGTTGTAGTTCCAACTAAGCCATAGTAAGTATAACGGAAAGTGACCAGGATAAGCAAAAGCATAAAATTGCAACTTTTTTACTTCTGTCGTTTTTCTTCTTCTTTCAAAGTGCAATGAATATAAAAAGTGTTAATAACAAATGTTGGCATTACACAAAGATATCTTTACATTTATGGGATGTACTTGGACAAGAAACTTCATGCTGGTTTGTTAAAAAATTTTAAGAAGATTGTCTTGATGAAATGGCCTTTGGTTAGTCAGTTGCATGTAGTTAGTGCAAGTTAGTAATGAAAGACAGAATGAAAAAGTTAAGTTGGGATACTGGTTAGCCGTCGGTCGATTGTCAGTACGTACATTTTTTGTGCGTAAGATAAAATTTTCTACTTATTGTTAGAGATAAGAAATATTTTCTTTCGGAAAAACTTTTTCCTCTTTTGAAGGATGTGTTTTCTTTTTTTTTATCATTTTGCATTTCTGCAGTTTTGTGTTGAGTTGCTAGTGTGACTTTTTATAATTATTATATATAAAATTTTATGGTTTCAAATTTGTAAGATGTAAAAAGTGTGTAAAAATATTTTTATTATAGTATTTCTTAATGTTTATTATAAAAAAAGAAATAATTTTTATGTTTAAATTTGAAGAAATAAAATAACTGCAAATGGAAATAAGTTGTTATCTAGAACTTTTTTTTTGTAAAAATATAGTTGACATTTTAAGAATGATTATGATGATTAATATCTTAAATACAATGTAGGAAAAAGTAAATAAATAAATACCCTTTGGATATTTAATATAAACAATTTTTTTTTTTGAAATTGTTAACATCAATAATGTCCAAAGTTTATTTTAAATTCGTTTTGTAAAAAAGGGAACTGTAACTTTAAAATAGTGAAAAAGGTGGAAATTTAATACAGGACACAAAATGATCACAAAAAGCTTACAAAGAGAGTCTGTCATCTATCCAAATTTCGTAACTGGGATTTTACGAAAACGGTCTATAGAAATTTTTTCATAGTTTAAATCGGATAAAGGGTTTTCGAGATGCCGATTCTTAGCTCGATAGTAATTTTTGAGCATTTTTTGGGGGATACCTAGAAAGCTCTTTGTGTTTATATATATTATAGGGCCGCTCTTTGTGTGGTTTGATTTTAATTTTGATATTCGGGCCCAGCATTCGCGAATTAATTAAAAATTATGTGTTATAATATAATATGCTGGTTATCGATTTATGATTTGTTTCTAATTTTAAGATTTCACAAAAGAAAAAAAAAAAAAGAAAAAATTGAGTCTTACAAAAATTTGCCCGGTAAAGCACACAATTGGACCAAGAATTTTTTGTCACTCTTATATGAAATACTGAAGGGGCAACGCCCGGAATCATATAATTTAATTATCGGAGTACAAATATTTAAAATTTTAAGTTTCTGGTCAAAACTATAAGGTTTCCCGAAATTTCAGTCTTAGCTGATTTCTACACTGGTAAGGGGCAGATTTTTCACTTTTTGGCCCGCCCCCTGGAAATGTCAAAAATACCGTCTGAGCGTATGTGTCTACGCTGTAGTGGGAAACTATGTACCAAATTTCAATTTCCTAGTTCCTACGGATTTGTCAGGCCCTTAAAGCGGAGACTCTTCCCCTTTTGCCCCTTCTCATAGGAATATTAAAAAAATCCCAAATTGGTGTATGTCTACGCGGGAGGAGGAACTCATGTATCAAATTTCAACTTTCTAGCTTCTGCGGTTTTGGCAGGCCGTCAAGGGGGAGAATTTTCCCATTTTTTCGCCATAAAAATCCCTTCTTACCCGATGTCTACACCGTATAAGAAATCTTCATAGAAAATTTTAATTTATTAGCTCTGGCGGTTTGGGTAGGCCGTTATGGGGAAGACTTTTCCCTTTGAACCCTCATTTTAACCACGTCCTTGGTGAAAATTCCAAAGTATACCTTGACGATGTAGCCTTTAATACTCCATACAGTCTGAGTGGTTGTCTACGCCAGAGGAGGAACTTACATACCAAATTTCAACTTTCAAAAATCAGAGAATTGGGCAGGCCGTTAAGGGGGAAGACTTTTCCTTTTTTTGGCGCCTCCCATAGGAATTAAAAAAACCCAAATGGGTGGATATTCACACGGGAGGAGGAACCTATGTAGCAATTTTCAACTTCCTAGCTCCTACCGTTTTGGCAGGCCGCCAAGGGGGATAAATTTCTCATTCTTTTCCCATCCCCCTTTTTAAAAATCCCATCAACCCGATATCTATACCAAATGAGAAATTTTTATATCAAATTATAACTTCTAGTTCTAGCTATTTGGGCAGGTCGTTAAGGGGAAGACTTTTCCCTTTGAACCCCCGCAGGGTACAAACTATGCATACTCGAAATTTTAATCCGTATCCTACTGTTGGATTTCTAGAGCCCAGCAAATCAGACGACAGGTCAGATTGTGATTGAAAGTGATACCCCTCGAGTTGTAGGCGCAAATTACGTATTTTCCAGATGACTGCAAGTCACTCTTTATCAGCGGGGGGAAATAATTTTTGTCGGCAACATTCAAGCTTCGACTGGCGTTCTGTACCATCCCATGTTTAAACTATACAGCTTCTAATCGTTGAACGGTTGGAACTTAAAATAAAACATAAAATTTTGCTAACAAATTAAAACACAAATACAATAAATATTATTCTTAATAAAGTTTTAACATTTTATTAAAACCCCAACTATAATAAGTAAACATAACTTTGATGCGCTTAAAAGTTATTTTAATGTTTTAGAAAAACCTTTTAAATTTGTTCTATTTTGTTTTATTTATATAAAAAAAACCTTTTGTATAAATAAATATATTTTAGAGTGCATAGAAACCAAAGAAAGAAAATGAAAATTATGCAACAACTTTTTTTTTTTTGTATTTTTACTCTTCAAAATAATAAAAGTAAAATGCATAAAATGTCAGCGTTAATAAAAAGCTGCTTCCTGTGTACTTACTTTAGTTAACTTTATTTTCCAACAATTTTCGTGTAGTTTTCATTTATTTTTTCAAGTAGTTTAGCAAAAACTTTTACTTGTTTTTTTTTGTTGTCGATTATTGTTGTTTTATTTTAAATGTCATTTGTTAACTTGCAGTGTTTTTGGTTGTCATTGGTAGAAAAAAAAAATTAAAAATTAAAAATAACTTTAGACATTGAATTAAAAGTTAAAATGCTTTGTTAATTTTGCTGGAATTAATGTGGGGAAAAAATTTCATATTAAATTAGAATTTCCAGCCAAATAATGTCATTACCTTATTTACATTATTAACTAGGTCAATTATCGTTTATGTTAAAAGGAATTCATTCCATACCCAGCAAAAATGAAGCTGCCAAAGAAGCAATAAAAGCATCACTACTATGGCAAAGGCATCACTTCTTTTCTGATGGTTTCATCGATGAATTTAACATTAGCGTGTCATAGGATGGAAGTATTCAAATAGAGCTACTAGCATTACTCATACTTTACTCCAAGGAAGAAACGATAATACAATGATTAGATATGCTGATGCATTAGTGGAAAATGTTCATATAATATTTAAGCTTTGATGAAAATTTAATTCATAAGAATGCAGAAAAATAAGTTCAAAGAAGCGAAATGTATGTATTGATATACAAATACTCTTTATTAAAACAAATAAATAATTCTGCATTGGTGAAAAAGCATTTTTGAAACATTTTTCAACAATTTTAATAAATTTTTAGACAAATTTTAAAATATTTTTGGATAATTTAAAAACTGGTTGTACAATTTGGAAACATTTTTAGACAATTTTAAAATATTTTCCAACAACTTTAAATAATTTTTGCACAATTTGAATACATTTTTGGGCAATTTGAAATAATTTTTACACAATTTTAAATTTATTTTGATAAATTCTGAATTAAAACTGGAAATGGTATACAGGTTAGTTGAAAAGTTCCTGCTCTCGAAATGAAAGAATACTGTTTTTGTTACGCAATATATTTTTTTATTTAATATAATCTCCTAGAATACAATAGAATCAATACACTTGTTCCAATGATCTTCCAATAATTTTATCCCATCCTTATAATGGTTTTCCGGAAGCTCTGCAAAATAACCGTGTACGGCTGCTATGGCCTTTTCATTCGACGAAAAATGCTTTCCACGAAGGAATTGTTTGAGATTTCTGAAGAGATAGTAGTCACTGGGAGCCAAGTCTGGTGAATACGGTGGATGTTCAAGCAATTCTTACTTTAATGCTTTGAATTTAGCCATTTTTGTGAGCAGGTGTATTGTCTTGATGAAAAATGATTTTTTCTTCTTCAAACCAGGTCTTTTCTCACGAATTTTTTCATTCAGCTGATTCAAAAAGCTGCAATAATATTCAGAGTTGATTGTTTTACCTTTCTGAAGATAATCAATCAACAATATTCCTTTTACATCCCAAAAAACTTATGCCATAACCTTCTTTGCTGATCGTTGTGACTTCACCTGCTTTGGAGCTGAACAACCAGCTTCAGTCCACTGTAAACGTTCTTGTTTCAATTTAGGATCATGGTGGTAGATCCAAGTCTCACCCATAGTTATAAAACGATGCAAGAAGTCGGTTTTATTCGGCTTAAAACGCTCCAAATTACGCTGAGAAATTTGTTTTCGATCCAGTTTTTGTTGAATTGTTAATGTGTGCGGCACTAACTTTCCAAACAGTTTTTTCATACGTAATTCTTCATGTAAAATATGGATTACTCGTTCCTCTGAGATGCCTATGGCATTAGCAATTTCACATTTAGTCAAACTTGGATCTTCACTAACCTTATTATGTACCTGCTCAATGATTTCAGCTGTGGTTGCAGTTTTTGGTCGTCCTTCGCGTGGATCGTCCTCAAGGCTGGTACGACCACGTTTAAATTCACCAGCCTAAAATTCAACGGTGCGTTCATTCAATTGTTCATAAATTTCCTTTGCTTTTAAACCCTTCAAAACAAAGAATCTAATGACTGCACGATATTCAATTTTTTCCATATTAAAAAAAATCAATGACACGTCAACTTCAAATGGCTTGTAAACAAAGAAAGAATTGACAGAATGACTTGCAACTTTGCATGTGTTCTCAGGACAGTTATACCAACTTGAGAAAAAAAAAGTTTGGAGCTAGCAGTGCCATCTCTTGGTGAGCGCAGGAACTTTTCAACCAATCTGTAGTGTTAAATAATAAACATAATGCAAAAATGCACAGATTGCCTCGTCATAAATATTTAAGGCTGAAAAAATGCAAATGACAAAAAAAAAATCAGTTTTTCTTGATATTTCAAAAATTTTATAAAAATTGCAAAACTGCATAAATTCTAACCCTCATGAAATTTTAAACTAAAATATAAAAAATTATTTAATAAAAAAATTAAAACATTTCATCTGAACTATTTTTTCAATTTAAATCAATGCTTTAGATTCAAAAAATATACGATCTTCTATAACATATGCTTTAGAAGTAATGAAGAGTGATTTTTTAAAATACGCATCGGGTTTATATCCAGATCACTGCATTTGAAATAGGAACACATAAATTCTTTTGGAAGTGCCTTAGAATAACACCAAAAAAAAATGATAAAAGAATGTCAACTGAAGTTTAGTCACAGAATGACTACCATTTTTTTTTTTGCTGGGTATACATACATACATATATTTATGTATATCGTATACGTATACGAAAAATGTTTGCAAACGTTTGGTTTAAATATATAGCAAGGAATAAAAGATTAAATTAAATTAAATAAAATAAAAGATTAAATTAACTTCTTAATTCAGTTTGAAGGGTGGACTTAATTAAATCTTTTGTAAATTTTGTTTTATAAGAACTATAAAATTTGAAAAAATATTAAATAATTTTTAAAGAAATTTTTAACACATTTTCATAATATATTTTTTTTTATTTAGTTCTTAAAATTCTGGCTAAGTAGGAAAAACTTAAAATGTGCCGACAATTGACATTTTAAAAACAAACGGTTGCCAAATTTCAAAATTAATAAAAGGTGGCGACCCTATACATCTTCGATGGCGTTTAAGATGAACGTTCAGAAAATTATACCGAATGAATCAATGAAAATTTTTGACTTAAAATAACTGCAATTCACATAAAAAATGTGTATGCTTTAAATGCATTTAAATTTAAAGACAACTATTAAAAAAAAAAAAAAACAATTGACAAATACAGTAAAAACTACGCAAATGCACAAATTTTTCAAGAAAAGTTAATTGGAGGACACTTTCAATGGGTTTTACTATATTTGTAAAAAAAAAAACTATTATGGTAACCATAGAACTATGGAAACCATTCAAAAATTATAGTAAATTTTGTAATTTGCTTATTTTATGATCAACAAAAGACCCTCGCATACTTATAGAAAATATTGTGATTTTAATTTTTTTCAATTTTGTTTCAGAACGATTTTGTCCTTCTTCCCACTGACACCAACAATTATAACCACTTTGAAAATTTTGCTGTTATTGTTAATAATACAAATGCATCTCACAGGATGTGGGTTAGGGTATAATGAATTAAAAAAAAATCGCTATCAAGATACATATCTGAATATTTGTACATGATTAAGAACAAATAAAAAATTAAGCAAAAAAAAAAAAAAACGGAAAATTTAAAGACAAAAACGGATTTTTCCGTATTTTAGATAGATTTTTGTATTTTATTAGATGTTTGTTGTTACATTTACTTTATTTTGATGTACAGATGTTTTATTTTCGGTATAATTGAATTAGGATTAAATTTCAAATTTATTTTGATGATTCTGTTTTCATTTAGTGAGTGCAACCATTTAATTTTTTTTTTATTATTTTTTTTTTCACTACACCCTATTGAGGTTTTTGCATGTAGTTATATTTTAAGTGTATTTCCATATTTACACGTCGTACAAATTAATGTTGTTTTTGTCATTATGTATTGGTGTATTTGTACACTCCATCTCATGCACTTGTATGGCATCCCAGCAAACAATTTGCATACACACAAATTTTATAAATAATTTTCAAACAATATCTGAAATCCTTCCTTCGATTTTTAATTCTGATTGACGGTGGAGTGATTGAATTTTTAAACTACAATTTTACAAATGGAATCAATTCTTAGTTGGTGTCAATCGATTTATTTTAAAAAGACTCATTCGATTAATTCAATCACTGACTTCTATCATTAAGAATTTAATCGATTTACAAATTTATGAAATCATTCGATTGAATAATTCGGGAATGTCATTTGATTTTCTTCATTCGATTCTAAAATTTGGAAAATAAATATGTCACTACGTTATTAGTTTGAATTAAGAAAATTAAAGATTTTTTTACAAGAAACCCAAAATTAAATAAAATCACCAAAATCAAATAAAATCACCAAAATCGAAAAAAGTTGCTTAAATTGGTAAAAAATTTAAAAAATTAAAAATTAGAACAAAATCAGTAAAAATTTAAAAAATTACCACAATTCGAAAAAAAAACAATCGATTAAAAAAAAAAAATTGCGAAATTAAAAATCGTCAAAATTGAAAAATCGTCTAAATTTAATAAAATCGTTAATATTGAAAAAATCGTCAAAGTTAAAATTTAAAAAATTCGTTTTAATTGAGTCAGTAAAATTATAATCGTCCATATTTCGAAAACTTAAAGCAAACTTTTTTCACCAATGGTGTCAAGCATCAAGTTGAATGGATAAAATTTTGATCGGCCCCACCTCGAAAACTTAAAGGGCTTGAGAAAAACTTTTTGCACCAAAGGTTTAAATTTTCGATTTTCTTTTCTTAATTTTGGTGATTTTTTTTTTCAATTTTGCCGATTTTTTTAAGTTTTTGCAATTTTTTTAAATTTAAAGCCATTTATTAAATTTTAAGCTTCTTTTCACCAATTTTGGCGATTTCTTTAATTTAAATGATTTATCATTTGACTTCAGTTTTTTTTTTATTTATTTTCACAGTATGAGAGATATTAGGATTATTTTTTTAAATTTTGGCAACTTTTTGTTGTTGTAATTTTTGCGATTATTTTAATTTCAATTATTTGTTTTTTTAGCGTTTTTAACATTTTTTTTTTTAAGTTTTGTCGCCTTCGTTTAATAGAGCGATTTTGGGAATTTTCAAAATTTCGGCGATTTTTTTTTTTTTTTTTAATTTTTGCGATTTTTTTTTTTCATTTTTGCGATGTAGTTTTTTTTTTATTTTTTTTCACAATATGAGAGATATTAGGATTTTTTTTTAAATTTCGGAAACTTTTTGTTGTTGTAATTTTTGCGATTATTTTAATTTTTATGATTTTTTTTTAGCGATTTTGACAATTTTTTTTAAGTTTTATCACCTTCGTTGAATATGACCGATTTTAGGAATTTTTGAAATTTTGGCGATTTTTTTAATTTTTTTTTCTTTTTTTTGCGATGTAGTTTTGCGTATTTAAAATTTTGCGCATTAAAATTTTTTTTTTATTTTTTTTTTTTTTTAATTTTTATCATTCCCAGATCAATAAGTAGAAAAAAAATCGAATAATTGATTAAATTTTCAATTTATAAATCGAATGAATAAGAAATCGAATTAATTCTTTATGACTGAAATCAATGATTAATAAAATCTAAGGAGATAAATTGATTGAATACCATAGAAGTAAATTCGATGGAATGAATTCTTGGCGAATACTTAAAAACCAATTCATTCGATTAAAAGGTAAATCGATTACGATTTTAAATAAAAATAATCGATTACAATTTTAAGTAAAAATAGTGTGAGAATATGTTAAAATATAAGCTTAAAATAAAAAAGTGAAAACCGTTTAACCCATGAAAATATCTCAGATAAAAACTCGGCTAAGCAAAAAAAAAAAAAAAAAAAACAATATTACACTTTAAATAGCACTAAAAAGTTCTAAAAATCAGCCCTTAAAACAATAAAAATTTAACCTTAAAATTCAAAAAATTTACTAAAAATATATTTCAAAACAAAATTAAGCAAATTCAAAAAATGGAAAATTTCGTTTATGTTTTTAATATTTTTTAAAGCCTTTTTAAATTTTGTTTTAAAATACTTTTTGAAAAAAATGATGCTCTATATAAAATATAAATATAAAAAAGAAATTAGCAGCTTTTAAACAAGTGTATCTTAAAATAATTGAGTTAATTTGTGCAAATTATAATTTTTTTTAAATTTTGCTATATTTTACCACTGATTGAGTTAACAGCAATTTACTAAAATTTAGTAGCGCTTACTAATTTTTTATACTTGATTGTACTAATATTAATGATATTTAGTTAATTTTTTTTTTTTGATTTCAGCAAACCGATTTTAAATTCTACTTAACAAAAGGTTTACCAAAAATTTAGTAACGCCTACTAATTGTTCCACCTTATTTCACTGTACTACACGTTAGCAGACATGTGTTGTTAAGATTAGCAAAAAGTACCGCTGGGCTCAAATCAACAAAATTTTGCCATTACGGCCTTTTTTTGGTGAGTGTAGCAAAATTATAAAATGGTTTTCATAATTTAGTTTAATTTTTTTTTTCGAAAGCTTTTGTAGCATATTTTTGTTTGCTGGGCATGTGTTTGTGTTTTGGTTTCATTTACTGTGCTTGTGTATTTGTTTAAGTGTATACTTTGCAAATGCATGCATGCTGTTTATACTTCCTTTTTTTTTACTGTTTATTCATTTATATTTGTTTTACAATTTGCAACATTAATTTTAATGTGACGCCATATAAATTTTTATATACATATTCATAACATAAAGTATCTACATTAGACCGATTCAAAAAAAAAAAAAAAAAAAATATATATATATATACCTAGTACTTTCAAATATTCTGACACACGGTTTTTTCTTGATTAAAAACAAACAACAAGAGGTTTTATAATTTTTTCTTTTTATTTTGGTTTTTTAAATATTGAAGAATATAACAAAATTCAAAATGGCCGCCATTTGCCTTCCAATACGACCTCCATGGGGAAATTGTCCACTGCGCGGATAAGTACACGCTTAAGCGATTCCAAATTTTTGTGGTGAGTAGTGCAGACCATGCCTTCTAAAACGGACCACAATTTATAGTCTAAAGGATTCAGATCTGGACTACCCGATGGCCAATCATCCGTAGCAATAAAGTTTGGTAAATTGTTTTTAACCAGTCTTGAGTGGTTTTTGCCTTATGGGTTGGGGCAGAGTCCTGTTGGAAGGCCCACGGCTCGTTTTTGAACAATTTGCTATTTAATGGCTTCACAACCTTTTCTAAAACGTCAGATTGGTACACCTTTGCCGAAGTTTTAACACCTTTTTCGCAGAAATGAAGCTTGGTGACCCCATCATAGGCGAATCCCCACCATACCATCACAGAAGCAGGATGATGACCTCTCTGAACTCTAGGAACCAATTCATTTGCTTGCAGAGATGACTTAGCATATACTCTATCATTTTGTTTATTGAACGACTCCTCCACAGTAAAAATTTTCTCGTCAGTAAACATAATTTTTCTGTGGCGGTTTTTGGCGTACTGGCGAATCAATGATTTTGATTTTTGCTTCCGTTTCAGCTTTAACGCCGCCGTAAGTAGATGCCCCGTGTGTCTTTTGTAAGCCCGAAGTCCCAAGTCATATTTAATGATGCGAGAAATGGATATATTCATATCCCGCGACATTATTTGCTGCTTTCGGATTGGATTTCGATAAATTCGATTCTGTACAGCTTTAACGGCTCTGGGAGTTCGCACAGAGCGCGGTCGGCCAGATCTCGGACGGTCTGCTACTCCACCAGTATCCCCAAACAGTTTCACAGCACGATAAACAAAACTACGGCTAACCCCGAGCGGCTGCAATGTTCGATAAATGTCTCCAGTCTGCATTCCACTTTTTATTAGGCCAATTACGACAATACGGTTTTCAATATCTCGCCATTCCATAATTTAAAGTAACGCACGACAAAAACTTTTTACACAAAAATGAAATTTAAATGCTAGTTGTCAAAAAACTGTCAACGTAACGAGAGTATGTGCAGTGGATTTCTTACAGTTGGGGCGACTAACAGTGTGTCAGTAATTATGAAAGTACTAGGCATATATGGGGAAATTATTTAACAAGAAAAATACTTTCAAGAAAATTTCCAGCAAATTACTCTGCATTTGAGACATTTTTCCGAAAAATTGTATACATAATATATTTTAACCTGGGTCAGGGGTAAAAAAAAAGAAAAGCCTACAACTCAAAAGTGGCGTTTTAAAGGAACTTTTTTAACTACAGCTTCGGTTTTAGAAGATGAATGACTTTAAAGAGGTTTTGGTAGAAGTCTGTGCAAAATCCTTGTCGAGTAGTGTTATTAAAAAGATGCACAGACAAGATATGTATTTGTTTAAAAATGAAGTGGATTTTTTAAAGCAAATTTATTATTTTTTTAAGGCAAAATTAAAGTATTTAAGATTATGTGTTAAGATTTCACTACTAGTTTAAAGTAAAGTAACGCGTCAGCTGTTTCAGTTCAACTATTTTATTTGGAAAGAAGATTTTATTTAATAAAATCTATTTAAAATAGATTTTTTAGTTCTATTTGTTAAACAATTACTATGAAAGTCATTCCTTTAGAAACTTGAGTTTGTAAAAATAAAACAGTTCTTAGTTTAAATGGCATAACTTTTGCAAGTTAAATTTTTTGTAATAATATAAAATATTCTTCAAGTGATTTTTAAATATTCAACAAGAATTGCTTCTCTGCGAATACATATCACATATATAAATATTATCCTACACATTTTTTCATCCATTTATTGTTTGATAAAAGCGTCTCCACTTTCTTTGGACCGACGTGACCTGCATTTTCAACATTTATCAGTCTCTTTTGACTGTGAATGGTTTTGAATTTAAATTTGGTAATGTATACACACAAGGAAGTTTTAAAAGAAAAACAAAATAAACCTACATATAAAAATCCACCTTAACAAAATACAATTGTATGAGAATAAAAATGAAAGAATTTTAAAATAATTAATTGCTTGTATGTAAAAATAAACGTTTTACTTTATCCCGTTTTGGTTTTTACAAAATTAAATAAATAAAAAAAAAAATCCAAGGATTCTGTTCACAAACTGTTTCAATGGTTTACAGGGATAGTTTTGGCGATACTTTACAACTTCTCAAAATAAGTTTTTAGTAAAACCATACCCTCAAAAAAAAAAAGGTTAGTAAAGGGTGTCCCAAGAAGAACGCAATTTTTAAATCTGGCAACATTCGAAGTGTCATTGTTTGACATTTAAACAATTGTTATTGTTTGCTAGTAGAAGGTACGAGGTTAGTAAAAATGGAGCGCTACACGAATGAACAACGCATTCTCATTGTGAAATTGTTTTACCAAAATGGTGAAAGTTTTGCGGCTACAGTTCGCAAATTGCGATCAATTTGGGGTCACAATAATGCTCCAAAAGAGTCAACTGTAAAGAGATTAATGGATAAATTTGCCGAAACTGGGTCTGTTAGTGATGTAAAGACAACAACGCGCCATCGACCAGGTCGATCGACCGAAAATGTCGCAGCTGTACGTGATGATGTCGCTCAAACTCCATCCACCTCAATTCGACACCGAGCTCAGCAAATTGGTGTCTCCAAATCCACTTTGCAGCGAATTTTGACGAAAGATTTGCATCTTCATGCATACAAAGTTCAATTGACTCAGGAACTGAAGCCAGCTGACCATGGACAGCGAAGGGAGTTCGTTAATTGGGTATTGGAGAGACAACATGAAAATGCTGATTTTGCCGATAAAATCATCTTCAGTGACGAGGCCCATTTTCATCTTGATGGCTTCGTCAATAGGCAGAATTGTCGCATTTGGGGTGAGGAAAATCCTCGAGTGATTCACGAGAAGCAAATGCATCCGCAACGTGTCACTGTGTGGTGTGGTTTTTGGGCTGGAGGAATCATTGGACCTTTTTTTTATGAAAATGAGGCAGGTCAAGCGCAAACAGTCAATGGTGTTCGGTATCGTGAAATGATAACCAGTTTTTTCTTGCCTAGAATTGAAGAAATGAATGTGGAGGGCATGTGGTTCCAACAAGACGGCGCCACATGTCATACAGCCAGAGAAACAATTCAATTGCTGCATCAGTCATTTCCCGGTCGTGTTATTTCGCGTTTTGGAGATCAGAATTGGCCGCCTAGATCGTGCGATTTAACACCATTAGATTTTTTTCTTTGGGGTTTTTTGAAGTCGATGGTTTACGCGAATAAGCCGACGACGACTCAAGCCTTAAAAGAGGAAATTGGACGCTGAATTAATGAAATACCGCAGCATTCATGCAAAACGGTCATTAAAAATTTTATTAAAAGATCGCGTGCATGCCAGCAAAGCCGCGGCGGCCATCTGCACGATATATTGTTCCATACATAACCTCATTCTGTCTACTTTACGATATAATAAAGTTTCACGATTTTTTTTTAAATATCTGTGTTTTATTTAAAATTTAAAAATTGCGTTCTTCTTAGGACACCCTTTAGAAAAGTTAGTGAAACATATTGTAGTTACATTTCAATAATATTCAGCAAAATTTGGATTGAAATGAAGATTTCAACAAAATAATTTGCTATCCTATTTTCCAAGCTCTTAAAATTGTATTGACAAAAAAGAAGTTAGTAGAAATGTTAGTGAAACATGTTGTATTTCCGTTTCACTAATGTTTAGCAAAAATTTAATTGAAATGAAGGTTCCAGCAAAATATTTCACTATTCTGTTGTACAAGTTTACTAATTTTTTTTTAAATTTAATTTATTTTTTTAAGGAAATTTCGTTGATACACTTAAAATAGTATAGAAGTTAAAATAACAGAAAATAACATTTAATAAAAAAAAATATTTTATTTAAAAACCGGGGTCTACTTACTTTTCTTTTAAATCGAATGGTTACTGTTTGTTATTTGTAAATGTTGTTTAAACAACTGACTGATTAATAAAAAACAAATGATTAATCAGTTAAAAATAAATGTTAAAATTTTACCTAAAATAAAGTAAAAAATAATTAACTATTCACTTATTTAGAATTATTTCTACTTTTTGTATTTTTACTGAGTTTTTTTAATTTACAAAATTAATACTCACACAGTCTATATACACATTTTGTGCGAATTACCATATGTGTGTGCTTATGAAGTTCTTGTAATTAAACAAACAATTTAAACAAATAAAAAAAAAACAAATTGGAATTTTTTAAATATTTTTTTTTTTTAAATTGACAGTAAACAAAATATAAATTTGTCATAACTGTAATGAAAACAAATAATCTGCTATTTTTCCATTTTGTGGGTAAATTTTCATTAAATTTCAAACAAATTAAAACAAATAAATAAAACTGAAAAAATCGGTTAATAACAGTAAATCATTTTGAAACAATGTATAAAAAAGTTAAAATAAATATTTAATGGAAAAATAAATGTTAATTTAATTTTAACTGAATTAAAATATTTTTTATTAAACTACAAACAGTAAACTACATAATATTCTGAGTGTACGCATATTTCAGTGTAAACACTAAATAGTATACACTAATACCCCGGTTTGCGTCGCTTCGATTTTCGTCGTTTTGAAGTTGCGTCGTTTATAAAATGTCTGCCGCTTCGAAGTTGCGTCGTTATGGCTTCGATTTGCGTCGAATGCTTCGAAGTTGCGTTCTATTTACATCGTTATCAAAACAACTTTAATGTGTGTGTGTATAAATATGTAACTCAAACAGAAAAAGGGGATTACCCGTTTTAGTTTAGTTTTTGTGTAGGTTGTGCACTGGCTACCAGTTAAAGGTTGTTATTAGTTTCAAATTACATTTGTTGAAGTAAAGTTTAACCCAAATATTTTCAACAATGAGTCAAAAAAGAAAACAAATAAGTTTGGAAGAAAAACTGGACATTTTAAAACGTTTTAAATCAGGGGAAAAAGCAGTAGACATTGGAAGAAACCTTGGCCTAGCCCCATCTACATTAAAATCCATTTGTTCCAGAGACGCTGATAAAATAAAAAAAAATTCGGAAACAGCCACATCATTACAACATAAACAAATTATAAAAATGAGAAGTCCTTTAATGGAAAAAATGGAATCCCTTCTTAGCATTTGGATAGAAAATCAAAATCAGCGAAAATGCCATTGAGCCAAATGGTAACTCAGAAGAAAGCCCTAACTTTATTTAAAGATCTTCAAGAAAGTTATCCATTAGCAAGTGCCGAAAGTGCAGAAATATTTGAAGCAAGCAGAGGTTGGTTTGATCGTTTCCGAGCTCGTGCAAATTTGCATAACATTGCATTAAAAGGAGAATCTGCTAGTGCAGATACTTCAGCTGCAAACAAGTTCAAACTGGAATTAAAAGCAATTATTGAAGAAGGTGGGTATTCTGCCAAACAAGTTTTAAACGCTGATGAAACGGGGCTTTTTGGAAGCGGTTGCCAGGAAGAACGTATATTTAAAAATCCGAAAAGTCTGCCGTTGGTCATAAATCTAGCAAAGATAAACTTACACTTCTTTTAGGAGGAAATGCAGCAGGAGATTTTAATTTACACGTCTGAAAATCCAAGAGCTCTAAAAAATGTTAAAAAAGCGAACTTCCAGTTTACTGGCGTGCAAATAAAAAAGCGTGGATGACTGCTTCCTTATTTAAAGATTGGATGGAAAACTGTGCTGTTCCTGAGTTGAAAGCTTATTGTTCTTCACAAAATATTGAGTTTAAAGTTCTCTTGTTACTAGACAATGCACCAGGTCATCCTATTTTTTTTGATGATTATTCTGAAAATATAAAAGTAGTTTTTATGCCCCCAAATACCACATCAGTAATACAACCAATGGATCAAGGTGTTATATCCAACTTCAAGGCCTATTATCTAGGAAGAACTTTTAGTCAACTTCTAAAAGTAACTGATGGAGATGAAAATGGAGATGATATGCCTTTTTTATATTTATATTTTAATAAAATCTTGAAATACAAAAATAATTAAATAAAATGGTGTTTTTTATTAAAAAATCCTTTTTTTTAGCAAAAATAGTGTGACTCAGAACCAACCAAATAAAAATCAATATAAATGAATGGAAAAAGGTGTTTCGGTTTGCGTCGTTTCGATTTGCGTCGCATTTCTCCGGTCCCCATTAGCGACGCAAACCGGGGTATTAGTGTATAATTAAATAGATAATTAAATAAAAAAGTTAGTAGAAAAATTAGTAAATGGTAATTAACAGATTTTGAAACAAATTTTTTAAATTTTTTATTTCCAAATTACATAATTTTGTAAAAATTTTCGCAGCTGAATTAAGCAAAATAATTTACTAATTTTTTAAAATCGAGTTGCTAAAATTAGCACAAATTTTTAATTTTAAAAATTAAGATTCATTTTTTTTGCAGTTGATAATTTTTATAGTCTAAAATATACCGAAAAACCAAACAAAAAAAATGAAATTGAATTTAAAAAAAATAATGTGCTATTATTTAGTATAAAATGTGGATAATTTAAGAAAATCAATTTCCATTAAAAGTGATACTACAAATCAAAGCTACATGGCTGCCGGTTTGGTTCCGGATCATGGCACATACTTTGTAGAAAAAAAGTTTTTCATATAGAGAAAATAAGGCAATAAAAATGTGTTTTGACTATTGACGAGTCCTTGGATGGGACGTAACTGCGTCAGTCTAAAAACTCCTGTGTGAAATTAAAAAAACACATTATTTCTTTTTATTCCTGCAAATGAGCAGTATAAAAATAATATGTCGTAACTATTATTGTTTATTCATATGTATTAATAAATTTAAAGGACTGATGTCTGCTACTATTTATATGTGATAACAAATACTTTATGTACAATTGTAAAAAAACATAGAATATTTCTTACATCAAGTTATACGTGCTTTCGAAAAAAAACTTCAATCAAGAAATTGTAGGAAAATTGCATAAAAATAATACAAAAAAAAAAAAATAATATATTAAGAGAAAAAAAAAACAAGGGTCACACAAATATACCACACCCTCTAGGACCTTTTTGTGAATTTGAAGACAAGGGTAAATGTATAACTATAAACAAAAAAAACAGATTTTTATCATTTAAAAGATTGATGGAGAATATGTTCAACCTATGCACACTAGGGGTATAACCGAAATTCAGCCCTATCACCACAAAAAGGCATCTGGAAGAATAAATGTTCCGCAGTCAGAGGACATAGATGAGGTAGCAATTCGTAGTGCACTTAATGGATTTTTCCACTCCTTCTGAGTATGGGAAATCGCGGCACTCATTGCGCGAATAGCTTTTTCCTGTCCAAATATTCCTATAAAATGCGATGTACCCGCTCAGTTAAGATGACAACAGCCAAATCAAGCATTTTTAGTTTTCCGATCGTCTAATATGATTTCATGGATTTTTTTTAAACATTTCTGGCATGGGGACCTCTTTTGTTCGGAACCACAACGAAATTCTGTAAATCCCTTTTTAACCATTGACGTTAATGTTGCATAGTCCTTATAGTACAAGGGCGGATCAATACGTCCGTGACTTTTTAAATGACATATTTTTTTGCAAAAAAAAAATTATTTTTAGTCCAACGTTTCTCCAATTTTTGTATGCCTTCCAAAAAAAAAAAAAAAAAAAAAAAAATAGGATTTTTCGAGGTCCATAAAATAGGCATTTGTTTTATTAATAAATTCATCGTTGGAGTTAGATCTCTTTTCACCGAGCCATTTCTTTTGGTTTGGAAATAGGAAATAGTCACTGGTGGCTAAATCCGGAAAATATGGCAGATGAGATGCCAATTAGTACCCCATTCATGGAATTTTGCCATTGAGACCACACACGTGTGCACCCGTGCATTTTTGGTCAATTGAGAGCAAACGCGATACTTATGTTGCTGACAGCTTTCTTGAATCTAACTGATTATTTAAAATCGAAACCACACTGCCATATGAAATGCCTATGGCATCAAAAATCTCACGCACTTTTACTCTTCGATCGGCCATAACCATACCGTGGATTTTTTTCGACATTTTCGGGTGTATTGTCCTCAATTGGCCGTCCAGAAGGTTCAGCGTCATTTGTACTTGTGCGACCACAAAGAAAGTCAGTAAACCACTTTTTTACCATTGAAATCGTTGGTGCAGAGTCCCCATAGTATTTATAAACCTTTTCATTAGTTTGATTGACGTTTTTTTTTCGCAAGAAATAATGTTTAATGAGCACTTGAAATTCACTTTTTTTAATTTAAAAAAAAAAAAATCCACGAGGTTGTGTGTTTTGAACAGCTGTTAAAAGCAAAGTAAATGACGGAACTGGCTCAGTAGTCTATTAACAGGTGGTACTAGATAGGAGCAGTGTTGCATTTTATATAACTAAGAGGAAAGTTTGAAAAGTTACGGACTTAGTGATCCGTCCTCGTTTATATCATGCTTTTTCTTGGTTTCGGTTTTTTTTTTTAATTTTCTTCGAAGTTCATGTAGTATTCTGCTTTCAATAGCTGTCAAACAAAAACTAAATCACACAGCTTGTTAAAAATTTGAAAGTATGTTAGCTTATTATTTGTTTGACCCATATGCCAAAAGAAAGTCGGTAACGAGAAAAACGATAAAAAAGGCTTGCATTTTTAATTTTTGTATGCAAAATTGGCAGCCAGATCAAACCCTGGATATACCAGTTTTTGAAATAAGATAGAGAATATTAGCGCCCCGGTAGGCTAGTTGGTAGCGTTCCAGCTTATCAATTCGGGGGTCGTGGGTTCGATTTCCACCAGAGGCTCTGGTCTGTTTTCGCTACAACGAGCCTAAAACCTTCGTTTCTAGTGCTCGGTTAGGGTATTAAGATATAATTTGTAATTATGTTTTTAATAAAATAAATCAGATAACGAATACTTACATTATATATATTCCACTCCCAACTTAATTTTAAGCAAAGATGGTAAAGCTGACGAGTAGACTACTAAAGGATGTTAGATGGCAGCAGCAGAGTTGATTTTTACTACAATAGGAGTTAAAAAATTCACAGAGTTTCAAACTGCCCTCATATATTGCTTTTTGACATGTAGAGAATCTGTGGAATGTGTAAGTGAATGAGCCTTCTTCCTCCCAATATTTTTTTTTTTTAATTTTGTAAATTTCGACTGATTTTCGTATGTCTTACACTCAGAAAAAAAAGTTAGTAGAAAAATTTGTAAACATTTTTCAATCCCACTCTACTATTTTTGTACTGATTTTTTGTAAAAAATTATTATTTAGCAAAACTTTTTGCTATTTACATTTTACAAATTACAGAATTTTTACAAACTATTTACAAATTTTTGTTGCTAATTTCAGAAATCATTTTACAAATTTATGAAAAGCGATTTGCTAAAATTAGCAAAAAATTTGACTAATTTTAAATAAGTGGATATTGAAGGAAATGTTACTTCTAAGTAAAACTTACACCTACAAACTTAAATTTCCTTAAAATATTACATATATTTAAAAAAGGATTGGAAGTGAAGATACCGACTCATGTCTAAAAATAGCACTAAAAAGGTTTTTTAGTTCTAAAAATCCGCCCTAAAAACAACTAAAATTTAACCTTAAAAGTAAGAAAAAAAAAATTGACCAAAATATTTTTCAAAACAGAAATTACCAAATTAAAACAAAATGATTAATTCTTTTTTTAAAAAAATATAATCAAAATTTTTGATGCTCGATAAGAAAAATAAATTCAAAGCTTTTTACTAATATTAATAAAATTTTGTAATTTTTTTTGCTGATTTTAGCAAACAGATTTTAAATTCCACTTTACAAAAAGTCTACTAAAATTTAGTAGCGGCTACTAATTTTTCTACTAATTTCATTGTACTACACGTCAGCAGACATGTGTTGCTAAGATTAGCAAAAAATACCGCTGGGCTCAAATTAGCAGAATTTCCCGTAATAACACCAAAATTTTCAGTTGCCATTATAGACTTTTTTTGGTGAATGTATTTTGGGAATCAGAGGAGGAAGTGGTAAACCATTAACGTATGTATTTTTTAGCCATTAATTTAAATACGATTGCATAGTAGTTTTGATAGCTACTTAGAGGTCTCTAACAACATATTCAATAATATGTTGGCCACCTTTTGGCCTAACCTACCGACCGTTAAAACGAGATCTCAGAACACGGTATAAATTGTATTTTTCCACAAAGTGTTCAAAAGTTATACCCCTAATGTACATATACATGCCACAAAACTAATAAAAAAAAAAATAAAAAATAAACCAATACTCCTTGGAACATACCTCCCTAAGCCAATGTCAATTGTACCAAAAAGTAGTTTAAAGTCAGAGTAGTATAAAATATAAAATAGTTGTAAAAAACGGTAATGCAATTGTTGCTAGGATTTTTATTTTTTGATAAGATATTTGAGCTGCCACTTTAAATGTATGACATTTCCCTTTTCTCATATAGTTTACTTAAGGCGAAAACATAATTAGCTTTAGCAAATTAAGTGCACAGAGACAACTGTTTCTGAACATTCGATTGCCAATAAATTTGGTTTGGCCAATACTAATTAGGTTTTTGCCGCATATTTGTAATTTGCAAACAATTTAAATAACTCACTTATGCTTATTATGTTTCAATCTGTACCATTTTTTATAGTTTTAACATTTCCATAGGGTTTTTGTATAATCAAGTTATTTCTAAATTTCTTTTAGAGGGTGGTTGAAACTCATGAATTTGGTTTTTATTTTAACTTTTCTATCTTAGATTTTGGCGTTTTTTTTATATTAACTGTAATATGTTTTTGTCTGTCTGTCATCTTATCACTTTTATATGGTCTGCACGTGTGTGAATTTTGTTTTAGCTTTCTTTTTGTCTCTCATTTATTTATGTCTGTCTTGTGTGCAATTTGTCAGACATATTTTTTTTGTTATTATTTTGTCTTTTATTAAGAAAGATAATACAAAGTTAAGATGATATTGTGCAATAATATTGAAGAACTTTTAATATATTTTAAATAATATAACACACATTTTGTCAAAGTATTTAGAAATGTATCAATTTCTAAATGCACCCCACGGCAAATGATATTAGTAAATTTCGGCATTCAATCCATGAAGTTTCGCTGCAGCTCGTTCAGTGAAACTTTTTCATAAAATAAGTGCACTTTTTTTTTATTTAAAGTTTTAGGGAAATTTTCATTTTATTTATTAAAAATTGCATACACAGCGCGATGAGATGGACATCTCATGGAAATGATACTCTTTATCAGACTGATAGATGTTCAGGTTAAGTATGAGGCTGCACTTGCCACCTATAAACAGATGATGCTCGGGGAGTGGTCTCTTTAAAGTCGGTGTACCCAGCATCAGAAGGTCCTTGAAAATCTGCCAGGCTATTAGATTTGAATATGGAATGTGATAGGATGGGGAAACAACGTGTAATCAAGGACGGCGATTTTCTTATTCCAGACAGAAGGCTGTGGAGGGATGAAGGAATATTGGATGATACCAATGGCATACATTTCTACACTGATTGCTTCAAACAGGACGGGAGAACTGGTTTAGATTTTTTTTGTGGGAATCCAGGAATAGCAGTGTTCTTCGGGCTCCGTGGACCAGGCGAAGGTTGTGGCTATTACAGAGTACATTCGGTTTTAAACTGCCACTTATTATTCTAGCGAGACAGTCATCTGAGTATTCACTTATAGCCAGGCTGCGGTTGGGCCTCTGTTAGTAGAGTCTGAAAAATTTAAGACGGTTTTAAACTGCAAGAGGGTGATAAATGTTAAATCTGGCAGAGGACGTCTAGGATTTATATGGGTACCTGGACATTGTGGATTGGAGGAGAATAAGAGGGCCAACAAGCAGGCTGGGGATGGATCAAACCTGCTCTCTGTTAATGTTTAAGACCCAAGGCATTTTCGTGAGACGAGAAGGGAGTTAAAACAATGCGCCACCAACATGCACAGGGAAATTTGGAAAAGGGGTTATCCCCATGTTGTTGCGATTACAAAGGTCCGGTGGGGTGATCCGCATGTGGGTAGGTCAAGGAGAATATTTAGGCCGGGGATATTGGAACTGGCCAACATGATGGGAATTCTCACAGGCCGCTCTACACTACGACCACACCTTTCGAAATTGGAAAGGATTGACTCTGTGGAGTCTAGGCCCTGTGGAGAGAACCATAATACTCAGGAGCACTTCCTTTGTTTTGCCCGGATTTCGCAAGGAGTAGGATAAAACATTGGCACAAGGACGTATACCTTCATTGAGCTTCTTAGGGGGATACTGAATTCTTTGGCTAGACTGAAATGTCAATTATGGTGTCATTTTATTTTTGGAGAGCGCACAACATGCAGATTCTCTTGCATAGGTGTTTGTCATTAATTTTTTGATGATCATGAAGGGCAAATGACCCTTCCTCTAATCAACCTTACCTTAACAAGATCCTTGAAGATACACAAACAATGCTTTGAAAAGTATTGGCCCCATCGTAGAACTTTGTTGATCATTTGGGCTTTGGGGCGGCACATAAATTAGTGTATTTGAGCGTTTTGATTTTTATGTTTATAGGTACTTTCCTAACGCCTAGTAATGCTTTGAAACATCCCAAAAATGGTGCTATCATTTGGGTGTTTGAGAAGCACTGTAGGCATTGTGGTGTAATAGTTATCACTTTTAAATTTTAAACAGAAGATAGCGGGTTCGACCCCTAGCGACGATTATATTTATTAAAAAAAAAAATAATATGTATGAGTTTTTAACTCTCATACATAACGCAATGTCCTCCTTCCCAGTTCCCATAGCATTTAAATCCACCGAAGTAAAATATCCAAACAGGGCTATGAACTAAAAAGCTTCAACAATTCCGCCAACTCTTCATGAGATGGAGGGCAACAACTGTTTTAAGAATTATCATTTCGCGCAATTACAGTGTTGCCATATTTAAAGTTCTTAATTTTTCACCACCTTTTATCTCTTCTTTATCCCCTTTCCGAAGAAAGTAACACATTATTTAGTAGGAAGAATCTTTTGAGTGTTGCTTCGCCAGTGCTGCCCCTTTGTATTTTGAACCTGGGTGTAAGCTGTGGCTTGGAGAAACGTGATGTGTTTCATACATCATTTTTTTGACACACAGCGTCATATAGTGTGTCCGCTGTTTGACAAGCCAGACATATACTTTTGCAAAATTACAACGACAGGCAGACGGACTAGCAAACACATACACACACACGTGAGCACATAAAAGTTTCATAAAATAACAGTGTTTAAGCATGTGATGTGATAATATACCTATTCTTATTTTATCAAGAGTTTTTAATATTTTGTCCATGGCTGTTAAACAGAAATCAAGGTTGGATAATATTGTGGAAAGGGGTGGGAGATGGTATTCGTCTTTTTATTGTATTATTTTGAGGGTAAAAATATTGGTATGAGTATCAAAAGTGTTTGTTTATATGATGCAATATTTATTTGTTTATGTATTCTATAGTTTTTTTTTTTCCAACCATCCATCAGTATTAATAAGTATTTTCTTTAGTTTTCTCATTCCCATTTATTTGACAGACATTCGGTCATTTAATCATGTATAATATTTATTTTACTTTGCTATTCCTCATTATGTTGTTGGCGTGTGTTTCACATATTTTTTTTTGAAATGTAAATGTTAACCTTTTTTCTCTTATTAGTTAAAGCCGATACTTAATGTCAAACTGTTTGTTTAACTTTAAGATTTTATATTGTTTTTTGAAACTGGTGTGATGGTGTGTTAATATCATATGTATGTGGAGAGATTACACAAGTAAACATTGATTCTGCTAGCTTTAATCTATTTGAAGTTAAGTTTTTTAACACCTTAAGGATCATATTAAAATACAGTGGGCGCTTAATATTTGGTAAATTTTTGTATAACCATTAAATTTCAAATAAACCGTGTATTGCAGGAAGCATTTTATCGACCTTTTGTTTCAAAATGGTTAAGTAGAGAATTTCTGATTAAAAATTACACAATGGTTCACATTAAAATTCTCTCCTCTTAAAACTTCTTTCCAATTGGTTTTAAAAAAGGCTTTCAAGATCAGGGAAATTTGCTAAGTTTTCTCTTGTGTTCTATTTTTTATCAGCCTTACAAAATTTCATTTGGCCGCTGCTTACGATTATACATTGTTTCCTTTTAAAACATTTACTTCCAGTGTATAATTTAAAAATTAAGGATTCACAACAGATGGCGTTTTCTTACACATGGTTTGTGTCTTTAATAACTTATATGGAATTTTGAAAGGTCAGCAAACATCTGTCATTTATTTACACAGGCCGAGTTTTTGGGTTTCGTTAAACTGAAAACGAATTTTGTCAGCCATTTTCAAGTTTATTAACATAAATTTGTCGGAACAACTTTTCTTTGCATAGAATTTCTTGTCTTCCTTGAAATAAAACAAATAAACTATAACTATTTCAAAAGCAGTATTCCATTCCAGTTACAAACTGTGATAAACTGAGTTTAAAGATAATATGCATCCTAAAAACTCGGCCTTAGTAATTGAACGAAATAGTGTTAACAAAAAGGTTTTTTTTTTTTGCAACGCAATTGTTGAATTTTAAGCCAACAAAGCATCATTTGTGGGAAGTTTACTTCTTTAATTTAAAAAAAAGTGCAGCTGATGCATATCGATTGCTTAGCGAGTTTATCCCGAATATGTTCCAATCGATTTCAACGTACGAGAGATGGTTTGTGCTGTTCTGAAGAGGTGATTTTGACACGGAAGACAAAGAGCGCCCTGGTTAACCAGAAAAGTTCGAAGATGAAGAATTGGAGGCATTGCTCGTTGGAGATTGTTGTCAAATTCAAAAGGAAGTTGCAAAATCATTGGAAGTCACTGAAGCAGCAATTTTAAAATGTTTCAAGCATTAGGAATCTTCTAAATGTAAAGGAAATTGCGTACCACACCAGCTAAAGCCGAGCGACGTTAAAAGACGAAGTAGTTTTTGCATCAAACAATTACAGGCGATGAAAAATGGATCTATGTGAAGGCTGGCCAAATACAAGCCAAAGCCGAATATACACGGCGCCAAAGTAATGCTCTTTATTTGTAGGGATCAGAAGCGTCCCATCTATTATGAGCCCCTGAAATCAGGCCGAACTCAATTGATTCCTTTGAAGCGGGAATTGACCGGAATATGCCACTAGACTTAAAAACGTGATATTAAATTATGACAACGCTCGGTCACATGCTGCAACAACGAAAATAGTTAAAATAAAAATTTTACTTCTTATACTTTAATTTGTTTTTTTTTTTATATAAAATTTATGGTTTATTTTACCTTTTTCTATTAAAAAACTTTTACTATTCTGCAGAAAAAATAAAAAATAAACATACATATAATATACCTAGTGAACTCAATAAATAAAGTTTTTCTTTCCATATACATAAAAATATTAGGGTTATAACTTTGTTTTGTTTTTTTTTTTTTTTTGGACAAAATTTCTTCATCGCACAACGCTATGGGCAATGTTGTACTGATAATAAAAAAAATCATTTTTTGAGGTCATTTTGTTGAAAAAAGTTCACGCGCCAAATGCAATTTCTAAAACTTCCCTAACATTTTTATTTTTTTTTTTAAATTTATTTTTTAATTATTTACAATATATAAGTATATGTTTTAAGGTACATTAATGGTATATATTTAATAAGATTGAATACATTTTTTTTTCACGGGAATATAACAATGATAAATAACTAAGTTTTTTACTTAAATAAAATAAATTTTAAGTTTTAAGTACGAGTTTACATAACGAATAAATATCTTGCGCAACTTTTATAGAGCGTTCTGCACTGATTTGGAATTATAGACGATTAAAAAAATCCAAATGAAATAAAATGGAACTTAAAATTTATAACTTCATCGCTTGTACTTTTTTTTAACGATCGCAAAAAAGTAGTATATAATTTTTTAATATTTTTTTTCATGGACTATACGGCTATGCAATGATGAATTTGATATTTACAAAAAGTTATAACCCTATTAAAACATATGTATGGAAACTCCATTGACAGTTGCTAGTTAAATATATATATATATATATATATATATATATATGTGCACGGCGCATTTTGCGGGGACGGTTTTTCGTTCCACAAGTTACTATGAAGACATTTTGTTACTTTGGGGACTGTCCTTAAACTTTTCGTTATCCTACTGTTTACACTGAAGACATTTTACTGGATACAGCGCATATTATAGGGACTTTTTTGGCTGTATATACAGATGTCTTCAAAGTATGCGAAATGAATATATATATATATATATATATATATATATATATATTTCTATATACAAAATGTAATCCCAATAGTACACAAATCTTAAAATGGTAAGAATTTTTTTATGAGTGCATTACAATAAAGAATGTGGGATTTAAATGAATTTTTTGTTAAACTTCTAAATCGTAAAATGTCAAAGTAGGTAGAAAATTTTTATGGGAAAATCCTCTTAAATTTAAACCAATTTAGTTTCAAAAAAAAAGAGACATACATATAAGGCTTTCCATAACAACTGTCCAGCTAAAAAAAGGGCATTGTAACATATGTTGAATGATAAACTTACAGCAGCTGTACAAAAATATTTCGATACTGGCTCTTGAATTGAAAAAGTCCTTCATTTTTCATAGATTTATAGGGAAACAACACGCAACTTGGTTGCAGAAAGTCAATTTAGCGATGTCCTGTCTGTTTGTTTGTCTGTCTGTCTGTCTGTCTGTCTGTCTGTCTGTCTGTCTGTCTGTCTGTCTGTCTGTCTGTCTGCTAAAATGGCGATCACGGCGCGGGGGTCTTCATTATTGGACATCCTAGATTATTGGACATCCTCCTAGATTATTGGACATCCTCCTAGATTATTGGACATCCTCCTAGATTATTGGACATCCTCCTAGATTATTGGACATCCTAGATTATTGGACATCCTCCTAGATTATTGGACATCCTCCCGAGCAGTTTGCTATTGAAAATTACTAAAATCTAAATTTTCCATACAAATTGGTGTATTTTAGTACAATATTTAGTACAGTTTTTTAGTATTCAAATATTTTTCTTCTCAAAAAAATTTTTTCACCACAAAATTTTTGTCGTTGATGTTTTGTCGCTTCCACGATTTCTTCATTTCTCAGCAAAATCACACATTACCAAATAATGGGTACTTTACACCTTACTTCATTGATGAATTTTACAGGCGATGAGCCTCAAAGTAATGTATATACCCATTACTTTAGAGGTTACGAGAATGGAAAAGTAATGTGTCTAAAAATAGATTTTTAAAAGAGATCAATTTTTATTAAAAAAATTTATTACAAATATTTTATTTAAAATATTTACAATTAAAAATAATGTGGTCAAGATGGGAATCGAACCAGGGAAATCTGGTTGCCAGCCAAGAACTCTACCCAATGAGCTATCGACGCATATAGTATTTGATTGCTTTAAACTTAAATGAATTGTTGCGCTTCGTTTTTTCGCTAGTGTTGTCAAAACAAACATGCATTACCCTTTTGCTTACAAAAAAACACAAAGTAATGTTTCTAAAAATAGATTTTCAAAAATCAATAATCAGTAACTTATTACTTAATGCTTGCAAAAAATAATGAAAAAGGTAACGAGCTGGGTTGTTCTACATACGTAATAATGTTTTGTAGCCAAAATAACTAAAAAAATTAAACTCTAAAAATAGTTGAAAAATTAAAATATATACTAAAATCCCTTTTTTTATTTTATAACATGTATAAATAAATAATTTCTATAAAGAAATTCTTAAATATATGACTTAAAGAATTAAACTTATATTTAATGAAATTACATTTCAACAGTATTATATCCTCCTGCTTTGGAAAATAATCTAAAACAAAAATATCAACACAATTTTCTTCTAATTTTGGCGCATCTTCGTGATAGCCAAACCAGTATATAACAATACCAGCACCAAAACTATAAACATAAGAATTAAAGAATTAGTTTTTAAAACAATTGTTTTTTTTTCATTTAAAAACACTTACCGTTCACAATAACGACTTAATTGTTTTTTTATATTCATTTTATGCCAGTTGATATCTCCAAAACTCGCCTTACTTTCTATCCAGGTAATAAGTGTACCCTTGTATAGAAATGGTTTAATCAGTTTAATATCTGGCGTTAAATTATAACCCAAAATTCTGAGATCATTTTCGTTGTAATACTGCATACCAGCAGCATCGGCCAGCAGTTCCATCTGGAAAGATAGTAAAATAAAGAAAACAAAAAATGTTATATATATATAGTTTTTCTTAATTTTTGGGTTCTGAATAATTTTTAGAATCTAAAAGTTATATAATTTGTTTACTTTGATGCAACACTGATATTTTGTTACTTATTTACCTGTATTAACAAAAAAATCTATAGCTTAAATATAACAATTTTTCTGGGGAAAATATTGTAAATCTTTCAATATGTCATTATAGCAAATTTTTTAATCTGGTGTACTCGTATATATTAAAATTACAATAAATGTGCCAAAACGATGTTTGTGCTTAAAGAAACTTCCCGGTTGTGTATCATAATTGATTATTTTTGTTGGCTAGTTTGACATACTAATAATTTAGAAGATTTGCCGCGGTATTTATTAATAAATAAATTACACCAAATGAACTTTTAACTTTTTTTAACAAATATTTTTATTCAGTTTTTGTAACCCCATAATATTATGTCGATGTCTTAATGTAGAAAGCAATAAATTAAATTAAATTAATTAAATAATTTGTAGTTTGTATTACAGGTTTTCTTTTTAATGTTCAGTAACGAAAAATAGAGTTACAACCATTCTACTTTACAATCGATATATTTATGATGATGCTTATACAATTTTAATTGAATTTGCCTGAGTCCATTTTTCTTTTGAAATGGCAATCACAAAGCAAAGCTACAAGCCAACTTTCGAATTTAACCCACAATATTTTCCTCCCCAGCACTACTAAAATAGTGTTTTAAAATCGCCTGTAAAAACTTACCTCAACTTCGTAATCTCTTCCTAAGCGCCTTCTTAACAAATCTGCTTCTGGTCCATCGTGTATATTATTACATACACATTGAGCCATATTGGATGATAGAAGAGTATCTTTTATTAAATGCGGCCTATTTATGAAATTATTAAATACGCATTTATTTATTTTTTTTTGAAATTTAACACTTAGTATTAAGCGACACAGCTTGACGGGTCCTAGACCTTCATTACGAGCAATATCCAATAAAATAAATTTGTTGTTAGGTGTCATTTTGGAACATTTCTCATACCTGAAAAAGGGAAAAATAATATATTAATGAATTCATGTTTTTGCTGCAAACTTACATTTCAAAATATTTTTCAGCATTTTCATTATAACGCGAATTTTGAGACCGCATACGATTTATAAGTTGAATTTGAAGAATAGCTTTTAAAGTTTCAACTTCTATTTTGGGAAAATATTCTATAAGATCTTTTTCACAGTCAATGGCCAAACCGCGATAATTTTCAATATAATTACATATTTCATTATATTCCAAGTCGTTAAGTATACGTTTTTTATTATCTTCATCATTGAGTGATTTGTTCTCAGTTATGGAGTTCATTATAAATTTAATTATTATTGCTGTTAATAAATTGTTGTTAAATTATAATTTTTTTAAAATGTTGAATTGTGTTGTCCTAGAGAGAACTGCTGCAATTGAACTATTCCAGTCAATTGATTGAAAGACAGTTGCAATAATGAAATAAATACTTATGATAGGGATAAATTTTATTTAGAATATTACTGTTAATATCTAATTTTTTAAGCTAAAGAAACAAAATTTTAATAATTATAAAAAAGTTTACAAACATAAAAATATTTAACATTTAAATAAAAATTATTTTTTTTAAGCGAAATATTGAAAATAAAATAAGAATTTTTATAAAAAAAAAATATCTTTACCTTAAAAAAAATAAGATCGAATAAAGTTATATAATTTTTAGAATATTACCTTTTTTAATATAAGTGATCTTTTAAGGTTTTAGTGTAACACTAACGTCTTATTGAAAATCTTTTTCCTTTTATACTCAAAATCTTTTACCTAAACTAAACTAAATACCGAGGATTTTATTATTTCTACAAATGGTTGGTAGGGATATAACTTTTGGCATTTTTTGCAAATAACAAAATTTGCCTAGCAAGGCTGAATAGTCCATGAAAAAATTTGAATAATTGCGTTTTTACTTGTTCGCGATTGTTAAAAAAGATTTCGCAACAAATGCAATGAATTTTGAAATGAGGATTTTTTTTGCTGCCACTGTTTCAATTGCATTTATTTTTATTTCCTGTAACACCCTACAATAGGTTTGTTTTTTTTTTCGAATTTTATATCTATATCCAAACTATAACTAAAGAAACCGACTATCTCTACTTACCTGACTTTTGTTTACTTTTTTGTAAACAAATACAATTTGAACATTTGGAGCCGCCTTTGTACAAAAGCAGTTTTCGTATATGGACTTCGCAGGAACACAAAATAGAGCAATTATATTGTTTGCCCTGCTCTCACTTTACTTACAAACACATAATTCATTTGTTTGCTTTTGTAGTTTTTAATATTTAAACAAATTAAAAATACAAACATTTTAAATATTTTTATGACAAATATTTTTGTTTACATTTAAAAGAGAAAAGACAAGAATTTCTAAGACTTGGCAGCATTTTTATACATTCTTAATTTGTAAGTAGCTATAACTATAACTACTAAGCAAGTCTATATCTACTTAAATTTGTATGAAATATTTATATAAAATTTGAAATAAAAAACAAACCTTTGAATGTTATGTTGTTTTTAAATTGCTAAAAAAAAATAAAAAAAATTTTGGAAGGTTTTGCATTTGTTGCGGAAGGTTTTTGTTGCAAACTGACCTAAGGTATTGTTTTTTTTTATCAGTATAATATTCCCTCATAGCGTAGGGCCTGAGAATTTTTTAGTAAAAAAATAAAGTTATATCACTAATGGTAATTAAAATCCATATTTATTTTCTATATCCGCGGGTTACTAATAAAAACCCTGGTATTTCACTCATCTATGTGTCACAGGCAGAAAATCTAAAAGAGAATTATCTAATGTATTTTATGCAAAAATTCCTAAATATTTAAATACACATTTTAAATTTAATGCTCATTAGCAGGTACGCATGCGTAAATAAGACCTTTTCACGTGTGTCTGGTATGTGACCAAATTTGTTTCTTATTACCACATTTAATTACATTCCATATTTTGCAAACTACCTAAAAATACAATGTTAAAAGTATAAAGTATTTTGATTAGCTACATAATTTTTAAGTTAAAGTATATTATTTTCTTATAAAATATATTTTGAAATCCGACGGAATGAAATGGGACAAACATTAAGGCAAGTTGGTAAAAAAATAAAAAATTTACACATCAACATGTTTTTTTTTTTATTGAAGCACAGTAAAATGTTTTTTACGTGAAAAAAATTTCACGCAATCTTAAATCGGCTCAATTAATGGAGACAGTTTAAATTGTTAAAATTAATATGTTTTATTTTATAAGAATCACAATAAATCCATGATGACACTTTTTTACTTGGAAAATAATATTTTTGTATTTTAAATTATGGCAAAAACAAATTTTATAAATTTTCCCGTGGTTTCAAGGGTTTTTAATTTGTGCGCTATTACAAAGTCCGCTATGTTGTTAGCACAGATGAATTAGCAGATATATTTTATATTTCAGAGGGCAAATATTTTAAATTTTAGAGTTTTATTGAAAAGGGATTAGGCAGGATATTAAGAGAAAAATTTTCAAAATCAGAAGTTATACCATACTACAGCAAACAGTTATGTACAGGTTGGTTAAAAAGTTCCTGCGCTCGAAATTAAAGAATACTGTTTTTGTTACGAAATATATTTTTTTATTTAATATAATCTCCTAGAAGCTCAATACACTTGTTCCAATGATCTTCCAATAATTTTATCCCATCCTTATAATGTTTTTCCGTAAGCTCTGCAAAATAACCGTCTACGGCTGCTATGGCCTCTTCATTCGACGAAAAATTCTTTCCACGAAGGAATTGTTTCAGATTTCTGAAGAGATAGTAGTCACTGGGAGGCAAGTCTGGTGAATACGGTGGATGTTCAAGCAATTCGTACTTTAATTCTTTGAATTTAGCCATCGTCCAAACACTTTTGTGAGCAGGTGCATTGTCTTGATGAAAAATGATTTTTTTCTTCTTCAAACCAGGTCTTGTCTTACGAATTTTTTCATTCAGCTGATCCAAAAGGCTGCAATAATATTCAGAGTTGATTGTTTTACCTTTCTAAAGATAATTAATCAACAAAATTCCTATTGCATCCCAAAAAACTGATGCCATAACCTTTTTTGCTGATCGTTGTGACTTCACATGCTTTGGAGCTGAACAACCAGCTTCAGTCCACTGTAAACGTTCTTGTTTCAATTTAGGATCATGGTGGTAGATCCAAGTCTCATCCATAGTTATAAAACGACGCAAGAAGTCGGGTTTATTCTGCTTAAAACGCTCCAAATTACGCTGAGAAATTTGGTTTTAAACCAGTTTTTGTTGAATTGTTAATGTGTGCAGCACTAACTTTCCAAACAGTTTTTTCATACGTAATTCTTCATGTAAAATATGGAGTACTCGTTCGTCTGAGATGCCTATGGCATTAGCAATTTCACGCTTAGTCAAACTTGGATCTTCACTAACCATATTATGTACCTGCTCAATGATTTCTGCTGTGGTTGCAGTTTTTGGTCGTCCTTCGCGTGGATCGTCTTTAAGGCTGGTACGACCACGTTTAAATTCACCAGCCCAAAATTCAACGGTGCGTTTTGAGGGTGAGGACTCCTATACACTTCTAACAATTGTTCATAAATTTCCTTTGCCTTTAAACCTTTCAAAACAAAGAATCTAATGACCGCACGATATTAAATTTTTTTCATATTAAAAAAAAAAATCAATGACACGTCAACTTAAAATGGCTTTAAACAAAGAAAGAATTGACAGAATGACTTGCAAATTTGCATGTGTTCTTAAAACAGTTATACCAACTTAAGAAAAAAAAGTTTGGAGCTAGCAGTGCCATCTCTTGGTGAGCGCAGGAACTTTTCAACCAACATGTATATCTAATTGCAGGCTTCCAGCCAAAGCGGTTTGTACAGGCCGACAAGGGGAAGTTCCTCCCTCCCCGTGTAGAGTGTTTGAGCTAACTTTATCAAGCTGTCAAGGGGAAGTTTTATCTCCTTTTTGACCCTCCCCCTAGGAACTCCTAAAAACTCCATCTGACAAAATGTCTACGCAAAAATTTCAACTTCCTAGCGGTTTTAGCAGAACATCAAGGATCTGAATTTTTCCCCTTTTTAATATCTCACCGTATGATTTTCCAAAAGTCCCACTTTAGATGATGTTTACTCGGGAGGAGGACCATCTCATCGAATTTCAACTTCTAAGCTCTAGCGATTTGGGCTGGCCGTTTTTAATACGAACGAGCAGGTAATAAATATATTAAATTTTAAGTTTCCGTCACCTCCCTAAGCAGGCAGAGGAACAAACGTGAAACATTTCATTCTCCTAGTTCCAGCGGTTTTGGCAGGTCGTAATGAGGGAAAATTCCCCCTTTTGCCCCTTCCTGTAGGAATTTCCAAAAATCAACGTCCTAGTTTCAGGAGGAGGACCTTCTCATCGAATTTAAACTTCTTAGCTCTAGCGGTTCGGGCTGGCCGTTAAAGAGGAGACTTTCCACCCTGTAAATTCCATTTTTAATACGAACAAGCAGGTAATCAATATAATAAATTTTAGATTGCCTTCACCTCCTCGTATAAATTTCCAAAAATACCGTCTAAAAAAATGTCTCAGCAGGAGGAATTAACATGAAACATTTAATCCTCCAAGTTCCAGCGGTTTCGGCATTCCGTTATGAGGGAAAATTCCCCTTCCTGTAAGAATTTCCTAAAATCAACATCCTAGTTTCAGCAGTTTATGCAGGCCGTCAAGAAGGCAAATTTTCTCCTTTTTTTGCACTTCCCAGAAGACTTCTTCAAAAATCCATCCTTAGCGGAAGGAACCTTCATAACGAATTTCGATTTTTTAGCTTCAGCTGTTTCGGCAGCCCATTATTTTGACCTTCGAACTTACAGTTTTACCCCGTCCCTGGGAGAAACTCGCCGTAATCCGAACATTGTGATCCCATGTTAATTTCAATAGTACGTGAAAAACAAATTATTAATAATTTTAGTGAGAAATTTAAGACCTTCGTGCCTAATAGGACCATGTCAGTTGATTTTTGGTGTTTCAAGTTAGTTTTGACTAAGTTTTTAATTTTTATTAAAATATGTACCGTGTTGTGCTCTCTCCGAAAACCAAACTGTTGAGGCGGAATAACGTTAGTCACTTTTATAAAATATGTCAATCTTAGTAAAATTATCCTGGGGGCAAGGACCTATCCCAGGACACGTTACGTAATCAATTCATTGTGATTAAGACCGCTCACGGGATCGATTTTATTTTAAGTTAAAAGAATCGGTCACTTTAACTTTAGCTTGTGTTAGGAGAGAGTTAATTGCCCTCTGTAACATGTCACACGACTGGTCTAAAAGAACATGTCACACAACTAAACCCGAAAAACATATCATAGAACCAACGCAAAAGAACATTACATGACTTTTAAACCGTTCACGTGGTAGGTACTTTAGGAACCGGTTCTCTTTTCACCTATCTCGTTATATGTATTCTCGAAACTGTTCCAGTTTTCACCTATCACGGTACAGGTCCCAACTCCCAACTGACCCCTTTTTCCGACAGGGTACTTTTTCCAATATTTTACTTATATACTGATACTGATTTACTAAACTGATAGGGTGGTATGGATTTGGACTAACGGATTCTTCACCGGGCTCTTTTAATAGTTATCACTTTTGATTCCTTAAATTTCTATGTAAGGCCCATATTGGGATGTGCCATTAAGCATCTGTTGTTGATACCATCTCTTCCGAGCGACTTCCATTTCTTTATCGTTCGTTTTAAATCAGTGACCTCTGTGGTATTAGTTAAGTATACTTCAGAAGAATTTGAATTTACCAATCTAAATGTTTTCAAAATATCATTACACAGAGTTTATGAGGGGGTCACCAAGCCAAGCGAAAACAGAGTGATTTGTGTTAAAACCTATTCAACGATATCTTGACGGGCAGAGCTGATCAGAACTGAGCATATTAATAACTATCTAACTAATGAGGTTCATTGGTTAGAACCCTGTCTGTTTGCATTAGAAGGTATATTGACTTTGACCACTCGGATGTAGAATGTTGGTATTGTATGATACTAATTTTTCGTTCAAACTGTTTTCCCAGCAATTAGCTCTTATGTACCCCCCAGACGGGTGCCTGTTACAATTAAAGTCTTCACCTAAAATATACCTATCATTTCCATTTTTTAAACTATAACCGACCTTGAAATTCTAAGACCAGATTCGTGAATCGCATTCCAAAAACTATAAGAAATGATTTGTCGCTTCCCCGATTTCTTCATTTGTCTTACGGTGTAATAATGTTTGTGGCCAAAATCACTAAAAAAAAGTAAACTCCAAAAATAGTTGAAAAGTTAAAATTTATATTAAAATGCCTGTTTATATTTTATAACATGTATAAATAAATAATTTATACATGTTATAAAATAATAAATATATGACTTAAAAATAAAAAAAAATTAAACTTATATTTAATGAAATTACATTTTATGCATCTAACAGTATTATATCCTCCTGCTTTGGAAAATAATCTAAAACAAAAATATCAACACAATTTTCTTCTAATTTTGGCGCATCTTCGTGATAGCCAAACCAGTATATAACAATACCAGCACCAAAACTATAAACATAAGAATTAAAGAATTAGTTTTTAAAACAATTGTTTTTTTTTCATTTAAAAACACTTACCGTTCACAATAACGACTTAATTGTTTTTTATATTCATTTTATGCCAGTTGATATCTCCAAAACTCGCCTTACTTTCTATCCAAGTAATAAGTGTACCCTTGTATAGAAATGGTTTAATCAGTTTAATATCTGGCGTTAAATTATAACCCAAAATTCTGAGATCATTTTCGTTGTAATACTGCATACCAGCAGCATCGGCCAGTAGTTCCATCTGGAAAGATAGTAAAATAAAGAAAACAAAAAATGTTATATATATATAGTTTTTCTTAATTTTTGGATTCTGAATAATTTTTAGAATCTAAAAGTTATATAATTTGTTTACTTTAATGCAACACTGATATTTTGTTACTTATTTATCTTTTTATTAACAAAAAAAATTTATAGCTTAAATATAACAATTTTTCTGGGGAAAATATTGTAAATCTTTCAATATGTTATTATAGCAAATTTTTTAATCTGGTGTACTCGTATATATTAAAATTACAATAAATGTGCCAAAACGATGTTTGTGCTTAACGAAACTTCCCGGTTGTGTATCATAATTGATTATATTTGTTGGCTAGAAGATTTACCGCGGTATTTATTAATAAATAAATTACACCAAATGAACTTTTAACTTTTTTTAACAAATATTTTTATACAGTTTTTGTAACCCCATAATAGTAAAGGGTGTCCCAAGAAGAACGCAATTTTTAAATTTTAAGTAAAACACAGATATTTAAAAAAAAAATCGTGAAACTTTATTATATCGTAAAGTAGTCAGAATGAGGTTATGTATGGAACAATATATCGTGCAGATGGCTGCCGCGGCTTTGCTGGCATGCACGCGATCTTTTAATGAAATTTTCAATGACCGTTTTGCATGAATGCTGCGGTATTTCATTAATGCAGCGTCCAATTTCCTCTTTTAAGGCTTGAGTCGTCGTCGGCTTATTCGCGTAAACCATCGACTTCAAAAAATCCCAAAGAAATAAATCTAATGGTGTTAAATCGCACGATCTAGGCGGCCAATTCTGATCTCCAAAACGCGAAATAACACGACCGGAAAATTACTGATGCAGCAATTGAATTGTTTCTCTGGCTGTATGACATGTGGCGCCGTCTTGTTGGAACCACATGCCCTCCACATTAATTTCTTCAATTCTAGGCAAGAAAAAACTGGTTATCATTTCACGATACTGAACACCATTGACTGTTTGCGCTTGACCTGCCTCATTTTCATAAAAAAAAGGCCCAATGATTCCTTCAGCCCAAAAACCACACCACACAGTGACACGTTGAGGATGCATTTGCTTCTCGTGAATCGCTCGAGGATTTTCCTCACCCCAAATGCGACAATTCTGCCTATTGACGAAGCCATCAAGATGAAAATGGGCCTCGTCACTGAAGATGATTTTATCGGCAAAATCAGCATTTTCATGTTGTCTCTCCAACACCCAATAAACGAACTCCCTTCGTTGTCCATGGTCAGCTGGCTTCAGTTCCTGAGTCAATTGAACTTTGTATGCATGAAGATGCAAATCTTTCGTCAAAATTCGCTGCAAAGTGGATTTGGAGACACCAATTTGCTGAGCTCGGTGTCGAATTGAGGTGGATGGAGTTTGAGCGACATCATCACGTACAGCTGCGACATTTTCGGTCGATCGCCCTGGTCGATGGCGCGTTGTTGTCTTTACATCACTAACAGACCCAGTTTCGGCAAATTTATCCATTAATCTCTTTACAGTTGACTCTTTTGGAGCATTATTGTGACCCCAAATTGATCGCAATTTGCGAATTGTAGCCGCAAAACTTTCACCATTTTGGTAAAACAATTTCACAATGAGAATGCGTTGTTCATTCGTGTAGCGCTCCATTTTTACTAACCTCGTACCTTCTACTAGCAAACAATAACAATTGTTCAAATGTCAAACAATGACACTTCGAATGTTGCCAGATTTAAAAATTGTGTTCTTCTTGGGACACCCTTTATATCGTTGTGTTAATGTTGAAAGCAATAAATTTGAATTGTCTTTATTACTTTACCGGAAAAGCAGTAGTTTTTATAAATAATGGATATAAAATTTCTTTGAGTTAAATTAATTAAATAATTTGTAGTTTGTATTACAGGTTTTCTTTTTCATGTTCAGTAACGAAAAATAGAGTTACAACCATTCTACTTTACAATCGATATATTTATGATGATGCTTATACAATTTTAATTGGATTTGCCCGAGTCCATTTTTCCTTTGAACTTTAGAATTTAACCCACAATATTTTCCTCTCCAGCACTACTAAAATAGTGTTTTTAAATCACTTGTAAAAACTTACCTTAACTTCGTATTCTCTTCCTATGCGCCTTCTAATCAATTCTGCTTCTGGTCCATCCTGTATATTATTACATAAACATTGAGTCACATTAGATGATAGAAGAGAATCTTTTATTAAATACGGCTTTTTTATGAAATCTTTCAAATTCGATTTGCTTATATTTTTATATTTAATCTTTAGTATTGAACAACACAGCGTGATGGGACCCAAACGTTCATCACGAGCAATATCCCATAAAATAAACTCGTAGTTGGGTGTCATTTTGGAACGTTCTTTAAACCTATAGTTGGGGAAACAAATTTGTAATGAATTCATATTGTTTTTGCTGCATACTTACATTTTAAAATATTTTTTAGCATTTTCATCATAACTGTGAGAACATATGCGATCTTTAATTTTAATTTGATGAATAGATTTTAAAGTTGCAACTTGGAATTTGGGAAAATTTTCTATGAGATCTTTATCACAGTTAGTGGCCAAACCATAATAATTTTCAATATAATTACATATTTCATTATATTCCAAGTCGTTAAGTATACGTTTTTTATTATCTTCATCATTGAAGGATTTGTCCTCAATTATGGAGTTCATTATAAATTTTATTATTATTGCTGTAATTGAATTGTTGTTAAATTATCATTTTTTTTTTAATGTGGATTTGTGTTGTTCTAAAGACAACTACTTCAATTTAACTATACCAGTCAATTGATTGAAAGACAGTTTTTGACGGCCTTGTAGCGAAAACAGACCAGAGCCTCTGGTGGGAATTGAACCCACGGCCCCCGCACTGATAAGCTAGCATGCTACCAACTAGCCTACCGCGGCGCTCATTTTATTTATAATATTACCTTATTAAATAAATGTAAAATATAAAATATAGTGTTTTATATTATAATTAACAGAACCAAATAAATGTGATCTCTGATCTATGCTGATTTCAGTTTAATATTAACGTCTTTTTAAAAACCTTTCAACTTTTATACTCAATTTTATATAAATTTCTTATACCTAAAGACAGATGATTTTATTATTTCGACAATTTGTAAGGTTTATTTAAATAAAATTGTTTCCATGTTATTTTACACAAATGCGTGCTGCAGGTAGAAAATTAAAAAAAAGGATTATGTTGTTGGTGTTGTTGTATGAAAAAAAAAAAAAACAAAAATGATATAAATTTCCAAATTTTTGTAGAAACTCGTAATAAATGTAACAGCCGTTTCCAAGTTTTTTTTGTTTTTTCCTAAAGGCCCAATTACAATTGGCTTAAGTGATTTAAATTTTGTTTTGGTATGCAATGAAATTTTAGAAATACAAATCATTAATTTAACCAAATTTTGAATTTTCGTTTGATACCGATACCTAACTTAAGTCACGTAAAATAATTCTATGTCTCCCTTAAGTAATTGAATTTTTTGCTATAGTTTCCTTGTGAAATCGGGATGTAGGGGGGGGGGGGGTTACAGATGAAAATTGAATTTTTAAATTTTAAATCGTCCTTGATTTTTTTTTAAATAAAAAATCTTTAAACCAATTAATGATTATTCACTCTAAAGAAATGGTAAATATTGTTGAAAATATTTTAATATTTTGATATTAATATACACTCACCAAAAAAAAGTCTGTAATGGCAACTGAAAATTTTGCTGTTATTACGGGAAATTTTGCTAATTTGAGCCTAGCGGTATTTTTTTCTAATCTTAGCAACACATGTCTGCTGACGTGTAGTACAATGAAAAAATTAGTAGCCGCAACTAAATTTTAGTCAACTTTTTGTAAAGCGGAATTTAAAACCGGTTTGCTAAAATCAGCAAAAAAGTTTACTAAATATTGTGAGTATTGGTACAAAATTTTAAATTTATTTTTTTATCGAGAATCAAATTTTTTTTTACTTTATTTATTTTTAAAAAAAATATTTTATACAAAATTGAAAACAAAATCAAAGGCTTAAAAATTGTTAAAACATAAACGAATTATCCATTTTGTTTTTATTTAATAATTTCTGTTTTGAAAAATATTTAATATTTTTTTGACTTTTAAGGTCAAATTTAAATTGATTTTTAGAACTGTAAAAAAATTTTTAGTGCTTTTTTAAGTGGATGTCCTATTTTCAGACATGAGTCGGTATCGGAATCACTTCCGATCCCTGTTTTTAACCTACACTCAGAAAAAAAAGTTAGTAGAACAATTTGTAAACGGTTTTCAATCGCACTCTACTATTTTTGTACTGATTTTTAGTAAAAAATTATTATTTAGCAAATTAATCTACTATTTACATTTTACAAATTACAGAATTTTTACAGAATATTTACAAATTTTTGTTGCTAATTTCAGAAATCATTTTACAAATTCTTAAAAACCGATTTGCTAAAATTAGCAAAAAAATATTACTAATTTTAAAAAAGTGGATATTGAAGGAAATGTTATTTCTAATAAAAACTTACACCTACAAACTTAAATTTCCTTAAAATGTTACATAGATTAAAAAAGGGATCGGAAGTGAAGATACCGACACATGTCTAAAAAGAGGACATCCACTTAAAATAGCACTAAAAAGGTTTTTTAGTTCTAAAAATCCGCGCTAAAAACAATTAAAATTTAAACTTAAAAGTAAAAAAAAAATTTTACCTAAATATTTTTCAAAACAGAAATTACCAAATTAAAACAAAATGATTAATTCGTTTTTTTTTTAAATATAATCAAAATTTTTGATGCTCGATAAGAAAAATAAATTCAAAGCTTTTTACTAATATTAATAATATTTAGTAATTTTTTTTGCTGATTCTAGCAAACATGTTTTAAATTCCACTTTACAAAAAGTCTACTAAAATTTAGTAGCGGCTATTAATTTTTCTACTAATTTCATTGTACTACAAGTCAGCAGACATGTGTTGCTAAGATAAGCAAAAAATACCGCTGGGCTCAAATTAGCAGAATTTCTCGTAATAACAGCAAAATTTTCAGTTGCCATTACAGACTTTTTTTGGTGAGTGTATGTAACATTTTAAGGCAATTTAAGTTTGTAGGTATAAGTTTTAATAAGAAATAACATTTCCTTAAATATTCACTTTTTTAAAATTAGTAATTTTTTTTTGCTAATTTTAGCAAATCGGTTTTCAAAAATTTGTAAAATGATTTCTGAAATTAGCAACAAAAATTTGTAAATATTCTGTTAAATCTCTGTAATTTGTAAAATGTAAATAGCAAAAAGATTTGCTAAATAATAATTTTTTTTACTAAAAATTAGTACAAAAATAGTAAAGTGGGATTGAAAACCGTTTACAAATTTTTAAACTAACTTTTTTATCTGAGTGAAGCTGCGACATAGGCAATGATTTATTTTTAAACAAAAAATGGCAAAAATTTCAATTGTACTGAAATTGTGTGAATTGTAATGAAAATAGTTTAAACGATTAAAATTGACAATACCCAGCAAAATAAGAGCTGAGGAAGAAGTAGTTTAACACTACATCTACTGAACAAGAAGTTGTGAAAATTTCGGTGAATCATTAATGATTTTAACATTGGCGTGTCATTGGGAGGAAGTAGTTTCGTTCGGTGCTATGAAAAATCGATGAGCAGATGGACTTTTTCATTAGTTTACGGAAGTTGTTAAATATAGGGACTACAAAATAAATATAGGGAGTGGCTTTTTTTTAAGTTAAAAATGTGATTTTGAACACGCCATGAATTATTATTCCGACCAGGACAAAGTGAATGTCACTGGCATGCAAAATATGTTTTCAATAAGGACTTACTAAATAATTGTTTTTTTACTAGTAGGGATTAATATCAACATTTTGGAAGTTGTTTAAAATGACTTCTTACAAATCGAAAAATTTGCACTATTAACTTCTTTGGATGTTCTGAAAAAGAGATTCGTAAAGAATAACATCGATTTTATTTTGCTGGGTAACTTTAGTCAAAAATATGTGCATGGGAAACTAAAAAATTTTCCTTACTTGGCTTTCATTTGGAGCATTTTCATAATACGTAAACCAGGGTTTATTTTTTTAACCAAAATTAAAAAAAAAATTTTTAAAATTAAAATTTATTAATCTTTAAATTTCAAAAAAAATCCTATGATTTTTAAATGGTATTCCCAAACTCTTAAGACCTTGCGCGTGCAGAAGCAAAACATGGCTTAAGAGCATTATGTGCGATAGTAAATATGAAATTATCATAGTATCAAGAACGATTAAGCTTTTGGGAGGCCCAAAATTTATCACACAAGATATCGGATAATTGAACGCGCCCTGACTATCTTGCAGCAAAACGGTCATATACAAAATACGTACATATTGTGATCAGTTTGTATTAGAAAGGCTCTAAATATTGAGGCTCCCAGTGACGCCAATCACCCTACTAGGTACAAATTTCCCAAGTAGATACTGTATATCCACCATGTAGTTATAGTCTTCTGCCCCAAGTTTAGGATATATGCAGAGTATATGATCTGCTGTCTCAACGTCAAATTTGCAGAACCTACAAGTTTGCGTATTAGATAGACCTCTTGTTTAAACATTTTACATAAGGTTACAGTATCCAGTGATAAATCTCATTAAGGTTCTTAAATCCTTCCTGTTCGCAGAAAGTAGTCTCCTGAAGTTGCCAGCACCCAACGTTCTTGGATTTCCTGCCAAAGTTTTTCTCTGATGTACCCCACATCTATACCACAAGAAGGCTCAGGGTAAAAAAAGTGACGGCGGATCCCTCCGTCGGCCAACCTGTCAGCCCGTTGATTGCCCACATGCCCCACGTGCAGGAATCCAGCTTAGGATTAGTCTGTTACATCCACCGACTGTATTGAGAGAGTCAATGCAGTCATAGGAAAAAATCTGCCTGTCGGTGATGAAAGATCGCAAGCCTCAAGACCAACCAAAAAGCTTTTGTCAAGCAGATAATGTAGCCTTACAGTAGCCTTCTTTGGAATTTTTCCAGAGTAACTCCAAGATGCCTTAAAATTCGTGAATAGCCCATGTTTATGCTATTAATCGTCGGCTCCACCAAGTCGAGATTTCTACGTTTAGTGAACAGTACTAGGATCGTTTAAGATCATTCGAGAGTATCCATGCGGCCAGAAATTGCTTTCCCAACCCAACCAGTGATGTAGATCGCAAGATTATCTGCCTAAAAATAATCATTGAACCGAAGATCGTTCATTCCTATACAAGAATACAAAGTAGCGGCGACATTTTATGATAATTGGAGCAATGACCCCTCCAAATATGATCTGTTAGGATCATATTTGTTGAATGACTAATAATAATTTCTTGTCTCCAATCATAGTATAATGTAATTTAAACATATTTTTTCTCTGCAATAAGGTATACATGTTAATAATATCGATTTGGACAACAGATGGCATAACTATCACATATGGTTTGTGTCAATAATAATAAATATGATATTTTGTAGGGTAAACATCTGTCATTATAACTCAGTATTCGATAGACGCCAAAGTCTAAACATACATTTTCTTCAATCGCTATAATAATGTCGAATTTTTGTGCATAAAAAAGATGTTTTGCAGGGAAGTCTGATAATCTTTTTTCATTTGAAGAAAACTGCTGCTGAGAATTATCGATTGTTGGTAGAAGCTTACGGTTAACATGAACCAACTTAAAAAACTTGTAAACGATGGTTTGCGTAATTCAAAAGTGGTGATTATGACTCAGAAGACAAAAAAGTTTAAAGATGAGCAATTGCAAGCATTACTCGACGAAGATTGTTGTCAAACGCAAGAAGAACTTGCATTATCATTGGGAGTCACACAACAAGCCATTTCTCTACGCTTAAAGGCATTGGGATTCATTCAAAAGCAAAGAAATTGGGTTCCATATGAATTGAAGTCGAGAGACGTTGAAAGGCGATTTTGCATGTCGGAAATGCTGCTTTAACGCTACAAAAACAAATCGTTTTTGCACCGTATTGCTACTGGTGATGAAAAATGCATACATTCATGCATACATGGTGCCAAGGTAATGCTCTGTATTTGGTGGGATCAGAACGGGTGTTTTGTATTATGTGCTATTGAAATCGGGTCAGATGATTACAGAGGATCTGCCCCAAACACAATTGATTCATTTGAAGAGAGCAACCAACGAAAACCCACCAGATTATTCGATCAGATACGAGGCCATAATCTTCGATCATGCCAACGCTCGGCCACATGTTGCAAGACCGGTCAAAATCTATTTGGAAAACAGTGGATAGGAAGTTTTGGCTCACCCGCCTTATAGCCCAGATCTTGCCCCCCTTTGGCTACCATTTGTTTCGATCGATGCAGAACGCCCTTACTGGAATACGCTTCACTAAAGAACAAGGTATCAGAAATTGGCTTGAATCATTATTCACCTCATAACCGGAGCAGTTCTTTTGGCACGGAATCCATATGCTACCAGAAAAATGGAAAAAAGTAGTGGCTACTATAATAAATGCATTTTTTTGTACTGATTTTAAGTAAAAAATTATTATTTAGCAAATCTTTTTGCTATTTACATTTTACAAATTACAGAATTTCTACAGAATATCTACAAATTTTCGTTGCTAATTTCAGAAATCATTTTACAAATATTTGAAAACCGATTTGCTAAAATTATCAAAAAAAATTACTAATGTTAAAAAAGTCTATATTGAAGGAAATGTTATTTCTAATAATTTAAACTTATACATACAAACTTAAATTGCCCTAAAATAGGATTAAAAAAGGGATCGGAAGTGAAGATACCGACTCATGTCTAAAAAGAGGACGTCCACTTAAAATAGCACTAAAAAGGGTTTTTTAGTTCTGAAAATCAGCCCTAAAAACAATTAAATTTAACCTTTAAAGTAAAAAAAAATGGACTAATATATTTTTCGAAACAGAAATTACAAAATTAAAACAAAATGATAAATGCGTTTATGTTTTAACAATTTTTAAGATTTTTAAGCCTTTAATTTTTTTTTTCATTTTGTATAAAACATCTTTTAAAAGCTATAGTCAAAATTTTTGATGCTCGATAAAAAAAATAAATCTAAAACTTTGTACTAATATTAATAGTATTTATTAACTTTTTTTGCTGATTTTAGCAAACAGATTTTAAATTCCACTTTACAAAAAGTCTACTAAAATTTAGTTGCGGCTACTAATTTTTCTACTAATTTCATTGTACTACACGTCAGCAGACATGTGTTGCTAAGATAAGCAAAAAATACCGCTGGGCTCAAATTAGCAGAATTTCCCGTAATAACAGCAAAGTTTTCAGTTGCCATTACAGACATTTTTTTGGTGAGTGTACATTCCCTACAATGAATCTAAACTTCCCAGGAAATTCCCTTAAATTTTTCCCGGGACATGGCGGGGAATTTTGCAATCCCAAATCCTTATGCAAACTTATATAGTTGTATGGACCCGTTTCCCGGATAAAATTGTATTCTTTATACATATTATTTATGACAATATAACGCCTCATATTATTTTGTTTTTTAATCGGGTGTTATACACTCACAAAAAAAAGTCTGTAATGGCAACTATAAATTTTGTTGTTATTATGGAAAATTTTGCTAATTTTAGCACAGCGGTATTTTTTTTTCTAATCTTAGCAACACACGTGTGCTGAAGTGTATAGCACTGAAATTTGTAGAAAAAATTAGCTGCCGCTACTTAATTTTAGTAAACTTTTTGTAGAGTGGAATTTAAAATCTATTTGCTAAAATCATTATTAATATTAGTACATAATTTCAAATTTATTTTATTTATTGACCATTAAAAATTTTTTAATTAATTTTCAAAAAATATTGTTACAAGAAATTTCTATCACTAGAAATTTCTTTACACAAATTTTGACAGCTGGAAGATTCTAGTGTCGTAATAAACTGGAAATAACTAGAATACCTGATTACTCATATAAATACTGGTACTCAGTGACGCAGTAGTTCAGTTTATAAGTAAAATGCAAAGTGTGAAGAACTAAAGTGTGGCTAACGTTTAGTCTATCTATATCGTGTAAATAAAGTGTGAGATTAAAGTGTATTTCTGTAATTTTTAGTGACAGTTATAAATAAACAGAGCTATAGACAATTTCAAACAGTGTTTATTATTCGCAATATAGAAAGAACTCGATTTATTTAAAAGGTAAATAAATCAACGATTTTATAAAGGGTAAAATCGTAACAATATTTTATACAAAATTAAAAAAACAATCAAAATTATAAACAAACTTATCTTAATGTTTTAATTTGGTAATTTCTGTTTTGAAAAATATTTTTTTAGTCAATTTTTAGTTGTTTTTAAGGCTGATTTTTAGAAAAAAAACTTTTTTGTGCTATTTTTAGTTATGAGTTGGGATCTTCACTTCCAAACCCTTTTTTAATCTTTGTAACATTTTAAAGCAATTTAAGTTTGTAGGTGTAAGTTTTAATCAGTTACAAAATTTCTCAATTTCCACTTTGTTACAATTATTAAAATTTTTTTTCTTTGCTAAATTTAGCAAATTGGTTTTCCAAAATTTGTAAAATGATTTCTGAAATTATCAACAAAAATTTGTTAATTTTCTGTTTAAATTGTGTAATTTGTAAAATGTAAATAGCAAAAAGATTTGCTAAAAAGTATTTTTTTTTTTACTAAAAATCAGTACAAAAATTGTAAAGAGGGATTGAAAACCATTTACAAAATTTTCTACTAACTTCTTTTTCTGAGTGTAACTGATTGTAGAACAAATATTTGAATTTTTATTGTAATATTAAGATACACAATATTCAACGAATACTTTGTTCCAAAATGAAGCCAATAAACACGTTGAAAATTAAAAGCGTTGAATTTTAATTCCGATTCGGAACATCAATAATGTTACGTGTACTTATTTTTATTGTGTTCTATTTACTAAATTATTATTTTTTTCATATTTTGTAGTGCATACTTTCAGTTTTAAATGCATTTAATTCTGTGCCCCTGTACGTATACGTGTTATGGGTTTATTACGAAAAATTACTCATACGCACAGTTGATTTTGTTTACAAGTTCAATAGTTTTGCTAAATTTGCCTTTAAAATGAACCTAATTGCACAACTGCTAAATTTATTGTTAATATAACTTAAAAATAATCTTAAAATACTATAAAAAAAAAATAAATATAAATTCAAAGTTTATTTTACAAGAATATATCCAGTAAATAATACTCCTACCACACTGTAATATTTATTACTTAAACATTCTTTAACACTCCGAAAATAGAAGGTTGTACTAAAAAAAAAGTCATTACTTGTGTGTGTTCGTTCTACTGAACTCAATTTTAAAATATTTGACATAGAAAAATATATCAAAAAAGTTTATGTATCTAATGTTAAAGTTAAATTTATGTATATAAAGAAGTACTCCCTCAAAAAGAGTTCAATTCAGAAGGGATTTGTAGCCTCAAACAAAGGGCTCTTATTATAGTTTAAACATCATACTAACTATTATAGTTTTTTTTAACTCATCGAAGTATCTACTTAAGAATCACTAAATACTTAGTAGAAAAAATCTATAAATCTTGAAATTTTAATGCACATTTTTGTCTAAGATTTCAATGTGATAATATATTTTTGCTAAAAGAATTCTTTAAAATTTTGAAAGCTAATATGAAATATGCCAAAAATAATCTAAGGCCCTTATAATGCTTAACTTTCGTTCTATTTGTATACACTCTAAAGTACATAAAATGTTTGAATGCAAGTAAATTTTATGTTCTTTAGATGATGTCTAAAGAAAAATGAAACCAATATAAAACTAGAGTTAAAAAACGAACACAAATTTATATATCGATACAATCCTCCAACAAATATACAGACATAATGTACATACTTCTTACAATATACAGGTTGGTTGAAAAGTTCCTGCGCTCACCAAGAGATGGCACTGCAAGATACAAACTTTTTTTTTTTCAAGTTGGTATAACTGTCTTAAGAACACATGCAAAGTTGCAAGTCATTCTGTCAATTCTTTCTTTGTTTACAAGCCATTTGAAGTTGACGTGTCATTGATTTTTTTTAATATGGAAAAAATTGAATATCGTGCAGTCATTAGATTCTTTGTTTTGAAGGGTTTAAAAGCAAAGAAAATTTATGAACAATTGTTAGAAGTGTATAAGAAGTCCTCACCTTCAAAACGCACCGTTGAATTTTGGGCTGATGAATTTAAACGTGGTCGTACCAGCCTTGAAGACAATCCACGCGAAGGACGACCAAAAACTGCAACCACAACAGAAATCATTGAGCAGGTACATAATATGGTAAGTGAAGATCCAAGTTTGACTAAGCGTGAAATTGCTAATGCCATAGGCATCACAGACGAACTCCATATTTTACATAAAGAATTACGTATGAAAAAACTGTTTGGAAAGTTAGTGCCGCACACATTAAAACTGGTTTGAAAACAAATTTCTCAGCGTAATTTGGAGCGTTTTAAGCCGAATAAACCCGACTTCTTGCGTCGTTTTATAACTATGGATGAGACTTGGATCTACCACCATGATCCTAAATTGAAACAAGAACGTTTACAGTGGACTGAAGCTGGTTTTTCAGCTCCAAAGCATGTGAAGTCATAACGATCAGCAAAGAAGGTTATGGCATCAGTTTTTTGGGATGCAAAAGGAATTTTGTAGATTGATTATCTTCAGAAAGGTAAAACAATCAACTCTGAATGTTATTGCAGCCTTTTGGATCAGCTGGATGAAAAAATTCGTGAGAAAAGACCTGGTTTGAAGAAGAAAAAAATCATTTTTCATCAAGGCAATGCACCTGCTCACAAAAGTGTTTTGGCGATGGCTAAATTCAAAGAATTAAAGTACGAATTGCTTGAACATTCACCGTATTTACCATGTTTGGCTCCCAGTGACTACTATCTCTTCAGAAATCTCAAACAATTCCTTCGTGGAAAGCATTTTTCGTCGAATGAAGAGGCCATAGCAGCCGTACACGGTTATTTTGCAGAGCTTCCGAAAAACCATTATAAGGATGGGATAAAATTATTGGAAGATCATTGGAACAAGTGTATTGAGCTTCTAGGAGATCATATTGAATAAAAAAATTTAATTTGTAAGAAAAACAGTATTCTTTCATTTCGAGTGCAGGAACTTTTCAACCAACCTGTATATATATGTATATATATATATATGGATTTTCAATGAATGTGTAAAGAAGTCCTTTTAATGGCATACCATTGGTATTTAATAACAATATGTTATATATGTTGTAAGGAATGTTGCACTACATACACTACTGCTAAAAGAATAACATTTACAAAACCGAAATAAATGTAAAAAAAACTGTAAATGAAGAACAAAAAAAAAAAAAAAAAAACAAAATCGTAAAATGTAATGGAAATATCGTACATAGCAAAACGCCTTTTACTTAGTATAGAAAAATATTTTTCAAATATTTTGTGGGTGCAAATATATCATGTAGCCAAAAATTTAAAGGATAACCTTTAGCAGGAATTCTTAAACTTTTATTTTTTTTTGAGGGGGGGGGGGGGGGGGGGGTTACGGAGAAGACTTAGTTTTTAATGTTTAGTGGCGCAAAAAGGAATCACTACAGTAACCAAGATATTTGTTTGCGCCTTAAGCTTATGCCACGTAACAGGTTTGTTTTACACTGAAAGAATTGTCTCTATGACATTAGAATTTTTCATGCAAACACTTAAGCTGCAAGTGAACTCTTCGGTGAGAACTTTTTATTCAGTCAACCTAAGTTTTTATAAAATTTAATAGAAAATACATATTGCAGTTTTTGGAAATTTTTCATTCACCTTTTATTTTCTTTAATTTACAGTTAATTTTCAATATTTTAAATTTCATAGAAAGGAATGACTCACTCAACATTACTTAGCCCAAATCTTTGAAGCTAGGAGGTTTGATATGTTGGTTCCTTCCTCGAATGGAAACGGGGGGGGGGGGGGGAGGGCGAAAAGAAGATTCTCCCCTTGACAGCCTTCCGCTGGAGGGGCAAAAAGGTAAAAAGTCTCCCCCTTGACGGCCTGGCAAAACCACTTTAGCTTGAAACCTGAAATTTAAGAAATGTGTTCCCTGCAGTATGGATTAACTCAATAATAAGGTATATTTAAGAATTTTCACCAGGGATGTGGGAAAAATTGGGGTTCAACGGTCGAAAAGTCTCCCGTCTGAAGCTAGGAAGTTAAGATTTAGTATGAAGGTTCCTTCTCCAGCGTAGTCATCAGCTAAAAGGGAATTCTTGAAAAATCTTTGGGGAATTTTATACATAGGTTCCTCATCCACCTAGATTCGATATTTCGAAATTTCTTTGGAGAGGGGCAAAAGGGTAAAAAGTCTCCTTAACGGCCGGGCAAAACCCCTTTAGCTTGAAACCTGAAATTTGTGAAATGTGTTCCCTGTAGTATGGGTTAACTCAATAATAAGGTATATTTGAGAATTTTCCCTGTAGTATGGGTTAACTCAATAATAAGGTATATTTTAGAATTTTCACCAGGGACGTGGTAAAAATTAGGGTTCAACGGTCAAAAAGTCTCGCGTCTGCAGCTAGAAAGTTGAAATTAAGTATGAAGGTTCTTTGTCCGGCGTAGTCATCAGCTAAGAGGGAATTCTTGAACAATCTTTGGGAAGGGCAAAAGGGGAAAATTCTCCCCTTGGAGGCCTGCCAAAACCTCTAGAGCAAGGAAGTTATAATTTGGTACAGGGTTTCCTCCGGCATAGGCGTCCTCTTAGATAGGTATTTTAAAAATTCCAACGGCAAGGAGCAAAAAGGGGAAAGGAACTCCCCTTGACGGCCTGTCCAAACACCTTTGGTACGATAGCTGAAATTTGAAATATGTGTTCGCTGGATAATGGGCTATCTTATTTATAAGGTTAAGTTTTTGTCTGGGTCGTGGTAAAAATGGGGGTTCAAAGGGCTTACCCAAACTGCCGGAACTAGATAGTTGAAATTTGTTGTTGAAGTTTCCTCCTCTGGTGTATTTATGGTCTAACTCAATAATAAGGTACATTTTAGAATTTTTGCCAGGGATGTGGTAAAAATAAGGGTTCAACGATTGAAGTCTCGCACTTTAGGGCCTGCCTTAACGTCTGGAGCTAGAAAGTTGAAATTGGGTATGAAGCTAAGAAGGAATTTTTGAAAATTCCTACGGAAAGGGGCAGGGGAAAATTCTCCTCCTTAAAGTCCCTGCTGCATCTCTAAAGATTGAAATTTCGCATGTAGGCTCCTCTTCCTTCGTAGATATTTGCTCAGGCGGGATTTTTAAAAATTCACACTTGGAGGGCCCAAAAGGTGAAAAGTCCTCCTCATGACGGCCTGCCCAAACCCTTTGGTTTAATGAGCTGTAATTTAAAATACGTGTGCGGTAGATGTATAACATACTGTGAAGTTGGAATTTTTTTGACGGAATGGTGAAAAGAACGAATCTCACAATTTGACATATCTGATTCTTAAAGGGTGGGATTAGTCTCCATTTTGGTGGCCTGCCCAAACCACTTTTGCCTAGAAATCTGAAATTTAATGGTCGTCCATAGATCCTTCTTCATAATTTGCCCCTACATTTTATAGCAATCACTTCAGTAGGTAGAGATATTCAATGATACATAATTTTATCACTGTTGCTATAAATATAATGTTTTTTCCGGAAAGCTAAGTACTAAGCAATTCATTAAAAAAAGTCTGATACTTACCGATATTTGTACGTGAAAAAACTGATTAAGAATGTATGTATGATATATAAATATTTATGTACCTGTGCTTAAGTAAAATATATATGTTACTTTTTGCATAGAAAATTGATAGCTCTACACAAAACTAAGAAACATTCTACTGATTGTATATACTTGTATAAATGTGTGTAGTATTAGAAAATAAGAAACATTTGTTTAAGTTTTATGTGCAAAAAGTTTTGGGTGGAGTTTTAGGTATTAACCCGATGAGGCGTATGCAGGAAGAAGAAAAATTGTGCCTACAAATTACAAGAATTCCGGTCTCGATTACAGATTTAAAACAGTTTTATTTTCATGCTTAATACCAACACAGTTCTTACACACACACACACACACACATATACATACATACATGTGCATGAATAAATAAGTTTTAAAAAACTCATGTTTCATAGGTATGCTGGCAGCACACACACACATACAGAGATTCTCATAAACATTGCGATAGGAAGTGTGTAGCTATTACAAAATAGAGTCATGATAACGATAACTGCTACGTGCGCTTGTAAGAGTATGTACTTTAAAATGATTTTTTTTTAAAGATGAATTAAACTGAATACAATCCCCAAAAACTATTTAAAACTTTTAAGCCAATTTATGTGCTAAAGATTCTGGGGGGGGGGGGGGGGGTTGGTGGTGTTGGGAAAAAGAAAACAAGTAATAAAAAACTTATAAAAATTTTGTAATTTTGTTTAAATTTATCAAAAATTTTATTTGAAAAATATAAATTGTAAATACTTGATATATTTTTTTTCCAATACAAGCTTCAAGCTAAAGAAGGGAACTATTTTTCAAAACATCTTTTAAATTCTATATAAAAAAATTCACAGAATCTGGGAATTACGGTAAATTATTAAATCGTTTACAAAAAAAAAAGTTTTCTATTAAAGAAATTTTAACAAATTTAATGCACACGTTTTGTTAACCCTCTAATGCTCTATTTTGTTATATATTGGGCAATGTGAATCTTTTTTTCTTTCTAGTTTATAGCGAGCTTTCAACCTCCGTATATTTACAAAAATTAAGCAAATTAACGATTTTTAGCGATCCGGTAAAATATCTTTTCAGAACCCAAAGTTTAAGACAAGATAGAGCTTCTAAAAGAAGGCAGAGCCTAAGCAAAAAACCTATTAAAAATAAATATTTTGCTACATTTCTGGCTTCTTAGCAATCACACATGGGGTTAAGTTGTTTTACTATCGGGCAAATGTTGATACTAAAATTAAAAAAGACCAAAAATGTTATATTTATACAGAAAAAAAAATAAAAATAATTTTTTGGTTACACTCGGGCTCAAGTAATAATATTTTTTTTTTGTTTTGTTTTATAGTTTTTATATACTTCGAGGTTTTTCGTTTATTATTTCTGGTTTATAGCGAGCTTTCAATCTCCGTTAAATAGTGCTAAAATGTGTCCTGACATTATGCTGTGAGTCCTAAAGTAAAAATAGTAACTCATTTTACAAGCAGACCCTCTAAACTTCCTTTGTTATAATTAATAATGTCTGCCCAATTTTTTTTTGGCGATTTTTTAAATATTGTTTTTAATTAAAATTTTTTCCTTTTCGTTTGAAAATCATATATTGAACAAAAAAAATTTAAGATAGAAAAATTAGTAAATTATGTTTTTCATTGATATAATATAATTGCTTGGATTTATGGTGGTCTTGAGCATTAGAGGGTTAAAATTGTTAAATTAAGTATGGATGCGAGCTGCCAAAATATAATTTAGCCTAATTCAAGTTTCCAAATTTCTAAGAAATTTTTCAAATATTTTTAAATAATTTTCAAAGAAATTTAAAAGCCTTCTGTGAATTTACATATAAAGGGTGCCCCAAAAAATTCACGCAAAATTTGTATAACGATAAATATAATTTGGACCTGTTAAATGGCGCCGAAAAACTACATCTTTTTATAGCAAGGGTGTCCAAGCCCTATGCTCTAGATGCTCATTTGTTTTTGTAAATGCTCTTAGCTAAAGGCTGTGTGTTTTAATACACATAGAGCACTCAGCAATAGCAATACGAAATAAACAAACAACTTTGCCTTATTAGTTTTTTTTTTGTCGTTCGTGCAAAGCAACAACACTTTCATATGCTTTGCTGGTAAACATTGACGACAGCGATAATCAATGTAGATTTTGTTTTTGTTTAACGTATGATATGAAATATTTTTTTCCTTTTTTCTTTGTATGAATTGGTTTTTACACTCAGAAAAAAAGTTAGTAAAAAAATTGGTAAACGGTTTTCAATCCCACTTTACTATTTTTGTACTGATTTTTTGTAAAAAAATTATTATTTAGCAAATCTTTTTGCTATTTACATTTTACAAATTACAGAATATCTTCAAATTTTCGTTGCTAATTTTAGAAATCATTTTACAAATTTTTTAAAACCGATTTACTAAAATTAGCAAAAAAATTACTAATTTTAAAAAAGTGGATATTGAAGGAAATGTTTTTTTCTAATTAAAACTTACACCTACAAACTTAAATTGCATTAAAATGTTACATAGATTAAAAACAGGGATCGGAAGTGAATATACCGACTCTTGTCTAAAATAGGACATGCACTTAAAATAGCACTAAAAAGGGTTTTTTAGTTCTAAAAATCAGCCCTAAAAACAATTAAATTTAACCTTAAAAGTAAAAAAAAAAAATTGACCACAATATTTTTCAAAACAGAAATTACCAAATTAAAACAAAATGATAAATTCGTTTATGTGTTTATGTCTTAGCAACACATGTCAGCAGACATGTGTTGCTAAGATTAGCAAAAAAATACCGCTGGGCTCAAATTAGCAGAATTTCCCTTAATAACAGCAAAAGTTTCAGTTGCCATTACAGACTTTTTTTGGTGAGTGTACAATAAAAAATATTGAATAAAAATTTGTTATTCTTTAAATGTATTGGTGTTTGCTCTTCCATAAGGAACTTTTGGGCATCCCTGTTTTATAGTAACAAACACCATAAGGTGAGGGCAGGTGGCGCATTAGTAATATTTGGATTAAATAAATATCACTCATACGCAACCAATTCCTAATTATATTGAATCCATTAGAGGAGACAAAGAAAACTGAAAAGAGATTAAAGTCGGGCATGCCGACTATATGTAAATTTAGGTCCAATTTCGGGGAGCGAAATTCGGAAAAGGGCCCGGGTAAAAGTGTGGATTCTAAAGTTTTTCAAAAAAAGATTAGAAAATTTAATTCATGCTTCCAAATGACATCATTTGTGGGCGAAAAGTATTACAAACAAATTCTTAAATTTTTGCAAATTTAGTTTTTGGCTGGTGAAGAAGAACAAGTGAGTTTTGGATGCATTATAAAACTTTCTAATAAAAATTGTGTTGAAAAAAAGTACAATAATATAAAACAAATCCCAGAACAAGATATCGTAGCATCTTTGGAAATATTTCTGATCGAAAAAATTTACTCATTAAGTTGTTTAAACATGTATCAGAAAGATTGATTAGTGATTGTAATAATAGCGGTTAAAGTTCCTCTAGAAGAATATACATGTAGACTTAATGTTCCAACGGTCATGCCAAGTGTAGCCGTTATGGTAGGAGATGCTTTTGAACAACACGACATTGGTTTTACAATAGTTATCAAAATATTTTAGTTTTAAAAACATTAAAATTTTATCAACAAATAATGTTTATTCGGATATTTAAATTAAATTTTATTAAAAAAAACACCATGAGGTTTATTTGATATTTATAAGGCTTCAACAGCACTTATCGTAGTAGAAATTAATTTTATGTAAATTGTTAAAAAAAAAGAATTTATTAAAACAACGTTTGGCTTGGTCAGCTAACATTAAATATAAAAATTCTTTGTAAACAATAAATTTTCAATTGTAAAGTTACCCTGCGGGAAAAAAGGTGTCAGTTGGGAATTGGGACCTGTCCGGTAATAGGTGAGAACTGGACTGGTTCCATAAAACCATATCACGAGATAGGTGAAAAGAGGACCGGTTCCCAAAGTACCTATCACGTGGCCGATTCCAAAGCCATGACATGTTCTTTAAGATCAGTCCTGTGACATGTCACATAGGGCCATGTTAAAGTGACTGGTTTTTGACCGGTACCTATCACAATGAACAGGTCACTCTCATTTGTTTGAACAACAACTGACCAAAATCTCCAAATAAAAAGTATTGGTAGAATTTTTGTTTCTTATTTAGGGTAACCTAAAAACTTTCAACCGATGTAGTTTTGCTGTATCTTTAATTTTTTTTTTTAATTATTTACATTTAAGTTTTTTTTTTTTCAATTATTTATTTATATATTTTTATTTATTAAGAGTAAAGTTAATTTAAAAATAATATTACAGTTACTGGAACTGGCTACAGAGGCCTTTGTACTTTTTTTTTTTAATTTTGTTTGAAGGTTATAACAAACAAGTGTGCGCCGCTTTTGTTAATCATCATTTGGGTTATTTTTATTGCATTTTTATCGTTCTAAAGATAACTTCAAGCGATAAGTTCTCGCACTCTTGTCGGATATTATCTTTGAGAGCTTTCACAGTCTAAGGCTTGTCGACACTGCCTAAAAAAAAAAAAACCCAAAAAAATTTAGAGCGGTTAAATCGGGCGTTCTTGTTGGTCACTGCAAGTCGCTTAAACCAGCCATCGAAAATGCATTCTTCAGAATGTCCATTGTAGTAGCGCGAGTTGTGTCTGCAGTTGAGCCATCCTGTTTTAATCACACATGCCCCAGTCCCAGCTAATCTATTTTCGGTAATAAAAACTCCTTGGCTATGGTTCTGTATTACTAACCAGTCACTGTAACCACGTTTACTACGGCGTCCTCGAACAAATATTGCAACTAAAATTCAGTTGTCTTAAACGTATACTTTGGAAACCAATATTCATTTAAACCAACCGGTTTTAGGTGTATTTGCTAAATTTCAGTTAAAAACTGACAAAATTTTTCTCCCTGTATACCTGCGGCATAAATGCAGCACCAACAGTACCCTAGAAGCGCGAATTTTGTTTGTCTAAAAAATAGTCTGAAGGTTGCATAGCTTATCGAGGTGTATTCTGAAACTGTTTATGTACTTCACAAATATTCAAAGGCAACTCAAAGTGCCATTATTTGTACCTCACAGTTGCCGTTATTTTCACACCTTGAGTTTAAGTTTTAAGGATCTGATCTGATTTGATTTGGGAAAGATGTTTTATTAGTTGAAACAATTGTTACGTCACCTCTATACGAGACATAAAATCAATGTTAAAACGCTAAAAAAACAATAACAACAAAAATAAGTGTTGTTGCTTGTTATGTACACGAGACAAAAAATTAAGGTTAAACCACCAAAAATACATGTCAAGCAACAACCGTTTTTGTTTTGTTATTGTAACATATTTCTCGTG